>JAXCIN010000025.1:600000-1034476 GCA_038502155.1 Parochlus steinenii | reverse complement strand
CCAAATTTGGCAGTTCTTGCAATTGACAATTCAGGTTTGAAAGAAATAAAATCTGGTAGTTTCACTGGAGCTTCAGAGCTAAAATATTTGTATGCACATAATAATAAAGTTACGACACTCGGTCTAAATTCTTTTAAAGGAGCTAATAATTTGATTTCGATCGAGCTACAGAGTAACCAAATTACTACAATTAGTTCATTAGCGTTTAGTCAGCTTCCCATATTAGAGTTCATTAATTTAGAGGAGAACTTGATCACGGTTTTGGAGCATGAAACATTCAGCAGTTTGACAAATCTGATCCAGTTACATTTGAAAAGTAACAAATTAGATGAAATATTCTCTGACACTTTTACAAAATGTAAAAAGCTAAAAATAATTGATCTTTCTTCAAATGTTTGCGTTAAGCGAAGTTTTACTATCACTGATGGGAACTTCGTGGATGTTGAACAGGAACTGAAAAAAACTTGTGAGGAGAAAGGTGAAACTGCCCGAGTAAAATTGCAAGTAAAACTTAACAATTTAACAGTGCAAAATGCTGTTTTATCATCAAACCTTGAAGTTGCTAATAATCTGGTCAAAAAAATGGCCTCTGAAAAAATACAACTCATAGTGGATTTCAAGAAATCTCAAAAGCTATCCGCAGATATTGTAACAGAACTTAATCAGACAAATTCACTTCTGCATTTTCAAATAACAGAACTCAAGAATGAAAAAGACACAGTGAATGTAGAAATAAAGTCGATATATGATTTGCTAAAGAAGCATAAAGCTGAGATCGCAAACTTAACCAACGCAAACATTGAACAATCTGGTGAATTCAATGTGACATTAGAAGAGGAGTTGGAGAATATTTTAGCAGAAAACTTAAATTTTGTGAAGCAAATAGAAGATCTTCAGATGCAACTATCAAACTCAACAGATGAAAATACGCAACTTCAAATTCAGTACAACGAAATAACTGCTGATCTTGAAACAATGTCTGATGGAACTGCAAAACTAGAGGAGCAACTCAAAAATTCAAAAAAAGATTTATCCAACGCGGCAGAAGAAAAAATTCTACTTTCTGAGCAACATAAAAAAGTCATTGAAGATCTCAACAATATTTCAACAATAAATGAAGAAAATCTTAAATTGAAACTCAAAAACTACAAGGAAATTAATTTCCAGCTCTCCGAAAAGATTGACGATCTAAATGAAAAACTGGTGGACAGATCCAAGCAAGATATATCTAATAATAATTTCCATGGAAAAGTGATAATAATTGTGATAATCTCAGTTTCCTGCAATATAATTACAATATTGTTCGTGTCAATTTATTTCATAAAAAAAGTCTCCTCTAAAGAAGTAATTGAAACAAAAGATGATTGTGAGCTTCAAGACCCCCAAGTAATTCATGTTAATCAAGAAGATAAGGAAGCTGAAGAAACTCATTTGTAATCTTCAACATATTTTGACTCACTTTGAAATATATAGTCATTAATAGTCATATATTATTCAATTATAAATCATTGCATGATATGATTCATTAAACACAGAAAACTTTTATCATTCACGAATTCTCTTTAAATAGATAGCATCAGAATAAATATGAATAAATGAGTTGATGCCAGTAACAAAACTCTAAATCCACTTTTCTGAAAAATGCTTTTTATTCACTAAATCAATAGATAACAACATAAAATTACTAAAAAACCAAAAAAAACCAAAAATTTTCTTCGGCATCTTATAAATATTCACTCAGTTCCCACGCGTTTTTAGTGCAATTATGATCAAAAAATTGGGTGATAAATGTATGATCAGCGGTAAAATCAGTTTCTCACTGAGTTTTCAAGATAGCCGTTCCAAATAACTTTTAATTGATCAAAAAATGATGAAATTTTTGAAAAAATATATTTTTTATGCAAATTTGTTTTTTGGAGTCGATAGAATTCAGTGCGCAAGTCAAAAAAACATATTTGACTTTGCATGCGCTGTTTCTCAACTCACTGCATCTACAAAAAATTGAAACTTACAAAAAACATCAATAATATAGTACAGAACAAAAAAATATCTTTGGTTCCAATGATTTCCTTCAAATAAGACTAGTGCAAGCATTTGAAGCCGCGCGCGCATGGACAAGTTCTTACTCAAACTTTTTTTCCGTTTTCGTTAGAGTAACAAAACTGTAACCACCAAAAAAATTAAAAACTTTGTATCTTCACGAGTTTTATGAATTTCTTTACAAACTAAAGTTTATTTTATGGTTTTTAGTGATAAGAACCGAAAAAAAAAATATTTTCAAAAAAATGTCTTTTAGGGGGGGTGTAATAAATTTTCAAAGGGGAAAAAAGAGCATTCTTGTCGGGCGGATTGTTCTTTAACCAATAATCGGAAAATGTTGAAATATATCTTGAAAAATGCGTAATTTAATATGGAATAAGGATAAAAAAGCATTTTTATCATTTTCATCGAACCAAGACTTTACGGGCCATTTTAATCCAAGCGCGCATTCTACCGCTCGTTCAAACAAAGTTTTGTTCGATGTGAGAATAAAACTTGTATGAACAAGCCGTAAAATGCGCGCTTGGATTAAAATGGCCCGTAAAGTCTTGGTTCGATGAAAATGATAAAAATGCTTTTTTAACCTCATTTCATATTAAATTACGCATGTTTTAAGATATTTTTCAACATTTTCCGATTATTGGTCAAAGAACAATCCGCCCGACAATAATGCTCTTTTTTCCCCTTTGAACATTTATTACACCCCCCCTAAAAGACATTTTTTTGAAAATATTTTTTTTTTCGATTTTTATCACTAAAAACCATAAAATAAACTTTAGTTTGTAAAGAAATTCATAAAACTCGTGAAGATACAAAGTTTTTAATTTTTTTGGTGGTTACAGTTTTGTTACTCTAACGAGAACGGAAAAAAAGTTTGAGTAAGAACTTGTCCATGCGCGCGCGGCTTCAAATGCTTGCAGTAGTCTTATTTGATGGAAATTATTGAAACCAAAGATATTTTTTTGTTCTGTACTATATTATTGATGTTTTTTGTAAGTTTCAGTTTTTTGTAGATGCAGTGAGTTGAGAAACAGCGCATGCAATGTCAAATATGTTTTTTTGACTTGCGCACTGAATTCTATCAACTCCAAAAAACAAATTTGCATAAAAAATATATTTTTTCAAAAATTTCATCATTTTTTGATCAATTAAAAGTTATTTGGAACGGCTATCTTGAAAACTCAGTGAAACACGTAAACTTTTGCAAAAGTTCATTTATCTCAAAATTTTGTTTAAGGGAGTTAGAGTTTTGTTACTGGCATCAACTCAAATATAGTATTTGAACTTGTTATTATTTTTAAACTGCATTCAACTGATAGACACCAAATGGGATCATGAAATTATTAGTGTTCCTGTAAACTTAAAAAATTACGATTTTAATAAAAATTACATCTCAATTTGTTGAAAAGCTGACTTTTTATAAACTTTAAATACGACTGGCATTTCAAATGACAATTCTGTAACGCAGATTGGTACCTTTCGTTTATAAATCAGAACTTAAAATCCATGATACTTTCATGTGGACAACTTAATCAAATTAATTCAAAAAATTATCTGGGAGTGTCGATAAGATATAAAATCTTCAAGTTTCTAATCCCGCTGATCCACAAAGTACCAAGAGTCCCCAAAAGCAGGGAATTTTGACAATGTTTCACTTTGCTCTAAAATATCTCGAGAACCCTAATACTTTTATGTGTTTTTGAGTGCCAACATTCAGAAATAAAATATTCGAAGTATTGCTATTCATGAACCTATTGGATGGAACCATGGATAATAATGTATTTTGAACTTTCGTTTTTTGACGAAAAATTCTCAAAAATTGGGTTTCGCGGGTCGCATTTTTGATTTTTGGGTCCTTACATTCATATTTTAAATTTTCGAAGTATTGCTATTCATGGATAATAATATTTTTGAACTTTCGTTTTTTGACTAAAAAATCCCAAAAATTGGGTTTCGCGGGTCGCATTTTTGGTTTTTGGGTCCCAAAATTCAGAAATAAAATTTTAGAAGTATTGCTATTCATGAACCTAGGTTCATGGATAATATTATTTTTTGAACTTTCAATAAAAACTAAATTTTTTGCATCAGAAACTATCAATAAATCAAATCCACCAATAAATTTGCTTTTGGATTATAACAGGATGGTTGCACTAGTTTATAAGTTTTCAATTTTTTAATCGTGCTTTGCATATATTATAATTTACAACATAATTAACAAGGGCTTTCAATATATAAAATACATTTTTTGAATTAAAAATATGCTATACATGTAAATACCTATCAAGTTCTATAGAATTCATAATATCGCACAAGAGTGCAAATTAATTCGACATCCCGCATCTATCTTTTTTTATTTTAGTTCATTCTTCGTTGAAAACTTCTATGGAGCTTTTTGCCTCTTCATGCATTTTGAAAAATCAGCTTTTACTTTGTTTAACATTATGAATAGACCGATTTCATTCACTGTATAAAGATAAAGTTTCTCATTTCTTTTAAATAAACAGGAAAAATTTAATGCATTAATATTCTTATTGTAAGCAACTTTCTTGAATGAGTTGTTTCATAACTATCACTGAAAATGGTTAAACACAAATAAAAAGATATTTCTATGTTTCCAAGGAAACCATATAGAGCCATCTCTTGCATGACAGCGCTAACATTTCACAATCTCTCAGCAGAAACTGAGATAAATGTACCAATTTTTAATGCAATACAGTCTCTCAGAGTATTCATGCACCTATTTGTTTTACATGCAACCATCAGCTGTTCCACAAAAGCATCAACAAGAAAAAATTGCAGACTTCTTTCATAAATTTTCTTTCAGCTCAAAATTTTCTCCTATATTTATTAATCTGAATGGAATTAGCAATCCCGGGAAACCAACCGGTATGTCTGCAGAATGATCACAGAATCTCCGAGCAGAACGTTTTCATGCTGGAAGAACGTCTATAAAGATTCTCTGAACATTCCTTAGAGCATTCAAAGTGCCCAAAAATACATTCTAAAAAGAATGTCTAATTAGAATGTATTTTTTATTCCAAGACATACCGCCAAAAATAAAATTACATTCTGTTTACATTCTGTGGACATACTGAAATTCATTCTAAATTATATTCTATAAAATAGGTATTTTCTCCAACATATTTAGAATGTTTTTAATAGTCTAACAAGTATTTATTTTTGGATACTGTTCGAATGATTGCTGAATGATTGATGGTGGCAGAATAAAATTCATATTCAATTTAAAAGTTTTATTTCTGCTTATAATTTTATAAATGATATAAACAGTCTGACAAAAAAAGGGATGAAATGTTGTTGAAAACTAAAATTAAGGTGCTGATGCTTGAAACTTCACATTCTTGGGGATTTTCTGTGATGAGAAAAATAACTTAGAATAAAAATATGCAACATATAAAAAAAATTTACCAATGAACTTGAAGTTTTTTACACCAAAAAAGTCTAACACTCTGCGTTCTGAAGCTCAACACATTAAGAAATCGTCGAAATGCCTAGAAAGATTAAAACTAAGTTAAAATACGAAAAATAACCTCAAATTATATACTCACCTAAAAATTCTAGTATCCACCAAAAGAATCAGCTGAGATAACTTCAAGCACCAGGTCAAGCACCAGTAGATTTTGTTTGATTGTTTTGTAAATGGTTGGATTGGTTTGTTGGTCGATTGGCACAAGATTAAAACTCAAACAGAATATTTTCAAAATAACTTCAAAATTTGGATTTACATAGTTTTTCTCAATTTTAATGCTTGAACTTTAAATGCAGTACACTTCATTCCATTTCAAGGTCACTTGGTGTTTTAAAAAACAATTTCACCATTTAAAATTAAATCACGCAAAAAGAATTAAATTTACGAAGAGCTCTGCTTTTTCAATTTGTTTTGGTCTACTAGACATTCCAATTTATTCATTCTTCATAGAACACTAACTGGAATCAATTTTTTATATGTCAGAATTGTTAGGTTTTTTAGTTTTCCTTTCATGAATCAAAACTTCCTTTATTTTTTACAGGCTATATATTTAGTGATAAAAACGGTAAAAATAGTAAGCGTTCCATTTTTAATGTTTTTTTAATAGGCCAAAAATCCATTAATAATTTCAATCATTTTTATATTCCACTATATGATGCTCTGTAGAACGTTAATTACTTCTATATTACAGAATCTTCGAACATTCTTTGAAGAATGCATTTAGAGAATATCACGAGTAAAATATTTAAATCTCATTTTAATGAAATTTGCAAGAATTTTTGCAATTAAAACTGATGAAAAGTTATTTTTAGATAGTTTCTTCATTTCATTTTTTTGATTTCAAAGGTTCCAACAAACGAGAGAACGCTTGAGAACTCACTCATATAAATTAACCCGACAGCATATAAAGCAGCCATAAAAACAAACATTATTCGAATGCGGCTGTTTTATATGTTGACAATATTTCATCTAGCAAAACATCGAAAATAAACTCGGGAAAACCAACAAAAGTACGTACAATTCAACATTGAAGCTCAAAAGTTTTTATGCAGAGAAAAACCTGCAATTTTCCGCCAATAAAAATGTACTAAAACAACAACTTTAAATATTGTATGAATCTGCTGCTTTCATGTTTTCACGCTCTACTTAGAATACTTTTCATGTTTTGCTGGTTTTGCTTGCTTTCCTTGATTTCCGCTTATGTTGCCTCAACTTGCATTTTTTAACTTGCATATTCATGAGATGCTTTGAAACTTCACAACTGTAGAATTTTTGAGGTTTATGGCTGAGAAGAGCTTTTCTATGCAGTTTGGAGCTACTTTCAAATTACTTTTTGAATTGAAAATTTTCCTAGAATTAGTTTTGAGTGATTTCATGTCTTTTGGATTCAAATGATATAATAATTTGTACAATATGATAAAATTTTCCATGACTAAATACAAATATATGTTAAATATTTTAATCAAAGCCCTTTAAAAATAACTATTCCATTTTTGGATATAAGGCAGTAAAAGCTTCCACACATACAAACAAAAGACATGAACTTCTTTTCCAATTTATGATTATTTCTACTAGCCTCAAAGCCTCGCACAATGTCATTGCCATACTTCAAGCAGCAGATGGTGTAGGCACGCTTTCTTTCTCACCGCACATGCATAAATCAACATCGCAACGCAATTGCGAAATGCTGAAATGATAAATCAATATTTTGTTATGCCTCGCAGAACACAAACGAAACTGCCGTTCAATTTAAGCGAGACCGATAAAATATAAAAATATAAATAAATAAACATTTGCAAATGGATTTTTTGGTCAGTGCCTTTGCGATTATTGTGCAGACATAAAATATTAAGCAAAAAGCATTTTTCAAAGCTTCCGGAATTTATTAACTCCTACTAAGCTTTCTAATCCTAGTGGAGCTTTCATTTTGATAGGATAATTCTGAAAAATATTTTCAACGCTTTCCATGCTGGAGGAGCGTTCACATAACATGTATAAAAACATCCAAAATACTTAGAAAAACAAATGAATAGGGAGAAAAAAATTGTTACAACCCAAAGAGTACGTTCTATATGAATGTTTCCTTGCCATGAAATTGAAATTTCAAATTTTCTATATTCTTTAATATCCTAAATAGATCTAAAAATACTAAAGCTTTCACTATAAGCCCATATTTATAATATTAACACATAAATCAGTAACGCAGATTGCTGAAAGTTTGATTTGTTTTTTGTGGCTCCCCAATCCAATGATTTATTTCACTTGCAAATGAGAAGAAATAATTCATCATGTTTGATTGCTTTTACAGTGGAAATTCCATAACCATCAAATTGTACCTCAAATATTCCAATAATTCAAAACATTCAAAATATTCAAAAGTAATCGAAACTAACGTCAACTGGTTTCTCAAATTGCATTCGAAAGCTTAGCTGCTCGTAAATTCACCAAGCAAATATTATTTTTAGGACTTTCAATTGGCAATGATGCCATTACTCACATTTAATTGGAAATTGCTTGGATGGTCGGACGGAATAAATGCATGTTGTACAGTTTATTGCGTTTTGTTGAGTTGTGTGTGAAATGCAGACCATTTCAATAAAATGAACCAAATTTAATGGGCTTTAAACGTTTACGCAAAATTGCATTAAATTTAACCATTGGAATAAGTTTTGAAGAATAAATGAATGTGTACTTATAAACTATAAAGCTTGTATAAAGCTTTTCAATAATATAATCAGTAATAAAAACAAAATGAATTTTCTATTTCTTTATAGTGAAAGTAAATATTTTTAATCTATCTATACCGACTTGAGCATAAACTATTTTATGATGTTCTAACGATAACCATGAATTTTTATGAATGAAGTTTGAAATAACAATAATGGAAATATAACAATTTAAGATTCTTAATAAATAATAAAATAACTGCAATGATTATCAAAACTCACAAACAGCACTTGAACAGCTTTTAAGTGAGCATACTATTGAAAATAATAAATTCTGGCAAATTTCCAACATGTAATTTTTACAAATTTATAATAATTGTGCGGTGTGTGGGTTTTCAACAAAAAAAAGCTTCCAGCAGTAATTTCACTTTCAAATTTACATAAATCAAGTTCTTGGGGGCTTTTCAAGAAAGTTAATGGAATTTGCTAACCAAGATTATTATTTTTTGTCCAAAATTCCATAAAAGGTTTCAAAAGTTCATTCGTTCATACAGTGTGAATTAGAGAACGATATTTCAAATTATACATACCCTGTTATATTAATTGCTTCTATTTAAATATTCAAACAATAATGCATGTTAGAATTTTCGAAATTATGTTATCTGATTTTATCCATTGACACAGATTCCATAAGCTTAAAACCTCAAGATTGTGATCTCATTGTTATTCTATAAATCCTACATTTTACAATACAACTCAATTAAAGCGAATTATAAAATCGTATGAATTATGTAAATTGAAGTAACAACAAAGCTTTTGATCCTTTATAAAATTCTATATAAATTTTAAGTATTCATATTCTTCTTTTATTTGGATTGAGGCCAAAACTATCTTTAACCATTATATTTTAAGAAAATAATAAGTTCTAAGAAAATAATTATGATATTGCCATGAACAGATGGGGAACTAAATAAGGACCAATTACGAGTACAATTTTTCTGCTTCGAATTTTCTTTGGTACAGAGTCAGCTTTATTCAAATTTGAATTGAAAACGAAACATAAATTAAATTGAGTTGTGCTGAAATTGTATGTATTTTGGATATACTTAGTTTTTTACTTGAGCTTCTTATTTTTAGCTGGATCTTTTATGGTTTTAGCTATTTGTTTAGATTTTAAAGGATTCCTTTTCTTTATTTTTTCTTTGATTTTAGGCAGTTCTGTTGGATGTCTTGCCAAATAGTGATCAGCCATCTTGTGGATATTAACTTTTTGATTGGCCTTTGAGTCCTTTATTAAAAAAAAAATCGAGTTATAAAATTTGAAATTCATATTTTTTATTATATTCGAGCTATTCTCAAGTACCTCAGCAAATGTGTCAGCAAATTGTTGAATCAATTCATCGTCAAGTTTGATTTTAAAGGAAACGACCAAAGACTTCCAATGTTCTTTCTCGATGAGTGGGTCTTCAATCTTCTTCAGCTCAAGCATGAAGTGTCTGTAAATTGTTTAAATTCAATTTTTATTGAAGCTTTTTCACTAATGACTGACTTAATTGTAGACTAGTATACAATTTCCAGCCGAATATTAAATTGCAGGAAAAAATATTACCCCATATCTTTCTTAAACTTCTTTGATTTTGGTTTCATACCCAAAAATTTGGCACGATCTACCAAAACATTCCTGAAATCTACCGGTTCTGGAGGATTTGGTAAATGAGGTCCCTTATAGATGATAATCTTAGCCGGATTATTCTTTACAATCGATTTTATAAGCTGAAAAATTTAAATTAAAAAAATAAAATTTGCATCTTTAGAAAACAAACCTTTTCAACATCAGGAGATGAATAAAAATAAACTCCAAAAGAAATTGTTCTGAGGCTCGCTGATTTTTCAAAGGACTTCAATAACTTCAAGACGTCATCTTGTTCTAAAAGATTTCTTTCAATTTTGATTTCCTCAAGAGTAGCAGATTTTCTCAAACCCTCTGCGAGTTTTTGCAGCTCAAAAGATCTTAAACTGTTTTTGCTCAGATCTAGATTTTTCAAGGCACAATCTTTCAAAGCCAAGTACAAAAATTTTGAAAACTCTTCACCACAAAGAGCATTCCAAGAAAGGTCTAATTTTTCCAAAGACTTGTTCGTTCTGAGTCCTTTCAAAAAAGGAATTATGCCTTTGTATTCAGGATACAACTGGTTGTTGCTTAGATTGAGTGATTTAAGGGAGGAGTTTGTCTCCAAAGCAGCTCCAAAAGCAGCACCACTTAGCTCACCTAGATGGTTGTTGGAGATGTCAAGCTCCTTAAAAAACCTTACATTGTACTAAAAACTTTAATAATAACTTTAATAAGAATAAAAATTACCAAGCATACTTCATTGGATGCCATCGCTGTCCCTACCAAATATCCTCCTTTATCTCTCAAATCACAAAACGATAAATTCAAATATTGAATGCTAATGGAGAGCATTATAGCATCTTGCAAAATTTCAGCACCATCTTGGCCAAATCTTGAAAATAACAAACATATTAATGCTATATTAATAAAATTATAATATTTCCAAGATGTTGCTTGAATTACCTGCAAGAAGTTAAATTTAAATGCTTGAGAGTGGTGCACTGTTGCATGAAATCCGATAATGATGTGCATGCAAATTTGCTGAAATTGTTGTTGGTAAGGTCCATATAAGTTAAATTTGTTGTTGGTAGCTTTGCGAGAGTTTCTTGGATCACGTACATATGAATCGATCGAACTCCGTATTCCTGTTGAAATTTAATAAAAACTGAATTTGAAATCGTTCAAACAATTTGTAAAATAATTATTTTACATTTTTGTCAAATTTTTTATTAAAACTTTAATTGTGAAAGATTCAAAGCAAAATATGAAAATTGTGACTAACCTTCAAATCCAAAATCTCCTGTCCCTGCAAAGCCTTCCTTACATGACAAATTGGTGCCAACTCATACCTTCGACACTCAGTCAAATAATGCTCTAATTTTGCATCCTCAGCAGTAATCGCTTCATCATGCTTCTCAATTTCATCATTTATTTCAAATATAAATAATTCATCGAGCTCTGGTGGATCATCATTGAAAAAATCACAACAAAAATCAGAAACATCTGAGAAAGATTCAATTGAAATGTTCGTTAAAATAGACTCAGAATCTTCAGAAAACATTTTAGTTCACTGAAGCTTTAGCAATCTCAAAATATCTCAAAAAATTTATAAATTTAAATTTTTAAAAAGTCAATAATTTTAAGAAATTTAATTTCTTTAATTAGCAAGGACTACTGAGAGTTTGCTCCCCTTTGAACTGTTCCTTGAAAGTCTCTGTTAAAGAATCCAAATTAAATTTACATTAGCCAAAATGATAGATAATCCCGCCATAATTAGGAGAAAATCCAAATATGTTTGCAATTTTGTAAATTTTTCAAAAATATCACATTTCTCATGGTAAAGCTTGAATATTATTTTCTTGGTAAAAGTGCATTTTCTGATATATGTAAATGATTTAAAAAACTACTGAAATCCATTTTCATTGTATTTTTATGAAAAAAATTCAATTTAGATTTAAATTGTCTTTTCCCCGAAATGGAATTCTTTTTGTTTCAAAAACAGATCTTTTATAGTAGAATATGCATTTAAGTTATTTCCTGGAAATTTTACATATTTCTTTTAAAAGTAAAATGGATAAATAGATTTTGTAAAATGTTTATATTTTATTTTCAAATGAGATCCACTAAACATATAGTTTTAAAGACAATTTTGATAATAAACCTGAGCGTTTAATAAATGAATTTAAATATCATGCAAGATACAATGAACATTAGTAGCAATAAAGTGAATCAAAACTGTTAATCGTTGCCAGACATGAAATGTCAACACTAACCGCTGAACATAGTAAATTTTACGCAAATCAACGAAAAATCAGTGTAAACTCTGTTCGCGACGAAACTAGGTTGATTATTTTATTGCCCATAAAAGTTTACTTTTTCCAACTTTTTCCACTTTTTATCAGATTAAGATTTTTGTAGTGTCGAACAAGATAAAAGAACTTCCATTGCAAAGGTCAAGTTTATTTTCAGAGATATACTTAAAATTTATGTGTAGACTTGAGGAAAGTTGCTCGGGAATGTTGTTTTTCCATAAATACTTAATGGGACTTTTATTTGCATTCACTTGTTTAAAAGCATGAGGAGCTCCGATATTTTTACAATAAAAGTTGTAGTTAAAAACTTCTGTAAAGCGTCTTATATACTGAAATAGGAAAATTCCATTTGGAAATTAAGCTTCAGGAAAATATATATTAATGAATTTTATTTGAACTGATCGATGCTACATTAAAATTACAGCTGGAACAAATTATGTATGGTATGCGTATAAGCGTGTTAATTGAAAGTATCAATATAAATTATCATGAATGTTTTCTCAACAATAAATAAATGATCGAGGTCGGTAAAAAAATTTTTAGTATCAAATCATTATTAATTCAAAACAACCTCACTAAAACATTGCAAAAACATTGTAAAACAATGAAATAAAATGGAAATTGAAACAATTTTAGTTGTTTTAGTTTTTTCTTTGAATTTTTTAAAAAGAGTTATTTATTTTCCATGTTAAGAAAAAAGCTCATTACTCATTTCAGAGGATAAAATGTATGACAGCTAAGTTTACTCAAAAAATTAGATTTTTTAATGAATGAGCTAGATTCGTTGCATGCACTTGAAGAATTTAAATTGCTTACATACATTCAAAATGAAGCCAGCAAATAATTTTCCATGTCAATATCCTTGACTGAAAATAATTTGTGAATTGAATTTGTTAGAATGTGCTTCTAAAGGTTCTGCTTGGAGTTTAAATTTACCGTGGTGCTAAGGCTGTTGCATAATTTAAAGAATGATTTAGTGAATTATTCATGTTTTGAGTGTTTCAATCTTATATAAAGTGAAATGGCATGTTCAATTATCAACGGTCAATTTATCCCTAAGAACTAAATATTAGGAAAGCTTTTGAAGTTCAGAGGTAGACAAGACTTAAAAAGAAAATTATAATTTATTCAATAAGCTATAATGAAATTAGATATTGTGAAAATAACATAATACCGAGATCCATTAAAATTTTCATGTTAAAAAAATTGTGTTTAAAAGCTTGTAATTTTGAAGAAAAAGTTAAAATATGTGTTCAAATAATGTGTTCTTAATTAAAAGTATCGTATGATAAATAATATTGTGTTTGAATAATGACTAAAATTTGTTACTGATTATTACTTAAGATTGTTTGCCATTAAATAAAAAACAAAATCTACGTAGGAAAAACCAAACATTTTTGACTGGTCATTCCTCAACAAAGGAAACGGAAACATGTTTTTGGCCATTTTATCGAAAGCCATAAGTTTGCACCTCGCAAATAATAGAAATAATGATTTATTATATTTATCGTTCGTGACTGAATTTATTTGCTACACAATAGTACATAAAATCTAATAACAGGAATTATAGCAACGCCACTTAGTAATGACTCGTACTTTTGTCGGTTGTTCGCCTAAATTAATTGTGACATTATTTAAGTAATTTACGGTTTTGCTAAACTATGGTACGTTCTACCGAATATGAATTATTTAATGAATGTGATGATTATGAGAAGTAGTGAAGCCAAAAGGAGTGGCATTGAAATCAAAACCACAAGACTCAATTGAAATATTATATGAAATTTTATGTGATACCTGGTGTAATAATGTGCTTTGTCATCAAAGTATAGGTTCCAGGTAAAATTGTAGACTTGGCTTTCAGAGATTGGTATGGACTGAGAAGTTGATAAAATTCAATAAATTGTTGATTGTGGAGTATTTTACCTTCCTATCTCTGGTTTTTGATAGACTATCACACAAATCGAAACCAATACTGTTTTCAAAGAGATATTTCAACTTCTAAATATTTTATTGCATTTAATGTAACAAAAATGTGTACTAGATACAATATAGGTTTAGAATAATTCACCATTATGCTCCGCATTTGTAAATGCAAATTTTTAATGTTGAAAAGGATCCATAAGCTTCATTTGTGAATATATCTTTGACCTTATTGCGCTGACAAATCATGCATGCACAATTCAAAAATAAATTTTAAATTTGCAATTCCATTCTCAGAAACTTTTTCATCCAAATTGAGCATCTGAAATAAAGTTATTACAATATTTATGTAATGCACAGGATGTTGGCACCTCGATATTTTTCTCTTCCTTTGAATTATGGTAACATGTTCACATAGAAACATGGGTAGTTTTGAATAATTTCAAATGCTGGATTTGCTTTTGACAAATTTTCAGATTCACACTTTGCTCTAGTTTATTCAACATTTGCTTTTGGGATTTCCAGTTTACTCATACATTTATAAAGATTCTCTATTATATATTGCAAATTTTCTTTTTCTATGAAAATGTCAGTTTCATGCACAACTTGCATTCGTTATCATTGCTTTTGCCTTTGCATATTGAATGCATTCAGATGAGAAAATTGTTTGGTTGATGCGGGGTACGTGCAGTGCTACTTCAATTATCAATTGTTAAAGCACAGATATGTATTAAATTTCTATTCTAAACTGTATTGAATGAGTTTTGAATAGTTTAATGATCTGAAAGTTTGTCTTACTTAAATTATTTAAATTATGATTTCGTGATGATGTAAGTATTGAACTACTCATAATATGTTAGTTATACCAAGACTATATTTTGGACGTAGAGGATTAAATAGGATTAAAACTTTCAGATCAAAATTACCTAGTCAGTTACCAACATTAAACTCTTCCGTTAACAAACATTTATATTTATTTTATTATAAGCATAGCTTTTTTCGCATTGATGGTCCTTCAGAAATTTTGCACCTCACCGATTTACATTATTAATTTTCATTTGTACCTTGTTTTAATCGAGAGACCATTGTTTAAAAAACACGAACTGCATTAATTAAATTAGCTTGCTATGCTAACACAAAGTCAATACTAATGAATAAACATAATGTTCAACAAATCTATACAAATCACTATACAAACAATAATCGTTGTAGTGCAGTATTTGTTGTTTACATTAATTTGAATCGATTTACAATATTGTTCTTCATAATAATTATATTATTTAAAGCAATACATTCAAATTATACAAACAAATAATAGACACTATAGGCCAGAATTTCATGATACGTTGTTCATGTTAAACAATGTTCACAAGGATACTGATAATAAACGAAGGAAACAATTTGGAGACCAGGAATACAATTAAGTCTAAAAACCTTATCACAAACAGCATCACCTTATCTATGAGTATTAGGTGCTCACATATTATATTTAAAAATCATCATGATAATTGACATCATGATTATTTTTAATTAATTAGCTTGTTTTATAAATAAATATTTGTACAGTAAGCTGCATCAATAATAATCAGATGTTTACATAAATTGAATAATTATGTTAATCAGTTAATTAAAACTTTATAAATGCTCAATTGTATCCCAAATTGTATACATGTTATAATTGTTTTATTCATTACAATTATCACAATTGTTGAGCTACGTCACAATAACCAACACATATCAATAAATATTTGCTAAAGGTATTTCGAATTTAAATTGAAATTGCACAGGCTGCAGTTTCAAATCATAATTGTTTCTTTGATAGTTGTTAGGATTAGGAAAATGCTTTCTGCTGTGTTGTAAATTACACAAATAATACGCTTATAGCAATTTATAACTTTGTCAAGATTTAAAACCTGGGATGTAAAACCCTCAAATTAAACCCTCAAAACTACAATTTTGACATTTGGTTTCAACCATTATGATTGATGTGAATATTTTTGGACACATCAAAGAATCATTGGGGTTTGTTGTTTGTAAAATCAAATGTTTGATATTTAATAATGGAATCACACATTTTAATTTATAGATGATTGTTGTTTTGCGGTATTACACATATATATTTCAACAACGGACACTTATTCCCAGAATTCTATTAAAAACTTATACTATTTTGATGCATAATACATCATCACATTCTTTTTTTTATCAATTTTATTACTAAAAAGTTAAAAAGTCCCACAAGCTTCCTCAAAAAATGATTTATCACAACATTTTAAAACAATTTGTTATCATCAACGTTTTATTAAAAAGTTTTCATTCTTTCAAATTGAAAACAAAGTGACATTATTTCCACAAAAAAGAAGCTTTACCTTCAACCTGCTTTGTGCAGAATTTATAGCGAAAAACATTTAAAACAGTTAAAGTAAAGTTTTTGTATTAAAAAGGCACTAGGTATGCAATATATACGACATTAAATGACTTTTTCGCTTCCGCAAACATTTATTTTATGAAAATGAAATGTCTAGGAAAGCATAAAACACATAAAAAATTTGAAATAATGTGTATTTTACCATTTTATATGCATTGTTTCAAGCGCAGGTAGACATGTTTTTAATACATTTCTTAAAATAATGAGTTTTTCAGACAGAGATAAGGAGTTTCAAGAAATTAGATTTTCATTTATTTTTTGGCTACATTAATTTTTCGGAAAAGCCTTTAAATTTATTGATTTATTTTCAGCTGACACTAAAACTCAATTTCTCAAATTTCTCTATATAATACAGAACAATATATATAGAAATGATATGACGAAGATACCCCCAAATTCATGAATACATGCAAAAACAAAAGTTAAGAAGCCCAAAAAAGTTTCCTAAGCTAAACACAAAAAAAAAACACGGAAAGACTGCAGGAAGACCAAAACAAGTAATGAACTCCACTGAACTTTGTGTAGGTCGAAGAACAAATTGATGATGCGGAAAAAGTTTTGGTTGAAGATTTGACGAAGCAAAAATGTGAAAATATGAAAATATGGCACATTATCAGACTCTAAAAACCACCAACTTTGTTGCTTGCGGGCACAAATATTTCGAAAGGATAATGTCACAATGTCTCCAAAGTTTTCCAAGTATTTTATTCAGAAAGTTTTGGCAAGTTAGGGTTTCTCTGGAAAATCTCTAGAAAATCATTTTTTTTGTGTTTAACAATATTTTAAGCTAGAATTTATAGGAATGTTTGAATTGAAAGTAAATAATCTGTTAATAAAATTCCACCCCTTGAAGCAATATTTTTTAGTTCTACGACATCTTTTACAATATTAATTTCTTACCTTTTTTCGTGATCTTCTTCATTTAAATACACATTATAAATTTTTCAACATATTTTCCAGCATCTCCGTCACTATTGTTTGCTTTTAGAGTGATTGGTTGAAAACTTGGTTCAAGAATAAATTGCCTGTGTAATTTTAAATTCTAGATTTTATTGGGTTTTTGGGTGAATAATGTTCCAAATGTTTGTCTTGGTGCTTTGTGAAAATTGCGTTAGACGAGTCGTATACATTTATTTAAAATTACTGAGAGTAAAATGAGACTAATTTCGATAAATCGATTTTTGAAGATGTTTCACGGAAAAGGTGCTTTGCGATTTTAGACAAGATGTATTTATATCCTAGAGAATAACTCATATGATCCACATTCAGAAAGTTGACTATGATAACAATATAACATATATTTTCACTTGATAAATATTTGAACTATGTAAGCCACAAATCCTATAATATATACATAATGCTTCCTAAAGAAAATTGATCTAGGACAGACAACTCATTCAAATGTTTGCGTTACATCTTATCCCTTTTCATAACTTTTGAAGTCTGATATTTGTTTTGGTAATATTTCAAGGGATTTTAATTAATTCAAAAATGTTATTGTCTTAGTCCTAATTTTTTATTAATGATTTGTAATTTGTTTTTCCTTTGATGACAAAATTGTTAGTCATATTATATTGATTATACTTTTTTTGCAGATGTATTATATATTATGTATTATATATATATATATATAGCCGAAAAAAAATCTTTAGATAATTTCATTTTGAAAAATTGTTTATTTGCAAATAAATGATTCGTGGAACACTTTTTAGTCCTTCTAGTTTTATAATATTATCGATGTTCTCTAATAGAAAAAGCATTCATTTATTTTCATTAGAAAAAAAAACAAACTTTGCGGTTCCATCTAAATTAAATATGATTTGTAGTTATGGTATAGTACCGCAGAAAAACCTGGAGCGTTGCCACGAGTTCCGTTTATACTTATTTAATTTTCTTTTCTGTATATATTTTAAAGGTGCGAATGAATTTTCAAAATCATAAAAGTTAGATTTTCTCTTTACTTTGTATGAGTTTAAAAAAAAAATCGTCACAAAAAACATACATAATTGGGAACTATATAGTCTTGAGCTGTTGTAAAAATTTTATGAACAATATTTCCCAGCGTTCTCGAAGGATCTCAAAACGTAAATATCAATCATAATATTTAGCCTCGAACAAAACTCTGAATTGTCTTAAATCCTATTCAAGAACGAATCCATTATTATTATAAATGAGACATATTTCTATGGAGCTGGTTTTCTGAAACTGTAGGATTGTTGGATTGTAAAGAATTACATGCAATGTGATGTATGGAATCGTCTGTGAAGCAAACAAAATTATTCATGTGTAAACACTAGATGAGCATGTTTGTTTTGGGAAACTCATATAGCTAATGAGCTTGCGAGTGTTCCGTTCAATTATTCAAGAACTTGCGCGCATATATCAGAGTTGTGGTTTTAAGACTGTGTTGCAGTTTGAAGACATGATCCAAACAGCTATAAATGTCATTTTGTTAAATGCGGTTGTAGCACATAAAAATTATATGATTTAATCCAGAAAATCATAGGCAAATTGAAAATAAATCAATTGAAAATTTAGAAAATACATTTAAGCCTCCGATAGTTACAAATATTTTGATTGAAATTATTTTAAAGCTCCATCTACCAGCAAAAGGTTCAATTTTCTCTAGCATCTCTACACTACGCGCAACTGCCGCTCCAAAGAAAAATCGGGAAAGCTCAAAAATAATCCCCAAAGAGTTTCACTGCCAATCTTTCAGTCTTAGAAAGTCTGCCGAACCATTGCGTTTATAGTCGTGAATTAAATAAGTCCTACCAAAATCTCCTCAATTCTTTGAATTGTCTGATTTGTGTGAAATCTCAAAATTATCCAAATTTCCAATACAATAATTGAAATTATCGGTTTACTGTAGCGGGAATTGTTTGTATTGTCTGATTGACTCAGAAATTGTGATTTTGCGTTGATTTTTTTGGGTGATTTTCAAAATTAACTTGAATTCACTAAAATTTAGCAAGTTGAAGAAAATGTAAAAGAGATCAAAGAGATCAAGAAAGTTGAAAATTTTTACAGTGATTTGTGATAAGATCACATTGTGATTTATTGTGCAAAGTTGTTGAAGTTACTTTTGGATTACTATAAACACACTCATAATCTAGATCATACCGCAGATTGGATAATATTTCGAGCACTTTTCCGGTAAGTTTCCTCACAACATTTTGTATAATTTTTAGGTACATGTGTGACAAACTCATGAAAAATTAAAACTAAAGAAAAACAAATAAGCGAACAAATCTCAAAAGTGAAGAAAAAGTTCTTGGCACAAAAACCAGATAAGAATGAGAGCGTAAAGAATCTCCCGGCTTTTGCAGACTTGCAGATGATGATTAAATCAAGAAAATTATTTTAATTGTGCAGCTTTCTAAGCAAAAAGAACAAAATACATTAAATAGCATTGAAAAGACAAAAAAATATAAAGAGATATAAATTATATTTTAGTCAGAAAATGCAATTGCCGAAGAATTTTTATCTTTTTAATAGTTTGTTATTTCTTTTGTGGCAAGCTTTTTAATCTATTTTGTGATGTTTGGAAAACGAGGAAGTGGAATTCAAATGGAATCTGAAGACATAAAAATCGTGGACAGTAGAAAAGTTGCCAAAAATATTTTAAAACAAATATTATCTCATACCATAAATTTTTTAAAGGTGTACCAAGTTAGTCTGTTTGTAAAGTTTGTATAATTAACGTAGTGTCTAGTATGTAGGATCCATAAAAACAATGTGTCATAACATAAAAAAGAACACATTTCACAAAAGTTCCTCCATTAGAGTCTTGGAATGACACTTCCTTATAAATTCCGGAGTGACATCAAAACTAGTATCCCGTTAATATTTGACAGACTACATGGCAGCTTGACATCCAACAAATGCAACCAGAAAACGTCCAACCTTCACCAGAAAACCACACAAACTTTTTCATTATCTCACTGTCCTTCACTCCAGTCCTTCACGTGCTTTTATGACTTGATAGATTGTGCCTTTGTTGCAATTCTGCTTTTATTACTAATACTACGTCGTTTACGTTTTATTGTCTTGGGGGATGCAATAATAAAATGGTTCAATACTAACAATTCTTTGGAGAGCAAATGAGCTTTATCGTGGGATTCCTGGTAGATTGTTGTTGAGGTGCAGTTGTCAGACGTTCAGTTACTTTTAAAAACATTCATTACAGTAAAACTTAGAAGGTTGAACTCGAGAAAATTGCGCTTTGGATTAAATTTATAATTTTCCTATGGGAAATCAAGAGAAAATAAAATCTTGCTGTAAATTTTATTTGATCAATTTCAGGTGGGAAAATTGTTTATTACTTTAGTTTTGTTGTCAAACAAGAAAGTTTGTTAAGAAGTACAAGTAAATATCTCTTGATAATTGAATTAAATTTTTAAGACCTTTTGGTATTAAGTCATAATTCAGCCAATATTTTAATAAAGAAACTGAATCAAAAAGTTCTCAAATAAATGGGTCAAAAATCCTCCATCAAATTTTCCCCGCTCCTAATCCCCTATCAATTTAATTAAGCGAAGACAGTGATGTATAACATCAGCATCAAAACATTTAAAACAACTAAAGCATCTAAATCAATCATCTTCATAGCTTCCAGGCGGACACGCAAAACTTCCGCATCATCTCAGCGCTCCAAAATATTACAATTAATTAATTCTCCGTGGCTCATCTTTTGACATTTTCTGTTAAAAAAATTGTTATTTTCAATGGAAAAAGGAAAATTCCTCTTGCAGCGATATTCCTTCTATTGTGTTTTTGACGCTCAGCTGAGTTGTTGGCCTCCCATCGATTTTCCTTTCGTCAGCACCAAAACAGCAGAATCTTATCGCAAAGCTCCAATAAAAAGAATAAAAAATGTGTATAAATATAATAAATATAAAAAATTCTATAAAAACGTAAAAACGTGTACAGTGAGCTTTTGCGAGTTGGGTTGAAAAGAAAAGCGCTTCTCATCTTTGAATATTTTCTTCATTCTTTTTGCATCTTTTTGCCGAAAAATATGTCAGACTTTTTACATAAAAATAAAATTTGGAGTAATCCGAGATATTTGCTATATTTTGAGCTGTTTTGGTGTATATTTGGAACATGCCGCATCAAATTTATTTCTTGCGAGTTTATTTGATTGATGCAGGGTTGATAAGGAATTTTTGAGTACTCATTCAATCAGCATTCAAAATGGTTAGTGTTTCAATCAAAAGTTAATCAATTATGATAGTAAATTATTCAGTAGATTAGATTTGAGTGATACATATTTATTTTAAGAGGTAGAAAAATTTTGTGTTGATTCTTGAAATTGAAAAGTTTATAAGAAATCAATCAAACTTAACGTTAAATAAATTTTAATCTGACATCTTTAAAATTATATCAAACCCCTGAACGCGTCCTCTACCTTTGAAGGTCCATAAAGACATTTATTATTGATCACTCTTCCTGTTCTAAATAGCACAACTTAATCAAATTACATAAACTTCCCAAAAGTCTCAAGCTCCAAAAAAAATTTTTAATACTTAGTGTAACAAGTAACAACCCAAATTTACAAAAAATTACCAAACATTACCCAAAATTACTTGGAAAACACAGAAAAAAGCTCGTGAGTAAGGAAAATTAAATGCATTATAGGTCTTACTTAATGTTTAAAACTTTTTGGTGTATGGTTGAAGTTTCCTGTATCATAATTTTACCTTTTTTGCTTTACAATTTCATCTCGTTCATTTGTTTTGTGGAAATTCTCGAAATCTAGGAAAAACTGTTTTTAGTGAAAAAGTAGCAGGAACATTTCTCTAAATTTGGTGAAACTGAAAATTTAGTTGGCAAAGCTAGCGACAAAGTTTTGTTGGTTAACTTTTAATATGGAATAATATGGACTAATGAGGAAAACATTACGGTAGAAAGCTTGGTTTGTTATATGTTGCAGCCATCTGCTGTGTGTTACTGTGCTTTGTTATGTTTTGTGCACAGCTCAGTTATAAATTGTAATTTTGACTCTCAGTTTTTCCTGCAGCATTTTCCTAAAACATTTTCACTGTTTCAGTTTGTGTTTTTCATTAAAAGTCATTTTCTGAGATTAAAATATAATTTATATTTGTCTGCGTGGAAAGCCGTAATGAGCGCTTTTCCATCATCAGTAACGGTTTAGCCGGCTTCACGAATAGACTGAAAATATTCGAGATTATTGAAATTTCTCGAAATTATTGTAACAAGTTAGAGTGTTTAGACGTGCGCTTGGGAAAAATAGCATCTCATTGAATTTTTTGTGTATTTTGTGAATTTCGCTACTTTCTAGAAATTATATTTGAGTTATGGGTAATAAGTTATTTAATTTTGTGTAAATACAATATTATTTTAGTGCAGCCAGTTTCTGTGCTTCTCGGATGAATTAAAAATTATTAATAAATATTATTGAATTATTTTTTTATCTGTTTGGAGAAGAAGTGTGAGTTTTTTTGAATGTTTTTTAATAATTTAATGTTTTTCAGAAAATGCATTAAAATGTGTTTTATTTTGCTTTAAAATAAATGTGCGAACATTTTCAACTTGAAACAATAATCATAAAAGATGATTGATTTTAAATAAACTTAAATCCATGAAAACCTTGATTCTGAAGATTTTTTCTGCAATTGGATAAATAAAATTTGTGATGCAAACAAGTGATTAAAATTTAAACTTTCCATGGTTAGAAACTGAATGAAATTTCCGTCTGAAAAAAAATTTTCATAAACACTGACAAATTGTCAAAATATAAGTTTTGCCATACTATGCTGGATTTTCTCAAACTAGTTGACGTGCTATTTTGACCTGTGGCATGCCAATGCTAGTAACACCAAAAAGCACACAAATTAGCCGAAGAATTCCTAAAAATGTAAACAAAGTGTCTGCTGACGGACTATAAAGTATTAAAGTATTTTTTGGCCCTCGGCCAAACTCGCAAACCCGGAATTTTCAGTGGAAATTGTGTGTAAAAGATAATTATTTAATTTTTTTATTAAATCATTTACACATTGAGAAATTAGTGAAGAGTGTGTTTTAACTGTTCTAATGTTCACAAAGATTGAATTAAAGTTTTTTAGGGTTTTTATGATTTAAATGTAAATGAAAATATTCTACTTTTAATTAATGCAATATTATAAGTTTGTGTTTTGCAAGGCAGTTTATTTGAGTAGGATGTGCAATAATATATTGTTTGATAGAATCAGACAAAAGTGAATATATTTATTTTCACGCAAAGATAAACATGAAATGATGAACAAACATCCTATTGAGCCAAAAATCCTTGAAATTAAACAAGAATTTCATTTATATTATCAAAGTTCTTTCCACAATATCTTAAAACCTCGTTAATATTACTCTAGCATTAAACATAAATAATCATAACTCATTCAATTACATTTATTTTCTCATTGTTATAAAATAAGATATTCCAACCCGAATTCGTCTGCGGAAACTAAAGAACTATGTTAGGTAATTGAAATTAAAAATATTATTTTACAAATTTTCTCGGTTTTGGGAAATTATTTGTTTTATTTAGAAGTGGGAGCATTGAAACTATCCATCAAGTTGTATGAAATATGAGCATTTTTTAATACACATCAATTTATTTTTCGGTTCAATAAATACAAACTATGCTTTGTTCTGATATTGCTCAGAAGCTTTGAGCAGAAACACATAAAAAATGATACAGAAATAAATAAATAATAAATATGCAAGCAAAATTATGAGTGGAAATATTTATTGCATTGCTCAGGGGCGTATTCTTTATCAAATTGTATGGATTTGTATGATTATATTTTTAAATTGAATATATCAAAATTGATTTTCAACTCTTTTGATTAATATGTATAATTATTGATAGAATTGTATGGTACTGTACTTAACCTAAAATTTAATTTTTGATCGAAATAATTGAAATATAAAATAGATACTGCAGGATATTAACTTTCAAATACTATAAAATACAAACATTAAATTAATTCTAAAAGCATGTATGCAAATAAAATATATTCAATATATCAAACCACCAAAACACAATGGAAGCTGATCCACATTTCTCCTCTGTCAATATATTCGTTCTATTTTTGCATTATATGCAATGTGCAATAATATATTTTGGAAGCACATAAATTCTCAAAATGTTGAAAATGATATATACCGTATATAGAAAATAAAATACTATGAGAGTTCATGAATTCATATTTTAGTTTGTTGATTTCATCCTTCGAGTTTGCTAAAACTGTTTTTATGATTTTATGCTTTTATTAAAAATGAAAAACAAACATAAAATAGTTATGTACCAAAATTTGGTCCTCAATTTTTCCATGAAGTTTAATTAGAAAATTTAATTTCCCTGCATTAATTTAATGCCCCAAAAAGGTTTCATTACTTTATTTCGGTTATTTTGCAATAATAAAAAAGTGGAATAATTTGGAAAATTTGTGATTGTTTGCTGAGTTTTGAAGCTTGAAACCCAACAAATTAAATTTTCGGTGGTTTTTAATTAAAATAAACTTATTAAGCAACTTAATATTTGAAATTGCTCGGGTTTTTTTTTTGGTTGTGTGTTGATTTAGGTCATGCAAATTGAAATTTTTTGTACTGAATGAATGTAGAACGTTCAGCTTTTTATTTCATTTTATGGAATAGAGTTAAAGAAATTCATAGTAAATTGTACAAAATTTATTATTTTTTTTAATGTCACTTTATCGTAACATATTGATACTTTATCTTTAAATACTTTTTTCCACCACTAACACCCTCCCCAGAAAGGTTCACTCTTATTTCCATAATTGAATTTATAATTGCGTTTATTTTGGCTTGTGCAAAGCACAAAAGTAGGAGCAAACTGTCTGAAGAGCTGTTGATTTTCCTTCAATAATACTCAAAAACTAAAAATAGCATCTGTACCAACAAAGTGGTCTCAAGACTTTTCGCAAGTCTGCTAATAAATACTTCATTACTAATTTCATTAAGCAGATGCGCTGAATCTCACTGTAGAATAAGCAACGATAAGTCTACACCATAGCCCATAATCCCAGTCGAGACAATCTAGCTGAATTGATGCTTAATCAATGTTATGATTGCAATGAGCTAGAGCAAAGAGACGAGACATATAGAACGGAATCACTGAAATATTTAGAATTTACGACTTTATAATCCACCGATAAAATGCTGAAACTATTGCTTATTTCGCTATGCTTTTATTAGAGAAAAAAAAGACGAAAAGCTCCTTTAAAAAGCTGCTGGAAAATCAATTTGGTTTGAATGCTATCCCATTTTAAGCGAAAATTTGTGTATATTTTATTTTTTATTTTGATACGATTTTCTGTTTTATGTATTTTGTGTATTTTATGTTCTTTCTGTATTATATATGCTGTGATGAAAATTGTGGGTTTTTAAAGCTTTAAAGCTTATGAAGCTCGTTGAACTTTCAATGGAACTATAAAATCGATAATATCATGCAAATGCGTTTATGTCTGCAATTTCCATTAACTAATTTATCTGAAAATTTCGGGAATTTTATGTAAATTTTTTTTCGTTTTAAAATTGTGGTATGTTTATAGATTTGTGGATTTTCAATGATTATTGATTATTTGAATGAAAATAATTATTGAGATATTTTCAATATACTATAGTTCATGTTTTCTAGAATATAAATACTTGAAGCTTAAATACTCAAGGAATTTGATATTATAAATCGACTTCATTGGGAAATATGAATATTATAGGAGCTATGATCGAACATCAAAAATAGTCTCCAGGACATCATCAATGTAGAATGTAGAAATGGGAATTGAAAGTGTAACACAAACTAGTTATTTTACATTTATATTATGAATATATTAAACATTTTACGACCATCCGAGCAGAAAGCTTGTAGAATAAATGCACAAAAGCACAAGTTATGTACTTGAAAAGTCGACGCTAATAAGGATAACGAGTCTAACGACTGCAAGCTCACTCCAATTTCCTTCCCACTTTGCTACTTTATTTTAACATTCATTAAAAACAAAGACACACCAATACATTGCGTCGTTTAAACTTTACATCTGGTGATAGCATAAAAACATTACAAAGAATTCAAAGCATTCAACAAACTTATAAAATTGTTCGTAGAATGTGAAAAACTGAAAAGCTATAGAAAAAGTTGAGAAGACTGAGAAAAAAAGAAAATGAGAAAAGCAAGGTAATAATGATTCTAACAAAGAATAAAACTTCATTTCAAAAGGAATATGCTCTTACTACATATTATTGTGCTCATTGTGCAACATTTTATTTTCAAATCAGTGCAGTTTACAATTCTCTCTTTACTTCCACCTAAGAAGAAGAGTTTTTATGGCTTCCTTTTTCATTATTTCCAAGAATCCTAGAAAGCAGTTGGAGACGTTATTACAGTCATAAAGAGTATGGACAGGTTCCAATTGTTGCGCCATAAGGACATTCTGAGAATTGTTAAATTGAGAAAACTATGGAAATGCTAGAATATTATTATGTAGCCAAATGGAAGGAAAGGATATGATAAAAGGATAATAATAAAGTTAAAAATCATGGCAAATCATGTAAATAGCTTATTTGTTGGAACATTTCCAAACAAACTTGCTCAGACACTTCCGTTTTGTAAGACTTCTTGACTTTTTGTTGAAATTTACTTGCTATTGGAATATTAAATATTTTCATCTTTCTGAGAATTTTCTCTGAAATATGTTCGAAACGGAAACTTCTAAATAATTCAATCATGAGGATATCGGTGTTCTGATAAAATAAGTTGGGAACTTTGATTGCAAAAATGTATTTGAAGCAAAATTAAAGTCCTGTGATTTTTAAAGTAAACTTAAAATAAAGCTGAACACCAATTTCTCAATTTTGAATTAAATCATGTAATAATCAAACATCTTTCAACAAATCAGAAAACATTATTGAAAACATCTGAAAAAATTAAAGAGATTGATTAGCGAAAAATGTCCAAAAAACGTTTGGCAAACCCAACAGAAAAGAAAGGTCGATCCACAGTACAAAAAAATTGATTAATGAAACATTATTACAGAATAAGGATAATAAATGGTTGTTTTAGGTTTACTTTTTGAAAATTGTGAAAATTTTGGATTTTGCTTTTAGGGTAACTGGATTTTATAAGCGGCAATATGACACCAAAATCGATAATCCAGTTAAAAGTAACGAAGTTAGAAATAATCGTAAGCTCACTGCCACACAAATCAAATTAATTTGCAGGTCCCCAGTTTTCTCAGATTTTACAATTTACTCTAGAATTCACCCAGCTCTTCAATTTTATTCACTCGAATTACTAATGCGGATTTTTGGAAATCAGTCCCAAAACCAAAAGGCAATCATCAAAAAAGGCGCACATTGAATGAGGCACAAGTTTATCAAGAGATCGATAAAAAAGTTGAAAAAGAGATGCCTGATGTTAGTTTGCATTATTTTGATTAAATAATTTATATGGTTGAGAGAATTGGAAATTTAAAAAGACTCGAGTGAATACAATAAAATTCAGAAATATCCTGCATTTATCCTTATGTGTTCAATTCAGCTGATATTTTCACCGAAATTTCTATAAAACTGTAAAAAAATCTAAAAATGACAAAATGATCAGCAAACTACGAAAGTTTTCCAAATTAGCCAGACACGTGTTATGAATAATATAAATGATGTCAAAACAAGCTGTAAAGGTTCACAAACAATTTTAAAATATCACATTTGCTACTGAGAATTTGTCTGAGGATTGATATTTCAGTAAAAGATATTTTTGATGGTCAAAAGAGCAATTACAGCTTGATTTATTGATCTATAGTTTTAAGTTCTATATTTTCAAAAATTATATATGAAAGTGGAAATTGTAAAATGTACAATGTGGCAACCCCAAAAAGCAAAAAACCAACAAACAAACATTAAAATTGAATTTATTTGCTTTGTAAATTCGAGCAACTTTATTTAAGCATTAAGTTTTAACAAAAACAAAAGTTTTTCCAAAAATTACGAAAATTAAATTAAACTGGCAAAAGCAGCCGTAACAAGCACATTTAATGATAGAAAATGTGTTGTAGATGACATGTTTGGGAGCTATTTAGGGATGTTTTACGGTATGTGTGATATACTACACTATACCACATGAATTAGTTTATAATTTACTATGTCATGATAATATTATAAAGATTTTTCACACGAATGGTTTGCAATGGAAATTTGACCAAATTTGGTTCATAGTAAGTTCATATAACGTATTATATATGAGTTAGTTAGAAAATTCTAAAATACTTGCAAATCAAATCGCTTCCACAAAACACTTCACAGCAGATTTCCAGTGCTCAGAAGCAGAACCATTTAATAATTCATGAAGCTTTGCTATGCTGTTCTATTTTTGGTAACTAGGGATTCTTGACATGCAATCCTGATCCCAGGAAATCTTGTTCAATAGCTTAAGTTTACGGAATCATCATCAAAATGGATATTTCCGTAGGATTTTTTGGATTTGTCAAAAAAAGAAGAAATTGGCAAAAATAAAAAACAATTGTCGATACGAGTGATTTTCTTTTTTTTGTGAAAACTAAACATGGTTATTACAATTTACAATGGATGAAACCCGAACTAAACACTCTAGAAAAACCCCAAGAATGTTAAGTGTAGCAGTAAGCCTATTTTTTATGAAAAATCCGAAAGCTCGACATTTTTCACTATATCTGCTTTTCCATTTTTTTCAATTTTTATCCCATTTTTATTGAAAATCCGTGAACTTTCATGAAAAAATATTTTATTTCACTTCACACTCCATTAAATCTTGAACCCACATCAATTTGATGGCATAAATAAATTTTCGATATTTTGGTGCTACTGTTTCTGGGTTTAAAAAAATATAAAATATGTTTTTCATTTTCCAATTTTCCGTGAATCACTTGGAGCATCTAGTTGGAGTTATGGATTTGAGTTGATTCGAGTGAGTTGGAGAGAGATGTGAATTTATTCGTTGGATTTTTCGGAATTGCTGGATTTGTTAGATTCGTTGAATTCGATTTAAATCAATTTAATTGACTTCGGAATCCAAGTCGAGTGATTTATGGGCCGGAAATATTGTTGTAAAGTTTGGGAAAATTTTACTGATTGCACATCAAGATGTGGGGAAAAGGGTAGAAAAAATGTGGAATTTATAGAAGAGATCCCTGTGTTATGTTGCTTTAAAATGCTTCCACATAATCACGCAACGTTGATAAAGCAATTTAAATTATAAATTAATGGTAGAGCAATAAAGCAATTAACTTAACCGTTTATCAAATCAGCTAAATAATTTATTAATCCAGCTTTGAATAATTTGAGTTATAGTGCTCCATAAATTAATAAATTAATTTAAATGACACAAATCGTTCAAAATAGTATTTATGACGAGCTTACGACAAACGAAACTTTCAATAAATTTGAGTATTTTTTGAGTCTTTGAAAGTCAATTTTATTACATTTTAGTCTTTTTGAATCTTTTTGAATCTTTTTGAATCTTTTTTGAGTCTTTTTGAGTCTTTTGAGTCTCTTTGAATCAATCCTAGTAGCAGACTTTTAGAAATTTTTTAATCAAATTTGCTCTGAAAATTCTGACATATTGTTATTGTTTTGATTATTTTGCAACAATTCCTATCAATTATGATCAACCATGAAGTCTCTATTCCAAGCAAAAAATTTAAATATATGCACAGTGATTTTATGTCTTTAAAAAAAAAATTAGCATAAGTTGTGAACAATTTTGAGATATTGATTGTTTATCAGCCACCAGCAATATTTAACAAGTTAGGAAAGAATAACTAGTTGGCAAGTTCTTTTTTGGAAGGCAGTCATATATAAAAATCTTTAGAAAATTTTGGAATTTTTCGAACATTGTAATTAAATCGATACTTGCTTTCAATAATTTTTCGATCTGGAAATTTATGCTAAATAACTAAATGTAACAACCCAAAATGTGTCTGGAGTGACCAGCTAATGGTGAACCCAAATCTGATCATGATCTGATATTAACTCATCATCCTAAATAATCCAGCTAACTTGTACCGTTCAAAAGTTGATTTTGTATAGAAAACCCAGAAATGTGCCCACAACTCCCTAGTTGGTGGACAAACTTCCACTAAGATTTTCATGTTTAAACTAGGTTCGATATGGGACATTTTGGTACCAAAAGATTTTGTCTGACTCAATTTTTTCGGGAGTTATCTTTCAACCATAATCACCTTAAAATTCCATTGAAAAAAAAATTTCTTGCTTATTAATATTGAGAATAAATGATAAAAAATGAGTATTCAAAGATTTTTAAGGTGTAAATTGATCAGCAGTTTTAAAAGTCTTGAGCACATTTAATTATTTCAATTTTTTTGAGTCTCAAAAAGTCTAAATAATTTACTTTTTAGTCGATTTTATTATATTTTATTATATTTTATTGAATTTTATTAAATTTTAATCTTTTGAATCTTTTTTGAATCTTTTGAATCTTTTTGAGTCTTTTTGAGTCTTTTTGAGTCTTTTTGAGTCAATCTTAGTGTCCTCAGTTTTTTGAATCTTTGGTTTGTCATAATCTCGATTTATGATATGCTTGTAGTCGTTTCTGATGATGTGATATTAATTATTATGCTACATTTAAATCATTTCAAAAGTATTAAATTTAATTTAAAAGCCCACGATAATTCAACAGCTCCGACATCCTTCATCTAGATTCAATAAAATAATAATGTTGATTAGACTAACTTTCACTCGCAAATATCTCTGCCACTTAAAAATACAATAATTTCCAAGAAACGGATATTTCCAGTTCTCCACTCAAGCCGGTGAAATAAATCTCCATTCATTCTGCTGCCAATTATATTTGGCGCTTCTCTCCAAATTGGAATGGCCCGAAAATTTATTACATGTTAATGTTCTCACGCTTTATTTGTTTGAGAAATTAATGAATTCAATTGAACCGTGAATATAATTTTATTATATTTTTTTTGCGTTTTGCTTCCACGACTTTTTGTGGGGTATTTCGGGAAAGGTACTTGAGAAGCTTCGTTAATACGACGAGGCAACAAAAAATAGTAACAATTTATATATTTTCAATGTAATCCGTAAGTCTTTGTAAAATTGATGTCATCTGATGTCTTGAAGAATTTCCAAGAAAATAATTGACATTCATTGAATTTCATGGAAATTTTAATTAATATTCTTTTGAGTTTGTGACTTTTTTCTGCCGAATTCGTGGAAATTTGTATTTTCACTGTTATAATATTCATCGTCAGTTTAGTTCATAGTTTTGTTTTGGTTACATCTATCTCCAAAATTGTTTTTTCAAGCATCTCCCGTCTTTAAAGCTCCAATAAAGCGAAACATAAAATTGTTGGCAATAATTGATGGCAAGAGGATTCACATAATGATTTCAGTATTAAAAGCTTATTCGAGTTTTTCATTCTTTTTAAAATCTTTCTTGGATCTTTATAGTAGCTCACTTATAAGTTCAGCTGTTAAAAATTTCCACATAGTATTTTTGGCATCAATTTGAATAATCTTGAATAATCCAAATAATCTATAAAGTTTAAGCTTTTTTAGCCACACTACTTTTAAAACATAAAAAATCTTTATAGGGGTTCTTCACAAGTACAAAATTAATGTAGCTATGATTCCTTGAAAACTTAATTTTGCAGTTTTGTGTCATTTTAAGTTAATGACTTACATATTGTAGGGTATTAAAAAAATTTAAATATTCATCCTCTAATCTAAACTGAAAAGCTATGAAAAATTAAATAAAGAGTGCCAAATCTAATTAATTAAACTTTGCTGTGGTTTTGACTTCCGAAGCAAGAGCGCATCCCAAAAAAGTAGAAATCTCTCAATTGAAATAAAAGGGATAAAAGGCAATTAATTAGGAACGCATGAGTATAGCTGAACTGAAGAGTAAAGAGGGTACTGGGTAGTGAATTAATGATGCCCACTTATTCAAGCTTTTATTTGAAATGGTTTGGCCGTTTCTGTAACGACCCTTTAATGTCATGATTTGTTGTTATATAAGGAAATTTTTTATTAAAGAAAATGTAGTGTCATTTTGGACAAAAAATAACTTAATTATGGTTTGAAGGCCAAATTAAACCACTTTTAATTAAATAAATATTTTTCAATACAGGAAGCAAACTTTAACAATCTTTTTAAGCTTTTCAAAAGCTTTTCATCATAAATCACAATTATTATTTTAATAAAAAATACTGAGAAGTATTAATTTTTTAATTACAAAAATTTTGATTCCCTCAAAACCGAAAAAACATCCCTAATCAGCATTGATACAATTCTGAAGTTCAAAAGCACTGCGCAAATTTGTGTATTTTTTGTTCACACAAAAAGTTTTTCCATTAAACCAGCACATTCTTTGATTCTTGAGCAATTTAGAACATTGCGGAAAATTTTATATTTTATTCAAGCTGCGGAGCATTAATCGGAAAAAGTTTTTTCCTGTCCAAAGTACTTTTTCCACGTATAATTTGCTAATTCCAACTTGTTGCTTATTTTTGTTTAAGTGGTAGCTGTTTGAATGTTAAAAGTTTTTATTCAATTTTTATGATTTTGTTGGAGTTGTGGTTTAAATTGATATTGTAAGATATATCCTAGATATATCATGGATTTTTATCGCTAAAACTTAAAGAAAACTATTTATGTAATAGATTATTATTGATTGGTCGCATGTTCATTGATCACTTAGTTCTAATTTTCTCCTCCTTGGAACTCAAATATTACAAAAACACTCGAATGTATTTTAAATCATTATGAGCAATATCAAGTACGCATCGAGTCATAAAACATTTCAAAAATCATAAAACATTTAACAATAAAATTCCCGCAGAAAATCAATCAAAACCATAAATCACTTGGCACACGGAAAATCATACGCTCAAGTATCAAATTTCTCATTAATCTGGAGGCATGTACTCTGGTTGGTAACGTACGTAACGTATAAAATCAAAAGTACCTCGTGCAGGCTCTTTCACATTAAAAAGGCATTTCACGAGCATTTCACGAGCACTCAAACCGATTCCAACAGTAATTTTGTATTCACCATATTCCGTTGCCAAAATGATTTCCCGCGCATAAAATTCGTAGACGCAAGCGAAATTTGATTACAGACTTTTTTGCCTTTTTTATCAGTCAAAAGTTATTCCGAGTTTGATGCATAATACATAAAATCATAAATTGATAAACAGATAAATTGATATTGAAAATATGGGATATGGTTTCTATTTTTTCTATATAAAAAACAATATTCTAGCGATGTCGTGATGTGCATTCAAATTTACGGCATTAACCACCGATCGAACTTTGGAAGCATGTTTTGTTTTGTTTGTACAACTTACATGATAACCCCTGTAATATCATTTTAAATATTTTAACCTGACAATACTTCTCAAAAAATATATTTTTGAAAAAATAGATTTATGCTGTCAAGTAGAATTTTTCATGTTTTTGATAAAATCAATAAAATGGGGCGTACCCAAAATAGACAACATCAACAAATTTATTTTAAATGTTTCCACTACTCCTGCTCTGTTTGACATACAAAGTTTGTTTCCTCGGTGTGGTGAATTATTAGAAATTCAGTCATGTTCTAAGAATTTGCAGTCATTTGCATATAGGCAACGCAAGCTCTAGATAGTGAGGGAATTTGCTAAAAGTTTCTTGAACAATCGGTGAAGAAGAAAATAGGATTGAAAATATATGGCTTAAATCTAGGTTTTTGATAACTATTTCCGTCACGTTGCTGAAAGAATATATAGAGCAATTTAGAACGATATTTGTAAAACGTTTATTTTAAATTGTAGGCATTTGATCAGTTTTTATAACGAAGATTTGATCATAGGATTTGTACTATGAGTTGATTTAATGTTTTTAAAGGAATTAAATCAAATAATTTCAAATTAACAAAACATTAAAACAGCAACAAGATACAGCACATGTAAAATCTCCGTACAAACAACATTTAATGAATGTTTCAAGGAAATTTCTAGAGGAAAGAGAATACTCTTCTTTCAAGAGCAAAATCTAGCCAAAATCTTCATTAATCTCAATTACATACAGTTTAAGAGTGTAACCTCATTCCATTAAAGATCCATGGGGATTTCACTTACTCATCCAAAAATCTTTCATTCATACATATTTTTTCATTCTATCCAAAAGCACAATAGAAACACTCTTAAAAAAAGTCTAAACTTCAAGAAAGCCTCAAAATATGCTTTAAAAAAATATCTCCGAAGCTTTCGCAATGTTTCCCGACACATAATGCATGCAAATGACGCAAATTTACACTTTGCCTTACAATCTCCGTGGGATTTAATGTCAGAACATATCCGAAAAGAGTAAAATCTAAAATGTGAACATGAAAGCATACGAGGCACATTTCACTCGAGCTTCTCAGAAACTTGCTGGCACTTTCCCCAGAAAAAAATATCCCTGAGCTATTTCCATCAGTTGCCACTTCGCCAACAAAAATTATCCTTGCATTAAGAAAATCAGTGGAAAATCAGGAAATTGTTTGCCAACTTATTAATTAATTTATCTGTTTGCAACATGAACATGTATGTAAGCTATGCTTGAAAAGTCTGGTGTTAAGTTTTTGTTTTACTTTCTCATATAGCTTATAACACAATTAGCTTCTGACACTATACTATGAATGAAGGATGGAAAATTTTAGAGTTTATGAAACTTTAAATAAATTGTTTCAGTTTGAAAATTTGTTAAAAGGTTGCTGGTTATTGAGGTTTGTTAAAAAATAGATTGTTGAGAATATTAATATAAAAATTTAAATAAACTATTATAAATTCACTTTTGTAATTTCATAGAGAAATATGTTACGTGAAAAAAATCCCTTGAATGGAACAAATTGTGGCATTCATAACATATTTGACGTGGTTTGAGCTTTCACAAATTTAATCTTCAAAGTTGAAACATGTAAAAGCGTAGAACATATTTATAAACCAAAAACCATAAGTTTTTAATCAAATCTAAAACTTCTTCAACTATAAAATTCCTTGATTCCTTAAAATAATTGTAAAACATGATGCAACAAACGAACCTCATGTTGAAACCACAATCCACCTGAACTCATCAAACTTTTTCGGTAGATTTTCATTTTGGCAACTACATGGAATATTTGAAATCTTCAACAATGCGAAGCATTCATTAAAACGAACATATTTGTTGCATTTTTAATTCAATTAAATGTTCAAACAATTTGACTGTTGCCCTTTTTTGAAATGCTTCAGATTGTTATGTAACAAAAACTGAAAACAAAGTTTGCTTTTTCATTTATTCTGATATATTTGTGCAAACATAGTAGGAACTGTTACTGAATGTGAAAGAGTTTTGATTTAGAAGTGGAATATACAGAATATATTGTAGTACACTATAAAAAACAAAATCCTCAATTGGTAACATGGTAACCAACAACCAAGAACGGGAATTTAATTAAATGCCGTATTCGGAAAATACTTGGGAAATATCTATGCTCTGGTATGAATATCTGAAATGAATACTGTGCACAGTGTGCGGAAAAACCATGAAAAACGTGAAAACGTGAAAACCTGAAATACCTCCCAAGATAATCTAAAATACTGTGAAAACATCAAAAAAAATTTAATGTCTAAAAAGTATAAATTTTTGATTGGAAAATCAAATTACATGAAATCAGCAGACCATCCCGGAATTCTATAAATTATTATGTTTTACAATATTTCAGATAAAATTTTGATGAGCTGGTTTCAAATTCATTCCTTGATTTTAATTAAATTATTTACCTTTTTCCTTTTTTCCTTGAATACGTAATATAATATTATTATACAGTATTTGATCATTTCAAAAAGACGTTGCAAGTAATACGAGGAAATATGAAACTTGATCATTAGTGACTTATTCGATACATTTAACAAAGAATTTCTTGGAATTGTATTACAAGAGCTTGAGTTTCCATTAAGATCTAATAGCAATAAGCCACAAAGGCAAATTTTTGATGAAACTTAAATCCTTGCATAGAATTCAAATCCAGACATCTTAAACAATAATTCTGATGCAATATGAATATACCAAATGAATGTGATAAAAATATGATATATGCAATACGCAAATCAAAACATCATCGAGCACAGAATTTCAACAAACATTTATCAGGTACCAAGAAAGTGTCTTTAGAATCATGATAAGTTATATTGGTCTTTAAAATACAAGAAAACAGTATTCAGTTGAATATAATAAATACAATTGTCGGGATTTTCTTCTAAAACTGTTTCTAAACAACAAATAAGTATCACATAACATAAATTCAGAGTATATGTATGTAGCAACCATATTTATAATTTTAAATACACACTGATGTCTAAAATACTTCCATTGTTATTAAACATAAAAAGTGCTTAGAACAGAAATGTCACAAGTAATAATTAAAGTTCAGTAAAGCACAGTGTTTTCAACTCTTGAATTTTCTGGAACTACCGCAATTCATGTAACTAGTAAACAAAACATATGAAAAATTCAGCTACATCCCTGCTTGACCTGAAAGACAAAGTATGTATGGCAATATGTAACCATCGCACATCAACAATTGCTCGTGCATTCTACTAGATTGCGAATTGAAGCAACACAAGCAGATTAAAAAGGATTTATTTGTAATCAGACAGCGAGGAACAATAGAAAATGCTTATGCTTTGCACTTTATGTAGAATTGTTCTGCAGCGATTGCTTTGTATTTTATAACTGAGCTTTAAAATGAAATGAGCTGTTGAAAAGGTGGAATTTAATTCTTTTTTAAGCTTTAATGTCAAAATTTCGATAATCAGCAGCTATTCAATATACCATTGAAAAATTAAATATAATTTTACTACATACCAGCAATTTCCACCATGCAAGCTTCCCTCTCAGAAAGCTACAGCAATATGCTTCATTTAAAAGTAGATGCATAGTAAATTTTATTTTAAAGTAAATCCTGCCAATATTCTATTTTAAAGAGCTAGTAAACATTCACAAACACATTAGAATGGCGGAGCAGTCAACCACAAAAATGAACTCATCAACTCGACAAAAAGGAACCCTTAAGTTCAGTTAGTGTTCATTTGCTCTACGATCGCTCTGTAATTTCACAAGCAGTCGTAAAAGCTTCCGTACTCTATAAACTTTTTGCAGATAATGCAATTTTCGCGCACTTTTATTTGCTTTTCAAACAAATTTGCATTGCAGAGAACTTCTTTTGGTTTCTTTAATAAGATTTTATAGTTTGGTAAATTGAATTTACTTTTACTTTATTTACAGATTCTGAAGAGTGAGTTGCATTAATGTGATGTACTGTATATAAATTGTTGGTTAAAGTGAACTATTCATCATTTTATGATGGTTTTTGCAGTCTTTCATATCGTTGCCATTATACTTAAAAAAGATTTATTTTCTCGCATCGGTTATGCTGAAAAAGAATATTTTGCTGACTGATCACCTCTCTGAGAGCTTTGTTTTGCTGATGAAATAAACATTTTTGAGTTTCAAATTAAGCCAATCGAATGACGCAGCACTTTTGCAGTCGTTAAAATGGATTATAATGTATTCATTGTAATATATTCAAAGTTCAATGGCAACATCTTAAGCATCATTGATTTAATTTCCGTGAAGTCCAAATTTTCAACTTCCTAAAAAATAGAATAAATACCGATTCGAAAAACTGCATCTTTTATCAACTAAACATTTATTAATGTATTCCTTAACTAAATTTAATTTAAAATGTGTGGATTGCAACAATAGTTTTCTTTTCCTGCACAGTTTTTGCTTACAATAAATGTTCATAAGTATAATAGTGAGTGTAGTGTAGGTGGCTTGAAGCGGCTGCATTGTTTACTTTTAATACTTTGTATACAGCAGATTAGGTAGATTGTGGTGCTAAAGAATGGTGCTTTTGTAATTCATTGAGCTCTTTCATGTTAATCCATCTTTGTATAAGAAGGCGATAAAATAAATTCAAGTGTAGGACTTGTAAGGCATCATTGCTTTGAATTTGGGAGACGGTTGAAATTTCCACCTGTTGCACACCTCGTTAGCTTCACTTTCGTTGTAGCCGTTGCTTTGTGATTGCATTAAAGAATTAAAAAGATTATTTTAAAGTTTTATGGGTAAAAGTCTATGAGTAGAGAAATCTTTGGCGGCAGATTTATTGAGGGATTTGGACTAGAATCTTTTTTCAGAATTAAAATCAATAATTGTTGATTTTAATTAGTTTGGACGTATCTATCGGAGTTTTTGGATCAAAATATGCACTTTTAGTAACGATCAAATAATTGCCAAAATTTCGGAGGGGTCGAGCAATTAAATCTTTAAAGAGACTTCTAGCTAACAATTGAATGGACTTGCGGCGCAAAGTGTTGTGGTTAATTTTGTCGTTGTTTGAATCAATTGAGTTGAGTGATCGACCTGAAGATGCTCTGGGGGGCAAGTAGAGCTTTGATGGCTCGTACTCAAAAGGGCAATTATCGTCGTTTCTGAAATTGTTACAAGTTTTATGAAATTTTACAAGTCTTTGTTGTAATTAACTAAGTTGACACATAATTCATACACCATCACCAAAATAATGCTTAATCTATTCATCCAACAATCGCCTCAGCTCGAAATATTAAAAATTAGAGTCCTCTTATTTAGTGTTTGCAAATCCCGGGTCTTTTTGGAATCCCGGAATCCCGGTTCTAAATTCTGAAAATCCCGGATTTCCCGGGAAAACCGGGACAAATTATTTATATTAATTTTATCAAACTTTTCTACTCAATGCTTCGATTCTGAATAAAAAATTAGCAAGCCCCTCAAAAACATCCTAACTTTGATACATTAGAATTTGTTTTAAGCAATAAAACTCTAGGAAATTCGATAATATCCAACCAAAATTCAAATATCCGATAGGAGCGCCGAGCGGGAATATTGGGCCATATTGCTGATGAATTTTGTTCAATGAAAGCGCTTTGATTGAAAATTAGGTTTTACCACTATTGGATCACAATCTTCAGCATCAACTACAGCCTAACTACATATTTCTTTGCAAAAAAGTACAAAATATCAAACATTTTGTATGACAAGTACTCGAAGGACCAGTCTGATCGCAAAAACATGGTTTTCTGCTTTGCGGGTGATTTTTAAAAAATTCTGAAGATTAAAGCTAAATCAGTATTATGCAGTTGACATTTTGTACTTTTTGAAGCTTGACTTGGTCATAGATCTTTTGGAATTGATCATTTTGGGAAATTGTTTTTAAGCTAAATTTTATACAATGTTTTTGCAAGAACAGAGATTTCAAAAATTTCTGAACAAACACACTTTTTTGTTTGAAAAAATTATCATTTTTACTGGAGCTACTAGATAGTGGCGTTGAAACTCAAAAAAAAGTGCATAGTTATTAGGGTCTGTGACAGTACTTTTGTCTGAACACAGTTCTTTAACATTTTTTTGTAAAAGTAAAAACTAATAATAATCGTTTGTTTCGGCAATTTTATAGTGAATTTCAAATTTTTCAAAATTAGGGATAATAGAAAAAAGAACCGGGATCCCGAACTGAAAATCCCGGAATCCCGGGACTGGATAATCAGCCAAAAAACCGGGATTTCCCGTTCCCGGGATCCCGGTTTGCAAACACTACTCTTATTGATGCGATAATTTTTAAATTAAATGTAAGCATTTTAAAGTCATAAGTCACACATCTGGAACAAGTTGAACTTCGAGTATTTCATGGTCTTCACTATGTTTTTTTTGTGTTCGTTTATTATAGCATAAATTGCCGATGCACCAAACCAGTTTTCTAATACTAAACATATTAGCGATGATTCTGCATTTTAATTTTTTAATTCATGAATAAATTATTCAAAACAGTTTTAAATAAAATTCACTATTAAGTCGTTAAAGTCTTTAAAGTATCAAGCACCAGCCTAAACAAATAAATACTTCAACAATTTAAACATTAAGCAATAAATCCACCACCAAGTCACTGAACCTTTTGAACCATTAAATATGCCTACTCACCGATGGAAAGAAGTGCAATGTGGTCTCACGCTGAAGCAAGTCACCTGAACGACGTTAAAAAAGGCAGCTCCCAAAGTGTTTGCAATTTCTTGAACGAAAAATACCAAAAAATATGAGCAGTCATGCATTTGTCTCGGCAAAAATGTGAACAATTTGAACTTTGAACTCACCAGTATTAAGGCCCTGCAAGCACTTGCGAAACTTCTCGTCACAGTCACAATGAGAACGTGTGAAGGCACCTTTGTTGCAGATGCTACGCCTGCACTCTCCTGGAAGAAAATTAAGATGATAATCCGGTTTTAAGTGCTTAGGTTTTTTTAAAAATATTATCTTTCAATTAAAATCTAACCTGGGTTAAGTGTATTTGGACAACGATCATGCTCCCTACAGCATCTATCCTCTTCCACGTATCTTCCTAAATCTGACTCATTCTTAGCTAAGGTACCTGTAATAAAAATAAATTTTAAATAAGAACCCACTTATATACAAATTAAACTTGAATTGATTATTGTTATATGTACAACGCACAATAAACCAATAAATCAATTTGTAATTAACAACAATCTATAACAAATGAACAATAAAGTAATTATATTTTAAAAATATCAAAACTTTAATAAACAACTTATTAAATTAATAACGAGTTCCGTGCAATTAGATGCATGTCAAACAAACCAAACAACCACCCAAAAAAGAGCATTATATTAATTTGTATTTAATATATTGATATTAGCCGGAAAGCAAACAAACCACTCTTCGCACAATATTCACAAAATCGAAAAGAATCACAAATTGAAATCAACAAAAAGCAGCTTTGCCGCAAAAAGTTGAAGCATTGTTTGGCATTTGAAAAAGCTGAAGGTCGATTAGGTATATTGGTTTGTGGCAACTGATCACATGCGGTTACTTCGTCAAATTAAGTGACGATTTATTACGGGTTTATTAGATAATTGAATGTTATTAAATTAGAATTGTAAATATAGATACTTGCCCGGGCCGCACCATTTAGTACCAGGATAAACAAATCCGAGACCTCCTTGTAGTTCTCCAGTGAGTTGTTTCTTTTCGAAGCAAACTTCTTCAATCGCCTTGACAGATTCTAAAGGAACTTGTCGCATTTTCATTGGACTTGTGTTCAGAAGTGTGCTGTGGATGAGACCCCTAAAATTGAAATAAAATAATTACTTATTAATTAATTAATTAACTTAAAAAATGACAACAGTTCTTTAAAATTTTAAGATTTTTATATTAAACAATCGAAATTTTCCGCATAAAATTTTCAGCAAGAAATTTTTGGAAAGCTCGATATTAACAGAAAGTTTTATTAGACAATTTAATGCAGTCAAAATGTAAAACTTGACGTTCAATGAAAATTCGAATTTATTAAAGACTTACGTCCAATATGAAATGCAAATTCCTACTCAACAAAAACTTCACTTGAATATTTTAAAGCATACACTCAACATTCTAAACCGTATATTATCCCTTGTTGCACACAAAACCCTTGAGCTACTATAAATTTAAATCTATTCCCATTCATCTAACCTGCTGCTGCTACGTAAACTACATCTATTTTATATTCACCTATCCAAATGCAAATGGCAATAAGGGCGTTGAGCCGAAAGTTCAATCATCCTGTTCATCTCAAAGTCGGTGATGAACACTGCACATTTTGCTTGCAACACCACAAAACAGAAGAGATAGGACACCATCAGTAATTTGTTGCTTGTCTTCATCTTGACTGCCGCTCACCTATTGCCGCCGCAAACTCTCAAATGGTTCTAAATAGTAAAGCAAACAATGAAATTGCTATAATATAAATTTAAATAATATCGAGTCATTTTATGCTAATTAGTTAAACTGGATTGAAGTTTTATTTGATTTATAGTGGTCGTCTGAGAGGGGGAAGTGTTTGGTTGAATTCTAGTTGGAAATTGTTTTGATTTGAGATTAACTCAAAATTTGTAAAATAAAATATAAAAAAATAAAAAATTGATCTAAATAGAAATCAATCAAATGAAACAATAATTAGTGTTATACCAAAAATCAAAACAGTACGTTGTTATAATATAGCCCCTTACTATAATAATTAATTTATTGAAATCGAACACAATTTATGCAAATCAGATGTTATGATAACTGTCTGTTTTTGCAATCAGCTCAATTAAAAGAATTTCTCATTCTAAAAAGCAAAAAACTCTCAACAAAAAATCACCAAGTGGCTCAAAAGTCAAGTCAATTGATATTCAAAGCGACAGTTCTTCTCAACAATCACAAAATACCGAAAAAGTCACAAAAACATCCGAAGACCAGTATTTTCCGTTTGAAAATATACTTTTAGAGCTCCAAGCCAAGCCAATGTCAAGGTCGTCGCACAGTCTGGTCGTGCTTTACTGGAACACAGATAAACTTGAGAGAAGAAAAAATGAAAAACGAAGGCACGAATTCAAAATCTATGGTAAATTTGCTGATAATTATTTAAATTAGTTAAATCAGCTTCACATCTTGATCTTGTGTTAACAACGATTTATTAATATTTTTTTACTTTTGCTTTAAAGCCTGCAAATTTTGAAGAAAAATTTTAAAAGTGATAATTTAAACTTGAGATTTGCAACATTTTTTCTCATCAAATTTGCGATTATTTGATACCTTTTTAGCAAAATTATAAAAAAGTGATTAAATCAATTTTAAATGGTCTAAGCCGAACGAGGCGTATTAATTTATTTTTTGTCAAGTTTGATCTAGAATATCATTTCTCAAGTACCTTTATGTAGCTTTGTTTAAGTATTTCAATAATTGATCGTTTAAGTATCAACAACATTGGCAACTCATTAGTATATCTATATTGAATAGATATTTGAACAGAACGTTAATTATTTGATGATCGATTTAACATTTAAACAATTTAAAATTACAAACTTTTTTAGACGTTCAATTGATTTCTAACATTGTAAATTTTTTCGTACTTTTTTTTCGTATTCACCAAAAATTAGATTCACCACAAGTTTTTAAAGTTTAGAATAAAGATGAAATATGTTTCCTTGTTTACGAAGCAACAAATATTTAATAAATGTTGATAAAACTTGAATTGAATAAAATTATTTAATAGTTTAAATCCTTTGAGAAGCCAACATTTTTCTTAATATACATTTTTTTTTAAATATATTGAGATTTGATTCCACTAAAGTTAGTGACAACAAATCTATCAACCTTCAATGTTATTTTTAAATAGAAGCTCGTGCCATCAAAAATCTTCATCTTTCCGATAATATTTATTTTTTATAGTAAACCCGTTATTTTACATGACTCTAGAATTATCACACCTTTACTTGCAATGTTTCCGATCGTGTATTTGGATAGCTGTTAACATATGAGCTTCAAAATACAAATAAGGAAGAGACTTAAAAATATCATAAATGATAATTTGTGCATTTTAAAACATTTCAGAATATTGGTCTGAGACATGACAATGAACTTCTTCTGATACTTTGACAAATATGCGGAAACTATTAACTTAAAGTTGATGAGTAAGCTTAAGCAAACGAATCATCCGCATCATAACAAACCACAATATTCGAGTCTTTGTCTTTCCCTGAACCCGTCAGTCGCTCAATAAATAAATCTTCATTTAATTTTTAAGCATCTTCAATTGAACCAAAAAATCTGACAAAATTGTTGAAAAAAAATACATGTAATATGCAGACAAATATTGAAAAAGATACATAAACATAAATGGCCTTGAATCAGAGCATCATTGAGAGGTGTAAAGGTCCAATTACAGAAATGCCGAAAACGTTTACGGAGAAGAAGAAAGAAGACAATGCGACAGTGCGTTAAAACTTAAACGCTTCCCAGGTGGAAATAAGGTCCAAGTCCCTAATGTAGGTACACTAGGATTACATTAGAAGGCACACTTTTTCCTAGAATAACACACTAGGATACACTAAGAGATACACAAGATTCTAGGAAAATGTGTTCTTTCTAATGTATCCTAGTGTATGACCACACTAGAATACAATAAGGAACATTTAAATTCTTAATGTTTTTTTCTGTGGTTTTTGGTGATTCTAGAAAAATGTGTGCTTCTTAATGTAACTTAGTGTATGACCACACTAGAATACATTAACGAACATTTAAAATCTTAATGTTTCTTTTTGAATAAAATCTTGAAAATTAAAATTGAAATCTTTTTGGTGATATTTCAGATTTCAGATTCTTGAATCTACTTTTGATATCATTTATTTGTTATCAGACTTGTTCGTCGCATAGATTTTCATAATATACAAACTTTTTCGCATGTTTGAGTTATTGTGCATATTAAAAACCAATGCATTTCTCATAACTTGTTTTGAAATTTTTTAACTTTGTTGAAATTTATTTTGTTGTAGCACTTCACATGGAAATTTGGTCCACTGAAATAAAATTTCAAGTTTAGTACATAATCTTGAAATTTTTAGCTAGAAATCAAAATATTCTCTCAAAAAGAAGGTAATTTTAAGATGGACAGGTTTTGATGGAGTTTCTTAGTGGACCATATTTTTATGTAAAGTGCTACGATTTAAATTTGAAAATTTTATTGGATAATTTAAAATTTCTAATGTTTTGGAAAATTTTTTAACCGTTTCATATTTGAATCTGAAATTTATTTCCAAAATAAATATGAAATTTTTTAACTATTAAAATTTTTGAAATTTTTTGTTAATCTTTTTTTTTTATTAATTTTATATTTTTAATTTCCTTATTCATTCATCTCATCAAAATTGATTTTGAGTTGATCGATTTATTTTCATAACCATGAACACCAAATCAACAATTTTAGCTTTATTTTAATTTAATTTTAGTTTTGAGAAACAGAAATTAACTTACAGTGCATTAACAATGCTTCACATATCTTCTGCAACACAGCGCATAAGTTTCAATAGACCAATCAATACGATTATATTCTTTAAATTCAATATAAATGTAAATCCGAAATGTTCTACAAGTCGCATATTTAATATTTAATTATTATTATTGAAATATATGAATATTTACAATAAGAAGTAATATTCATTATTTTCTGATTGCTGGTCATTCAAGTAAGTTTAGAGTCACATAAAACTAGTTGGCAATACAGCCGTGTGGATAGCGCGCTGCCTCACAAATGTACGGCTGCGGTTGAAATCCTATTTTAAAAAAATCCAAAAAAGAAAGTACACTAGAAAATTATGTAAATCTAATATCTTCTAGTGTAGGAATAAAATTTATATTTTTTAATTTTTCAAAAAATTCCACACTAGGATACACTAAGCGACACCTAATCGCTTAGTGTTTATTTTACACTAGGATACACTAGACCATACACAATCGCTTAGTGTTTCAAACCACACTAGCATTTAGTGTTTCTACGGGGAAGGTCTTAGTGTTTTTCTCTAGTGTTGCGCTTAATGTAAATGGCCGATATTTCCACCTGGGTTGCATGTTGAACTATTAAGTAGACTTGGTCAGAGGGTGGACCAATATCTATTTGAAAAGTTATTTTCTAAGATAATTGATTAAGTCTAATTGATTCAGTTTTTTTCTTAAAATAATGTTTTACTGTTTTTTAAGTGAGGTAACTCAGTTTTTTTAAATAATTTCGAATAAAACTAATAATCAATATGATTGACCGAGATTATGACAAACCAAAGATTCAAAAAACTGAGGACACTAAGATTGACTCAAAAAGACTCAAAAAGACTCAAAAAGACTCAAAAAGATTCAAAAGATTCAAAAAAGATTCAAAAGATTAAAATTTAATAAAATTCAATAAAATATAATAAAATATAATAAAATATAATAAAATCGACTAAAAAGTAAATTATTTAGACTTTTTGAGACTCAAAAAAATTGAAATAATTAAATGTGCTCAAGATTTTTAAAACTGCTGATCAATTTACACCTTAAAAATCTTTGAATACTCATTTTTTATCATTTATTCTCAATATTAATAAGCAAGAAATTTTTTTTCAATGGAATTTCAAGGTGATTATGGTTGAAAGATAACTCCCGAAAAAATAGAGTCAGACAAAATCTTTTGGTACCAAAATGTCCCATATCGAACCTAGTTTAAACATGAAAATCTTAGTGGAAGTTTGTCCACCAACTAGGGAGTTGTGGCCACATTTCTGGGTTTTCTATACAAAATCAACTTTTGAACGGTACAAGTTAGCGATTTAATTTCTTTAGCTGGATTATTTAGGATGATGAGTTAATATCAGATCATGATCAGATTTGGGTTCACCATTAGCTGGTCACTCCAGACACATTTTGGGTTGTTACATTTAGTTATTTAGCATAAATTTCCAGATCGAAAAATTATTGAAAGCAAGTATCGATTTAATTACAATGTTCGAAAAATTCCAAAATTTTCTAAAGATTTTTATATATGACTGCCTTCCAAAAAAGGACTTGCCAACTGGTAATTCTTTCCTAACATGTTAAATATTGCTGGTGGCTGATAAACACTCAATATCTGAAAATGTTCACAACTTATGCTAATTTTTTTTTAAGACATAAAATCACTGTGCATATATTTAAATTTTTTTGCTTGGAATAGGGACTTCATGGTTGATCATAATTGATAGGAATTGTTCCAAAATAATCAAAACAATAACAATATGTCAGAATTTTCAGAGCAAATTTGATTAAAAAATTTCTAAAAGTCTGCTACTAGGATTGATTCAAAGAGACTCAAAAGACTCAAAAAGACTCAAAAAAGATTCAAAAAGACTAAAAAAGATTCAAAAAGATTCAAAAAGATTCAAAAAGACTAAAATGTAATAAAATTGACTTTCAAAGACTCAAAAAATACTCAAATTTATTGAAAGTTTCGTTTGTCGTAAGCTCGTGATTGACTACAAAAAAACAACTGACGTCTCTCCCTCAAAAAAAAATCATGAATACTAATGTAGGCTGTACTGACCAAACAAAGATCGTGTAATCAGCGAACGACGCCTAGAAGCCATTTAAATCATGTGAATCATTTACATAGAAGCTGAAGTCTAAAGATGTCAACAAATTATTTAGTGAAGGCTAATCAAGCGGCGTGCAGGAATTCAAGCCAAGCATCATTGACTCGTTTATGAACATTAATAAGCATTTGCTAAACATTCACTCAATAAAATTTTATGCAAAGTCGCACTTTTACGGCTGTTTTTACGAGTTTTATGAGCTTTATGAGCTTGTCTTGAGGTTTATTGGCTCAATCGAGTAGGTGACTTGCTAAAAGCTCCTTAATCGACTATAAAGTGCTGGCCAGTAATTGATGTCGTGGCGGGAAATGTGATCAATAGAAAGTTGGATTTTCCAGGGATGTTGAAAAATTTTTTGTTTTTTTAAGATCTATTGTTAGTAAACTTTATAAAAAATGCTTTGATCAGCAAGCTTCACATCTTCAATCGTTTGCTATCTTCGGCTTCAGACGAATATATTTTTTGGTACAATTCAACCTTCTAAAACAAAATCTACTGATACGGTTCTTTAAAAATCGAATCGATTTTTACAGTCGATAAAGTCCATGACCGAATTAATAACCTCAAACTTTCCCAATTTCCTACCCTTTGCCAAACATCCCCAAAAACCTATAAAGTCCATCAGCCAAAAGGTCAAGTCTAAACACGAAAAGCCTTTTGCAAGTTCAATAAATCATTTTCAGCTGATTCCGATCGGACACTTTTATATATTTTTGAACACTTCATAGTTCATTTTATTTGCTTCATAGTAAAAATCGTCGGTTCTTTTCTTATACTTCATGGATTTCATTCCAAGGAAGTTTTATATTTATAAATGTCCATTAAAATGTTATGTTCTAGATGTAATCGCTAGAAGGAGTCAATCGCCAATTAATCATAACACAATCTCCATCAAAACCGGGTCTTTAGCACTTTATCCATTCCAGCATTCTCACTCACTAGCGCTGCGTTGTTTGCTTGACGTATTTATAGCAACATATAGTTTAATAACCAATAAAAGTCCATTAAAAATGAATGAAATGTATGAACAATGTTCTATTTTTAGAGAATTTTTTCCCCTTGCAAACATTGTGAACTCATTCTAACTCAGATTGCGCCTCCAAACACGCAATAGAACCTTTTGATTGGATTCGGATTTTTCGGTGCTCGCACAACACAAACAATTCATGATTCATGATTCGAATATTTCACAGATTTGCACTGTAAATTAATGACCATTCTAATAATATTTGATAATTGAATTGTTTGACCACGAATATTTGCAAAGAACGGACAAAATCTACATAGCTATGTACAATGAATTATCAAGAAGCGGTTTTTGAATTCATATTTCATGATTTTGGGACGCTCATCATTTTTGGGTTTTTCTGGAAATCTGTCTACCAATATGTTATAAATATTTTAAGGCTCAAATAATGAAATTTTCTCTTTTTTAAACATTTTCAAGTGAAGGACTAGAAGTTGTTTTGTGCAGAAAGCTCATCATTTTTCATGAACATTTTCGTCAAAAGCTGTTTTGCCAATTGCCTCGAAGAATTAAAACTGCCATAAAAATTTCTTTTCTTTATCCAGAACACTATTGAATTAATTTATTTCAATAAATATTTTAATTATTGAAAACCACGCATAATTGCATTTTCAATAAAACTCAATGTAAATTTCCCTCAACATATATATTTATCACAGAAAAGAAATTCCACAATCGAAGACCAAAACCAGACCGATTTAAGACTGAATTCTTGCTGGCCAAGGACATGCACTCCATTAAACCGTTGTTTTGTTTTCACTCTTCATCTTTCCGATCTAAAAACACTCAGCATGAGTTGAGTTGTTTGTTATGCTTGCATTCTCAATTTCTCTATGAAATTCAACAGAATCCTCTTTATCACTTCAACAGAAAAACTAATTACTCGTTTGTGTAACTGTTTTCTTTATCGACTTGAACTTTGTGCTTAATTGAAAATAAATATTTGAACAAATTGAATCGATTTGCAGACAAACAAAAAACTCTCAACAAAAGTTTGCAAAATCGATAAACTAAAGAATTATGTTGTACCTTGTTGCTTTAATTAATTGCTTCAATTTTATTTATTTAAGGACACTTTATTTATTCAATTAAAATATATCTTTGTAAATTATAGAAAATATCAACTGATTCCGACGGTCGCGCAAAATAAACTGAATTAATTGAGCCTGAAGTTTCCAACGTTGAGTTGTTTGGTTGCTACAAAACAATCAAAACAATCGGCACAGCTGGTAATAAAGTTTTGCATGAATTTTTGCTTATAGTGGATTTCAATGTTTGAGAACTTTTTTAGATATCCAATAATTATTGGATACATGTTTATTAATTGATGTTTAAAACTTAAAAGTATTGCTACTCATAATTTGACTAAATCATAAATATCTAAAAATAATATTAAAATGAAAACAAAAACGATGTCGGTTGAATGTTTTACAGATTTTTCATTGTTTTTTCGTAAAGTTCAAAGGAACGAAACAAAAATGGAAATGGAATTTCGTGATAATGCTCAAAGCTTTTTCATGTGTGGAGTAATTTTTGATTGATTCAATTGTTTTATAGGCTTTTCGTTTTTTTGACAACTATTTTGAAAATTAGGTGCTTTTTTCTTGAGTATAATTGATTTATTAAATATTTTTAATTAATGAATATATTTTGCTTTTCAGAGCTTTTCAGAGAATTTTGTTATTTTTTAGAAGTTAGAACTTAATTATAAATAAATTATATTCACATTGCGCTAAAAACGCACCCATAAAATTAGAGATTAAATTTTATAAAACTCTCTAATTCCAACAAAACAATAAAATTTATATTTAGGCAAAGTTCAGGTTGATCTGGATACTGCAGTCTTGTATCATTTAATTCGAACCTTTTCTATATATAAAAATTCTAAATTTTAGCATAAATTATTCAAGCTAAAATAAATTGCTTTGCGTGACTTTCTAGCAAAAGTTTTAAAGACTCGCAATTCATTCATTCATTCCAGTAAAAGCTCCCAAAACAATAAAATCCATGATATTGTAAATGCTGGAGGCATTATATTTAAAGCATCAAACAATAATTATTCAACGCTAGATTTAAAAGCAAATTGTGTACTTATCATGAGAATTATTCAGTTGCTACTTGCGATATATTTTCCCCATTTCTTTTCAAAAGCGCATAATTCGAATAAAAAAGATATAATAAAGCTTAAAAGAGCTCATTATTTATTATTCATAGAGAAATTCTTCTTTATGTCTTCATAGCTTTCTCACTCTTATATTTTATGAATAGTATGCAAACTAAACCAACTTTGGGATAAAACTAAAAAGCTCAAGTTTTCTAGCATAATTCATAAGTGAAATAAACTTTCTTGCCATAAACTGGCATAAACGTTATTATGTGAATTAGATTTGCTCCTTAAAGTTTTCGCCTTTCGAGCTAACTTTCTCAATAAGATTTGTGGCCCGATAAGTAAAATGCAATTCATTTTAAGCTTCGTTGTGGGTTGCGGGAAAATAATGTTGTAGCAGTTTTAAAAGTGTTAAAGTTCTCCGAGGAATATTCAAGTAGAATCAAGTATATTCGAATGAGTTATGGTGTCTTTAGTTTTTGTAGCAAATTTTATGTGAAAAAAAACGTAAGAGAGAATGGTATCATTGAAATATTTTTAGTTTTTAACCGACTATATTCAGAATAGAATTTTACTAGAAATCTCATTCCAACACATATATTGCATTTAATAAATAACATATCTAGAATGTTATTGCATTTTCCCCCAATTCGTAATATTCGTAAAATATGTGCCATAAATACCCCAAAATACATCGTTACATCAGTCAATAATGTTGATATGATATATGAGAGGATTAATTATAATTGCACATATTTTATGGATCGAATAACATTTAATTGGCATGCCATAATAACACATTACATAATTATTATCTAATCAATCGAATAATTAGCAGCTGTAATAAAAATAATAATTGAAGGATTTTATTGCACTGTCTATATTATAATTGGGTCATTATTATTACGTTTGATTAATTCGAAATAAATAAATATAAGGAGTTTCTTTAAATGAGTTCTTTACGTTCTCAGTAAAAGATAATAATAAAATACCTTGTGTAATGGTCAAACATTCTATTCTCGTCCACAATACTAGAACTAGAAAGCAAATAAAATGCAGTTGCTGTATCAAAATAAATGGTAGTTGAAATTACACCAATTTAAAACAAGACAATTCAAAATAAACTGTTTATTTTTCAACCCCACTGCAATTACTTGGGCACTAATTACTACTAAATTAGATTCTCTGACAAATTTGCATTTCCAATTAAACTCGTAATTTCCTAGCAATAGTTAAATTTCCATTAAAATTCAATTTACCCATATTTTCTGTTTACCAACTCTGCATCTTCCACAGTTTCATTTAATGTCTTCTTGTAAACTTTCCCATTACATCATCCTGCAAGTTCAGCATAGTTTGAATATTTTGCACCATTTGCACCGTTTTGTGAATTTGATGAAATTCTTGCAAATTCGTAAATAAATTTTGAACTGCAGGAAAAAGGAGGAGAAAGGATGAAGATGGAAATGTTGGAGTAGAAAAAAAAGCTAAAAAGACGATACGTTTTAATTAGTTAAATAGCATCTGAGCTATTTCTTTGCACATAATTTTAATTTAAAGCAAGCAGAAGAGATTTTCCTAATGGTGTCACTTTTATTCAATTCCAGTTTCAAACAATTTCCTGGGAATTTAATTGTAGTCTTGCATGAAAAATTAAATCTTTCTCTTCAAAAAACAATTTAAATTTGGAAGAAGCTCAGCAGAAATCACAAATAGTTTTTTTATTTAAATTTGATTATTTTTCAACTATTCAAAATGAGAAAGATTCACAATACCACGCAACAAAATTTAAGTGGTTTTTGAGCGTGCTTGATGATAGTTTAAACAAAAATTAGAACATCCTTCCAATAATAGATGTGAAACAAATTATGGATTTTCTCATACAAATTGCGACAAACTCAGCTCAAATAACAAGTTATATTTAATATGTGATAAAATATATACCTTGAGTTTGTAGCTTAAATAGACACAGAAAAATATAGTGTCACTAGCATCCCAAGGATCAAGTTCTACTTACCTTTGGGCCAAATTGTGTTTATGACTTTAAGGATATTAAATTGTAATTTTTTTAGCTAAAAATAAAAAAGATATGTTAGAGAAGGAAGATTTTCCTATGTATTTTATATATATGCTCCATGAGATCAAATTAGAGAGCGAGCTATCAGGGGTTAGAATTCCACAAAAACATTTAAATTTATATTATTTAATAAATTTGATTAATTGATTTTTGAGCTTATTTATTTTCTTTCCAAATTCTCAAAAAGATCTCGTTCGCTGCAAACCATTGATTACATTTCATAAAATGTTGATCATAATGTCCTTGAAGATAGAGGAAAACAAAAATCTTTCAGATTAAAGCGCACAAATTATTCTTTCGAAAATTTTATCAATAAATCATTCTGAAAACTCTCATAAACTTCTTTTATACAATCAATACACAAAATGTACCAATTTCACGAGTTTTTCCAAACACACAAAATTCACCTAGCTCTTGAAAATATTTCGCATTCAATCCTAATTACTTTGGAAACAAATTTGAAGCAATTTCGTACGAAATGTCGAGAAATGTTCGAGCAAAGTGCTCACCAAAATCGATAATTTGTCTAACCTTCGAAGCGTTAACCTTCGATTTGCCTAATGAAATCATCAAGTCGCTGTTAATGGCATGTTCACTTGGTAGGAAGCTCCAGTTCGGCAGTTTGGCTTTTATCATTTTCAATTTACAAATGTGTTTAGTGCTTATCTTAATGGCCCATATTAACTTATTGTGATATTGCGAACAAAATTGCTATGGAGTAACTTGTCCACGTCTCCTTTATGTGGTATTTTAACAAAATATCGGATGATACGTGCTTAGTTTGCCCAATAAAGTGGCACACTTTCTGGAATGTAGAGCAGGATAGTTTATTTTGTGAAGCTTTTATTGTAGAAATGTTTAATTCGTACGAAAATCCAGGAATTTATGAAACTTTCAGGAAATTCCTTCAACCCTGGACGGAATTTATCATGCGATATTATGGTATATCTTGATATTTTCATGATATTTTCAATATTTTCGATTGCTTCGAGCATTGAGCTTTTGAATTATTTATTATTGAAGCATTTTTTAGAAGTAAACACAGGCTATTGATTTTCTTCGTTGATTATTTTATTATTTTTATAAACAGAATTGGAACTGGAAAAATTATATTCTTTGAAGTTTTGATGACGTCGGTATGCTATGCTTAGACATTTGAAAGCCGTAACTAAGGCGTTTTGTGAATAAATTTTCCTACAATTTAGGTTAACTTAAAATCCAATAAATAGAGAAAATCAGTCAAATAATTTCTTTATTCCTTGAAATGGTGTGAAATGTCCAGGAAACTCCCAAGACATCGTGGAAATCTAAAAGAACTTTGTTTCCAAAATCCTAAATAGTTTTTCAATAATAATAATAATCAGTTTCTCGATCCCGTTCTTATCTCCAGCTACATGAGCAACAATCATGAAAGTTTATTATCCTTTCGCCACAAACTCACAACTTTATTATCTTTCACAGAGAAACGAGTCACAACAACAGAAAAACTTTTTCAATTTTAATTTTTGTTTCTCTCATGTTTTTGTTGTCATGAGCTTTCTAGACTTAACTTTTTTCTTTATATATCTTTGTATCGTTGCAGTTCTTAGTGTGTTTTCTAGACTACCCTGTGGCTTCTGATTAAACGATTTTCACTATTTAAAACGCTTGGAAACTTTGAGGAATATAGTTTTAATATCTCGCCATTAAAAATTTATATCAAATTTAAGTGAGATTGCACTTGAAGGAACTGGTGTGTTTTCACATTTATTCTAAATTATCACAGTATTTTATATATTCAAGCACATCAAGTGATATACTTATTGTACAGTATTCAGTCCAGAGAGAATACAGCGAAAGCAAAAATAAAATGTACAATTTAATGAAATGAATAAATTGTATAGTTTTTAATTTGAAACGTGACCGCAAAGTGGAGCAACGACGTCCAAATAAACAATAAATAATGAACTTTTCACAGGAGAATATAGCAATCAAGGCTTATTGTATGATTTGTTGGTTTTTAAAGAATTGTGGGAATAAATGTGATGGAAGGAAATAATAAAATCTAAAGGATCGATACTGAATGCTGAATCATATTTTCAGAATAAAACCTTTTTAATTTAATTACAATTTACTGTTGTCTTGACGCTTTTACAAATATTTCTTCGAAATGTATTATGTTCTTTCATAGGATATAAATAAACAAAATTTCACCGGAGGGACCATGAAAAAATTTAAATAAATTTTATATTCATCAATCATGTGAACACTCATCAACCACCATTATTTTTATTAGTCTTGTGGGACATATTACAATTATTTTAAATATAAATAACTTTAACTATGCCAGTAACAGCGAAAATATGTTCGACTTGTTCGTATTTAACAACTCAACAAAAATTCTGCGAAATCCAAATTGTCAATTTCCCAAATCGACAACACTATTAACAAAAATTAACGAAATATCCTCCATAAATATCATAGTTTTAATTAAACAGAAATTATACTGCAAATTTGTGAAAATGGTAAAATAGTGAAACCTATTTTTGAGACTATAAACACTATAAACTGAGTTTCAAACTTGAATATTGCTAGAATAATGCAAAAGTTTAATAATGAGGCTGGGATTATGCTCTAAACAATTCAAATATTTGCGGCGCATTGTGATGACAACATGATAATTAAAATATGTTTATTTAAATTAGTGCACAAATTTATGCTCAGCATAATTTTTGAACATTTTTGGTTAGTGTTTGTATTGAATTTTCTGTTTGTGATTTAACGTTGAAAGAGTGCATTTATAGATTTTTGGGAATTCTATATTTGTGTCATAAATGTGGTTTCTCATACAATTGTCACCAAATATTTATTTTGAGTACATTGGTTCGCATGTGTACTCCACATATGGTAACATGGTTACATAGTTTAATAATATTTTAAATAATCTAATTAAAACTTTTAAGGAACTTTTTATATTTGATTTATTCGCTTGATTATTCGTCCGATGATTCCTCTAATATGAATGTTTTGACCCAAAAACCGAAAATGCAACACACCAAACCTTATGTGTAAAGAATTTTCAGTCAAAAAACGAAAGTTCAAAAAATAATATTATCCATGAAAATTTATTATCCATTGTTCATGAAAAGCAATACTTCAATACTTGGACCCAAAAACCAAAAATGTGACTCACGAAACCTATTTTTTTAAGAATTTTTAGTCAAAAAACGAAAGTTCTAAAATGAGTATTATATCCATGAACCTAGGTTCATGAAAAGCAATACTTCAAAAATTTAATTTATGAATGTTTGGACCCAAAAACCAAAAATGTGACTCACGAAACCTTTTTTTTAAAGAAATTTAGTTAAAAAACGAAAGTTCTAAAAATAGTATTATCCATGAACCTAGGTTCATGAAAAGCAATACTTCAAAAATTTCATTTATGAATGTTTGGACCAAAAAACCAAAAATGCGACCCACGAAACCTATTTTTTTAAGAATTTTTAGTCAAATTTTTAGTACATTGGTTATCATGTGTACTCCACAAATGGTTACATGGTTACATGGTTACATAATTTAATAATATTTCAAATAATCTAATTAAAAATTTTAAAGAGAATAAAAAGTTTAACTTTGCTTTTAAAAATAAAAATTGAATGTTCTAAATGTTTAATCTGATTTGTCAGAATCATCCGCAGTAATTAAAAGTACAGTCTAAGCTCCCAGGCCCTTAATCACAGTGTTTGTGTCGTTTTTACCTGAAAAGCTAGCTTATCACAAGTTAACAACATTTTCATCGTCCTCAGCTCAAACATGGCTACAAGTCTAAATGACAATATGAAACATTTTTTGGTTACAAAAACAGCCTCCAGCACATTTTATACTTTTCAGTTTTCATGACAAATTTGAATTTTCGCTGAATTTTTATGAATTTTCCAGAGTTGAACAACAACCAAAAAGAAGATGAAGCTTTTCAACTTTTTCACTTTTTGCACATATTTTATTGAGCTGAAAAAGCCACTCGACAGTCGACATGCATAATTGAATTCCTTGTAATTGAATCGCGAGCGCACAATAAAATGGATTACAAACATAAAATGCGAGTTTATTAAAAATTGATGTCAAAACTGTAAAATAATGCCGTGTAGCGTTTTTTGGAGCATTTACGGATATTTTATTTTCATTACATCAATGACAAAAGTGTACGCAAATGAAAAATTGAATGAATGACTTTTATATGTTTTTTGCCAGATTTCGTGCAGGAACAAATTTCAACAACTGAAAGGATGCCCGGGTTGATTTTGATAGCAGATAAATAATAAACGTGATTGGAAAATCATAAACATTATTATGAGCTATGACAGTATTCGGCTTGATTGTGTTTTAAATTAATTAAAAATATTTATGCAATGAAATTATATTCAACTTTACGATTTTGGCATGAAAAAGCTGTGTTGATGTTTGAGGAAAATTAATAATTTATTTTTCCGCCCACATACATTTTTTTGAATAAATTGATTATATTCCCTTTTATTCTGAATACGAAAATGATAGATTGAATTATAATCTGATAAATAAGCTTAATATCGTAACAACGTCATAAAATCAAAGCTTCATACAATTTTAAACCACCACACATGTGTTTTTAACCAGGAAAGCATTCGATTATAATTGAATCATTCATTGGTAACCAAGATGACTAATTAACTCAATCTATTTATACAGCTTTGATCTTTCCAACATTTCAAGTTTGTTTGATGCTTCAAACTGATAATTTTCCTACCAAAGAAATTTACAATTTATAAATTGTATGAAACAAGAGAAAAAGTATATAAGTACTCTAGAAACAAATTAAGAGGGTAAACATGAGTATAAAAATAAAACTGGAAGAACAAAAGAAGCAATTAAGTATCCTTGTCCAACATCTTTGCCCTAAAACTCAAAAGGAAAACCAAACACAAAATTTAATTGTTCCAAAAAGTTTTTTTTTTGTATTGGAAGAAGAAAATGAATAAATCAATCAGCTAAGTTAGTTCGCAGTTTTGAACATCTTTGGAGCGAAAAGTTAAATAATTAATGAGTTAACGATAAAAAATGTGTTTCCTCCATAAATAAATGGTTCGCTCCATGTTTTATCTTAATCAACTGATTTCGATATTTTTTCGTCTCGTAAGGAATTTCAAAGTATTTTTGGTATTCGGAAGTTTTCGTAATATAAGCGAATAATGGGGCTAAAGGCCTGGTAATCTTGAGCAGAACAGATTTCTAAATATGTGAGATAATTTATGAACTCGCCTTTTTGACTTATTTCGTTTCTTTTGAGATTATTGGGAAGTGATAAGAATTTTATGGTTTATTAAAAATAAACCCCTAACAATATGGAATTCAGCAGAAGAACGAGATAAATCGGACTACTAACAGAACTGAAATTTTGGCTGACAAGAATGGAACCCAATAAGGAAACTTTCGATGGTTTAACATCATTAAAAAATAAACTATTTGTTGTGATGACCATCTATAATGATATCTGATTTGAGGAACATCCATTTTTTGATCGAAGAAATTTTCAAGAATAACGGGGCATCCTTTAATCGACTCCGATTTGTTATATAGGATCATAAATAAATAAATAAATTAAAAATACTTGTGGGAGAGCCTTAACGCTTATTGCTTTTGGCTGTGAAATTTCCTTGGAGCGTTCAATGGATATTATATTCAATTTTCTTCTAAAATTGGATTGAATGTCAACTCTGAAATCCCTTTAAGTCCTGCGATACTGGAACTAAGAAATAGCTCCATTGACAAAAGCCAATTTCCCTTCAATAAACTTTTTGTCCCTAAATTTGTACACTTTATGAAAGTAAAACCGTGAATTCTTAAAGGTTTTCTTCACACATAAAATTTGTCCAAATTTTGATTATTTTTCCAAAAATCCTTCAACGGGAAATTAGGTAACGGCATTTTCTTTCATAATATATCTGATTTATAATATATCTGATTTGAAGTGCTGCCAGATGTAATTTAATTTAATTATGTGTTTATCCCATAGAGAAGTAGTTTCCCGATGATTTATTTTTACGAGAAACTCCATAAAATAAAACACATAAAATACAACACTTTGTTGGGTATAGTGGGCAACCAAGAAACCCGAGAAAACTTAGCCCGGCTGCAAGAGCAGAAATAAGATTTTCCTGCTATTATTTTGTTTCATCGCTACAGAGCACTACATGATGGTTTTATTGCTGATTTGGATGTGCTGATGAAGCTGGAACTTAAATGTGTGAATGCTTAGTAAAAAAAAAAGTGACAGATACAGCCTTTAAGGGAAAGGTTCATAATTTATGGACTTTTTGGGATGTTGATGTCATTTTTTTTCAATTCTGCTGGACTCGTGAAGGATTTTGCGTATTTCTAGATCTTTTTTTCACTATCATTCTGTTTAGAAAATACTTAGGGTCCACAAGCAATTTTCTAGTTTTGGTAATTTTAATGAGAGTTTTATTGAACAATATAAAATACTTTAGTTTTACAAGGATTTTTCTTTGACTTGAGATTTACAGTAAAGATTAATTTATCCTGCTCAAGTTTTCCAGCAAAAACTATAGAAAAACGGTGATGATTCCTGTGTTGAATAAAAAAAAGCGGACAATTAAAAACCATGTTTCATTATAGTAGATTAATTACCAGATGCAGAACAAAAAGCTCCAACCATCGGTTTTCATCATTCTTGGGTGAAAAGAAGGAAATATATAATGAATGGAAACTTTTTTTAGATTCTTTTTTCATCGTGTTTCTTTGAAATTTAATTTTCCACCTTGTTTGCATTTTTTGCCGGCTTTTTACTGAGTTTTCTATGCTTTTATGTTTACTCACAAAATACTTGAAAATTCCATTAAAACGCCCCAAAGGGAACAACTTTCAATCCTTTTGTTAAAATAATAATTATAAAACTTTAGAAGGTAACTGCAAAGTTGTGAGAATTTCAAATGCTAGTTTTAAGATTATTTAAATTGGCTGCACTAAAAATTTTTCATTTGATCTAAAATATTTTACAAAGAAAAATTCGGGTTAACATTTTTTCTTTTTCAAAAAAATCAGGTTTTAGAATGTTCAAAATTTCAATTCAAAATAAAATTAAAATTCATTCCACTCAAATCCGGCCATTTTACTCCAAAAAGTGAACAATAATTTTCACTTCCATGAAAAAGACCGGATAAAATTTTCATACTTTGAATTATGAATGAAAAGTTATTCAATAGCATTATAAACTTTCAATTGCCATTTTTATCAAAGCAAGAGCCTCAAAAATGAACAAATTGTGAAGCTTTCTTTTATTAGAGTTTTATCCACAAAGTTAATGAAAACTAATACTCTATTGTTAAAATTAATTTCAATTATATATTAAACTACAAAACCTAGTCGTTCCACAGAAAAATTCATATTTATACGTATTTCATGACAATTATAAGTCTCATTTTGAGGAAAACTAAGATTATTACGTTATGAATTGATTAAAAGAGTCTTTAATAAAAGTTTAGCTTGAAATACCGTGAAGAGTAAAAAGTTGAGTTTTAATTAAATATCCGTATGATTCTTCTAATTTAATCTTAACGAGAAAATCCAAAGGTCCAATGTTATTACCAGAAGATTAAGAGATATAAAATAATTAACTAATCAAATAAATATTAATTAAATTAAATTTCAATTAAATTAGTCCTTAGGCTCCATCTACTTTGCAGCAGGTGATTGAACTCCTCATTATAAAAATATGGAGACTAATTTTCACTCTCTTCAACCTTTCAAAGCTAATTTAATGAAAATATTTTTGGAGCGTGCTCACATTTAAAAACCTGGAAAATGATGAAAATTGAGTTTGGAGGGAAAACGTTGAAATTGTGGAAATTGTGGAAAATGTGTTTTCATCATTGAATTTAGTTGGTTGGCGGTTTTAATGAAATTATGTTCGAATAAAATAATTTTCAATCGAATGAGTGCGCGTTTTTTTTTACGTGCGGGAATCTGATTAGCGCAAAATACCTTTCAAGCTGATTTAATCGTGGTTTCTAAATTTATGAATATTTGCGGGTGTGATTTGATTTTCATTAATTTTATTTTATTCAATTGGAGAAATTTTATAGAGAAAAAGGTTTGCAATTGATTTAATTTCATAATCAAGGGCTTTTGTATATCTTGCAGAAAATTATTCCTCAATGTTTTTTTATGATTTCTGTTTCTAAAGCTTGTGAGTTTATCTTAAAAAAATATTTACATATTGTGAAAGTTACTCACAATAACTTCAGGATATTTTATGAGAAATTTGTCGGTCGTAACCCATCAAATTTAATATCGCTTGTATGACATTACCAAAATAAAACTTGGATCTCAAATTGAACCTTTTGTCAGAGATAAAATACGTTCACAAAACTTCAACTCACCGTAAGAAAATATTTATTTTGGAATTATTTCACTTCAGTATTCATTCTTCAACAAATCACAAAAAAAAATCATTTATAATGCGAAACATAGAAAGATCCTGAAAAATAAATCAAAACCTCTCAAGAAAATCTAATCACATCCTTTCGTGCTTCCTTAAAGCAACTATAACCATAGATCTATTGGTAATGGACATGTATTTCTGTATTTCTTTGGCTCAAAAATCAATCGAATCAAAATTGCATTAAATAAGACGTTCAAACATCCGAAGAAAAAAATCTGTGTAGTTGCGGCAAACTTGGAAAAGTCGGAAAGACGGATATTTTTTTGAGTTTCTTGCTGTCGGCTCTTCTTGCCAGATAAACATACAGTTTTGCCTCAATGTGGAATGAACAAATTCACCATAACATCTCGGCACAATTTTTGAAGCTGATTTTTTTAAACACAATCAACAGCCTAGATTGTTCAAAACTAAACAAATAAAGAATCAATAATTGATTAAAATTGATTTTCATTGTGAAAAATATTGAATTTGTACAAACAATTATTTTAATGAAATCATATTGCTAGTGAATTCCAAATAATCACCATCTCTTAAGAGGCAGTGAAAAAAAAACCTGCAAGGAGAATAAATATTACAAATTGATTATTTGCTTTTCAATAACGAGTAAAAATGTGCTAGTACTTTTTTGTTATTTTAAGAGGAGGCGGCAAAAATGTTCCACAGAACGCATTAAGACTGATTTTATCTCATCTTTTATGCTTTTTTGTGATCATGATAACGGCCTCTTTTTATGCGTTCTGATGCTATTCCGTGGAGAGGATAATTTAAGATGAGACTGCCAAGCAACTATATCATTAAAATTAGCATGGGGTTGGGATGGGGGGATTTTTTGAAGCACCATGAAATTCTATGCTTAAATTTCAATCAATTCATGATTTATTTCATGACTGAGAAACAAGCGAAGCTGTTAAAGAAATAAATTCGAGCATTCAAGATTTAAGACTTAATTAAGAGCAAGTAGCTGAAATATGGAAAAAATTTGGAATGAAATAATTTCCACCCAAAAATACACACAAAACAATTGTGTCTTAATTTGCAATAAAAGAAGCAAGATTGAGAACTGCTGCTGAGATTAAACTGATCTCTGACTTTATCTGTTTCATCCAAAAATACAGAAACTGCAGAACATCAAAATACAATAAATTATATGAATTACCCAGATCTTTAATGAAATCTCAAGATTTATCAAAGAATATATCAAGAATATCTTGTTTTACGATACTATTTTGCATGAACAGATGTTTCAGATTGTTTTGAGTTATTCTTAATGTGTGTGATATTTAAGATGTTTGAGACATTTAAATTAAACGACTTTCTTTCTGAAAGTTTTCTAAAGATCTTTAAAATAAATAGGCGCAAGTCAGTTAGATGTTTGAATTTAATTTGAACTCATTTGTGATGCCATTAATCAAACTCTTGTTGAAAAATTTTAAATTAACTTAATGTGAGAATCAGAGTGTGGTTAAAATAAGAAATACTGAAGTTTTATCAGATCCACTATATCACTGTAAAAGTTGCTATTAACTATCAAATATTAACATAATAATAAAATCTCAAAGCCTTCAAACTGAGTTTTGATATATTTAACACATAAAAGTTCACATCAAATTAAAGTAATTACAAAATTACAAAATAGTATCAAACAATACAATAGTATCAAAACATAGCAAAAATTATAATTTTACAAAATTAGGAAAAATTTTATCGTTCCCTGCATCAAACCGCATTTCCATAGAAATACAGGATAAGTTTTCATAGTGAAGGAATTTCAACAAATAATTTTATTTAGAATGTGAATTTTGTAAATTGTGTAAATTGTGTAAATTGTGTAAATTGCAAATTTTAAGCCCCAAGTGTTTATTCATGCATTTACAATGAACATATTTCATCAAATTTCAACAAAATGAGCATTCATCAAATGTTAATGGAAATTTTAATGAAATTTCCCAGAAAGAATGTATTTTTAAATTATTTGCGAAAATTCCAGATCGTCAGAAGTAAATACCATTAGGTGCTCATTTTCTCATTTTTGTTTGCTTTGAGAATTTGCTGGAGAAAAAATTCTTCTTGTTGGCGGGTTCATGTGGATGGAAGTTTTTTGAAGATTTAAAAAAAGGTTATAATTCCTGGGAATTTTTGATTCAATTTAACCCTAAAAAACATATCATCACAGTCATTTCAAAAAACCTTAAAAATATGATCATGTTTGATGCAAAAATGTTGCTAAAATGTCAAGCCACAAAATATCGAGTATGCTATATTATGTAAATCCGATAATTAATGACAGTTGCTGCCGGTTCTCAGTATATCAAGCGTATCTGGTATTCAACATCAATTTTCTCATATACAATTTCTATGAAATTAGGAATAATTTGTATATTTGTGCAGCGATCTGAATGTGTGTGGCATTAGGGCGATGGTTCTGATGAAATATTTACGATGATTGAATTTATTAATTAGCAGCAAACGAGCGCGGGAGCATCATCCGAGCTAATTGAATTCCGAGTCCACTGGGAAGAGCGAGAGAAGATGCTTACGTATCATTAAATTTTGTCATGGTATTAATTACAAATGTTTTGACAGTGATTGCAGGGGGAATGGGAAAATGTTTAAATCAACTTTTAAATTGCAAAAAATTAGGATTTTTTAACAAATTTTATTTTCATTTTACAAAATACAAAATACAAAATTCCAATGAAGAAAATGCTGGGCAAAAAATAATAATTTAGCCATGTAATTTCCATTACAATCTGACAAAAGCAGCCATAATAGCAATCATCCAAAGTGCAACTTCTGAGCATTTCCCTCCATCTCTGGTTCAGCTGTATCTGCTACAGAAAGATAGCAGCAATATAGTGATAAATTATTTCGCATGTCAGATTAATTACAAACCAGCATGAGGAAAAAATTATGACATTGATTTGAAAGCATGAAAGTATCCCACCAACAAAAAACAACAAAAATGTCGAGAGAAAACAAATAATGCTGACGGAAAATTTGTTTCGCCGAGGAAATTGTGTCTTTCACTAATTTTGGCGCGCGGCCAACAAATCTTTATGTTTTGAGAGGCTACTTTACAAATCGACACTCCACATTTATTTTACTTGGGAATCGCTCAAAATAATTTTTAATTGCCGAAATTGTCGAGAAAACAATTTGTAGAATTTCACGAATTTCATGAATTCTTTTAGTTTAATGAATTTTTCTTTATGACTGAATTAACTTGAATTATTTGAATGGATGTAAATAAATTTAGAGAATAGTGAAAAATTTAAGAAGATCCAAAAAACACTTGGAATGTGAAAGACCAAGTTTTAAGTTAGTTCACCTACTTGACTGTTTGAGTGATTTGAGTCTGGTGGATGATCTCTCATTTAAGACAGATAGCATAGTCATTATCTTGAAGGTACCTAGGAGCATGTGATGGAAAGGTTGTTGATGGGTGGAAAAATTGACTTGTTTGAAAATTATTTATTGCATTGAAAATAAAATTCCTAATTTATTGAAGAAAACGAATTATGTTTCTCATAATTCCAACTCACCAACCGCATCCTTTGCTACTTACCCCAATTCCATCCTGCACATTTATTTAATTGCAAAAGTTCAAACTACATAGAAGTTTACGACTGTTTTGAAAGCTTTTTAGAAATTTGCAGTCATTATATGGAGCTTTTATTACTCCTAGAGAAGTTTCCATCAGTGCCGTCATTACGATTAAATGATTTCTAGCATGTCATTGCATGTGTTTTATGCTGGATTGCGGATTGCGGTTTTTGAGTAGATTTGCTCTGATTTCTCGTGCTTGAAAGTTTTAGAATATTCAGGATTTGTGATCTATAGCAACTTTTTGCCGCAATAGATTTTATGGTACGATAGAGGTTGCTGAGAAAAGTTTTCGCTTCAGTGATTTTCGAAGAATCCTTGGATTTTCAAGATTTTGAATCATTGTGATTATGTTAAATACTTTATGATTTATAATGTTTTTTAAATAATGTTTCTTAATGCGACATTTTTTAGATGATGTGTTTTTAATGGCAGGAGCTTCTAAATGCTTTATTATCACATGAAAAAAAACCACGTATTTCAAATTAGGGTTTTTTTAATTGGCACTGTTGAAAATGTTATTTTGTTGATTATGTTATAAACAGCTATTATTTCAAATTATAACAATAAATTTTAGAAAACCCACATGTATTCCTAATGAAACCACAAAAAGATCTGACAATACCACATTTCGTCTTAATGCTCATCTTGCTTCAAGTAATTCCCATGAATTATCGCGTTGCCAAAATGTGATACATAATTCTTCATTAAAAGCATTAAAAGACATTAAGAACACAAAGCTCCAATACCATTCCTACAATTTATACAATTTATACAATTTTCGGCGAATTAAAGTGTCTTTTGTTATCAAAAATCATGAAGCTTGAATGACAAGAAATGACAAGAAATGACAGGGAAAATTTTTGCTTGGGTTGGAATCAGGGATTAAAGAGAATAGAATTGAAGATGAAATGTAAATTGTTTTTCTGAAATATTTTCAATTTTGGGTTCAGTTTTGGTTCTTACAAGTGTTTACTTTAGGTTTTTTGACGCAATGGTGTCTTAAGATTATATTCGCTGGAAAATTGAGAAATGTTTATTATTGAACAGAATCAATTTATTTATTTAAAAGAAGAGGCATTTGAGTACTCTTCTCTTTATATTTAAATGTTTTGAATGGTAAATTTCTTAAGTTTTTTGTGACTAAAAGTTTTCGCATTCAAAAAATGAGAACTGGACTTAATTTAAAATATTTTTATTTAGACGCTGGAAAATCCTCGAAAGACTTTAAAAGGGTACAAACAGACCCTCTCAATTTCTAAACACTTTTTTGACATTTTCTATACATTTCCTGAAGTATTTTGTAAGGAATGTAAATTTGAAATTTTTCTCGAGAAGTAATTTGTTGTTGTTTGCTTCTATACTCCTCTTCTGTGATTAAATCAACAAACATTTACCCTCCGAAGCTTTTTCCAAAGATTCTCTCTGTATGGCATAAAAGATTGAAAAACGAAAAAAGGAACGGAAACATAGCAAGAAAAAACTCTTCAAATCTTTTCCATCTAGAGAAATGAAGTCTTGAATATCTTGAATATATTTTTAGCGCATGTTGTAAATGAAATTCTTAAAAATTCAATTTATGGTAAAATTATATGAAGGTTTTAAAGACTTTTCTGGGCTTCTCTTCCTTTCTATGTTTATTCGCACATTAAAGATTTAGAGAATGTTTGTTTGATGAACAGAATATTTTATGTAGTCATCATCACTTTCTTGCCTTATCCGGGAGCTTAGAAAATATTTGCATACGGGGGATAATAATAATTATTATTATTATTACTACAAGCAGTCACACCCCTACATGTTTTGTGAAACTATAAAATAAAATATTTATTATCTCACAATATATTCAAATAACTCAGTAAGTAATTTGGAATGTTCATCCAATTTGCATAAGTTAAACTCAAAAAGTTATAAAATTATTCAGATGATGTAGTCACGAATATTCAAGGAAAATTTAAAAATAGATGAGCTCTTTGACATAAGAACCAATTTAAATTTAATCCAAATTTCCCAATTTAACCAATTTAACCAAATTCAGCTCGCATCAACCAAATTCATAAACGAAATCATTTTATTATTATTTTGATTTCCCACCAATTCCGAGGGAAGCCACAAGCTCAGTAAATTCAGTCAATTCTCATAAACTGTGCAAATTCTATAAACTCAGTAATTCCCGCAATTTCAGGCAATTCCAGTAGATTTACTAAATTTGCGAAATCCAGGCAACAGCGAGTACATTATATTATATCGATTTTCCGCGAATCCATGAAATTCTAGTTATTTGCGAGTTTATTGGTTGTATGTCGCTAATGGGTTGCCTCTTGATGCTTATGTATAGACAAGCAAACAAACATCTGAAACATATATAATAAAAAATAGATATCAAATTTGCAGGCACAGAGATCACTCTACAGTCTATATATGACATCATGACATATTTATGTAAATACTCGAATAGCTCGGCATTATTATGCTAATTTTGATTTACCTATGGAATTGCAGCATATAACACATATTATAAATGGAAAGTTATTGGAAATAAAAGCAAATTTTGTGGATGTTTCAAATGCTCCAACTGTTTCGATCATTGACAGTAAATGGAGTAAGTGGAGGCTCTAGTGGTCACCGGGGAAATGAAATTCGAATATTTTTTATGCAAAGTTTGCGGAATATTGGGAAAGATTATTATTATCGAATGGCTTGAAAATGCGCAATATCTACAATGATTTGAATTTAAGTTTAATATTCGTATGTATGGGGGGATTGTGTTTCAATGAAGGGAAATGCTAAAAATTTAAAATATTGTTCGGTTTGGTGAGGAATAAGATTTTTTTTAATCGAACAATGTATGTATAAATAAAAATAATCTGCTGAAAGCTAACAAGAAATTTTTCCGCAAAGTTTATTTCACCAGAAAACGATAAAAACCCTCAGAAATCACACAACCAATAAAAAAGCTTTTGAAACTTATGATTACTTTTGGTCAGTTTTGGTCGCTTGAGCCCAACACAGAAAATTTAATTCCCCAATAATTCCGCCATTATTGTGTCGCTAAATTTGCATATTTATGGGTATGTCATTACAATAGTGGTATAATATAGAAATATCACATATTGAGCCATAACTTTCAATAAAGACCGTAATAACAACATGATGACCGCACAATGTGGAAACTGAAAATGTTGAAAAGTACAGAAATGCCGGAAATGCCTCGCAGCAAAGAGCTGCTAAAACTCCTAGACGGAAGCTAAAATGCAAATTTCTTTCATTTTCCGTTCTCAGTTTTTCCTTTGCATTTTTGATTTTGCCAGTTTGCACAAAAACCCATTTTTCCTACATATAAACTTTTTCTTGTATATTTTTTGTAAAACTGCAAATATGCAGACTTATTCTTTGAACTTATAAGTAAATTGGCAAAAAACGGCAAAGTTTATATTGCATAATTGCATACAAAGCAAGGAGCATTGAGAGTAAACATTTGCTCGAGGATTAATTTTCTTTCATAACAAGGTTCTTTGAGCATACAAAGCAAGGAAGCTATTTTGAAAGCATCGTAGTCCTTAATCATTTTGCTTTGAGCGGAATTTGAATAATATTTTATGAAAAGTTATACGGTAGAAGAAATTTTTGGAGGGTAATTCGAAATGAAGAGACAAATTTGTAAATAACATAATATATTCCCATAATTTTAAGATAAATCCTTTAACTTTGAATAATCCTTGGAAACTTTTTTAAGTAAGTAAAAGTTACTGATTGAAATAAATTTTCAATACGCAAATAATTTAAATATAGTTTTTTCAATAAACCGGTAATTTGTTTGCTCATCAAATTTGTTTGATATTCAATCAGATTACTTGGAAAACTTTTTAAAAGCTTTCCATTTGCATAATAAATGATGATGTTAAACTGTTTTTGAAAGAATGAAACAATTTTATTTTATTTCAAAATATTTCGAATTAATTCTTAGATATAATTATTCAAACTGACTCAAGCATAAAAGTCGGAAAATGCTGAAACACAGAAAAAAAGAGAAAAATTAAAATAAAGTTACTTTGTTGATATAACTGCTGCCATTGCGATGCCAAGCTGCAATATTGCAATATACCTTGAGCACACAAAGTATAAATTGAATACACAATGAGAAAATATTAACAATGATTTATGAGCATTTTTAATTAAAATTGTTTCTTTTTTTCTTTCAGGAATCGCTGGCATAGACGGCGCAATCTGGTAGTGTGAATTGGCAAGACATGTGAAACTAGAAACACGATTTCATCCAAACGACTACCAAAAAGTGATATCCAGAAAATTAATAAAGTTAGCAAAAAAAATTGACAAAAGTTTTTCTCGGAGAAAGTAATCAAAGATCATCTGTATCTGAAATATTAATTTTTGAAGAGAAGTCAGAAAATACTATTGTATTGTCTCATATCCCGTGAGATTTTCATGTATTTGAGCTATTGCGAATTTTGCAAGCATTTCAGTGATACTTAACAATAAAATAACAAACTCAGATCAAAAGTGAAACGTGATTTTAGAGTGCTTCCCAAGGATTACAAATTGTACAAAAATTTTACAAAATAAATTGGTAAATCCTGAATTTGCCAGAAAGATCGCTGCTGTTTGGATTACATTGTGTGGAAATCATTTGGGTGAGTTTGCATAATTTTACAAACATTTTAAAAATTTGTGTACCTGTTCAACCAGAATATGGTGATATGGTGATTGTTGGGAAACTGGAGTTGAAATGTTCATTATTTATCTTACTTACCCTTTTCCTGTTGGTTGGATCGTTTTTATTATAGTGGAACTATAGGTTTTGTGTTACTTGTGTCCCGGGAAATTTCCACTTTAGTGAACATTTTCATAAACGAGGTACTTGCCGTAAATCTCAATTTGTTTATATTGAAAATTTCATAAACGAAATCCCGGTGAATAAATTCGAAATCCCAAACTCTAATCCCGGGAAAAGTAAACAGTTTGATTGCTTATAAATTTAAATGTTTGACATCCTTTCGAGCACGTATTTTTCAGTCCACACATCATTACATTTCAAAACCGGTAAACACACGTGCCTTGGGGGAGATTTCATTATTCATTAATGTTTCAGTAGCAGCTTTCGTTATAAATTTAGATCACTTTTTATGGATTTTTGATTTATGGATTAGAATTACAGACATATTTTGAGCTTTATAGATATTGAGGAGATTTAGGTTTGAGATTCTGAGCTTTATTTAATTGGTTTTTTTAATATTTTAAAAAATATCTAAAAACTAATTCAAAATTGATACTTTCTTTGGAATGCCTTTAGCCTTCAATCTCAATAAACAAATTTACAAAAGCTTAAACCAAAAGAATGTTATCTTTGTTATTGCCAATTTTCCTTCATTTCCATTTTCAAAAAATTCATTTTCTTTCATTTTTTTTTAATTTCAAATTTTCCAAAAAAATTTTTCAACTTTTGTAAAATTTTAATTCAGCTTTTACTTTTCATTTTCTTGTTTGGCACTTTGAAAATCAAACGAAGATTTTTCTAATGAAAAATTAAACTTGAAAAAGTTCTAAATTAATTTGTAACTTGTGCAATTTAAAAGGTTGAACCTTTAATACTGTATATATAAAGAACAATAAACACAAATATATTGAAAAATACCTTTGAAAAATTTTTCTACAAAAATCGACTTAAAGCCCGTAGTCGATTTTAAAACTGTAATCAAAACCAACAAAGCCAAAGTTTTCCTCAAGTATCCATGGATAAAAATCAAGTGATGCTTCAAAATGTTCACCGTCAATTTCGTATTTTCTTTTAAGGAATCTGATATTTCTTGAGATTATTGAGATAATCCAAAGATCCTGGGAAAGCTTCCCATTAAATTTGCAATTTTATATATATTTTATCTCATAAAATTGGTAGAAATTGAAGGAAAATTGAAGAAATTCAGAAAATTGGAAACAGAATGCTAGGAAAACTTGTACAATAATTGTATTGAACTTGTATTGTGTCTGTTTCTTAGCGTGGCCAGCTTGAAATTCTTATCAGCACTTTAATCTTTCTGGAAATCCCAGAAAAATAAAATAACATAAAATTTTCGGAAAAAGAAGTTTAGAAAATATTTAGCAATCAAATGAAACGAATAAAAGATTAGATTTCTGTTTTCCTTTAGCTTTCTTGAGATTTTCCGAGTATTCCACTTTTTGAAAAATAGTGCTCCATTAGAGATTTTTTTGAGTTTTTCAGATTTTGATTGCAAGAGATGCAATTTGTGTAAAAGCATCAACATAAAGCAGCTGTATATTCTTGTGAAGCTGTTTTTCCATTTGTAATGACAGAAAAGCTTTTAAAGAGCTTTTAAGACCATTAATATAATCTTCTGAGTTTAATATGTTTTCTTGTATAAATAGATGCATTAAGTGGATTCTTAAACTAATTGAAGTATTTTTGAAATCTGTTTTTAATAACCCGGAAATTTTCAGGAAAATTCAATCTTAGTTAGATAAATAAAAAGCTTGAATACAAGATTTTTAATATTTGAACATAAATTTGTCAATCAATTGTGATGAAATGATGAACTGAAGAGAATAATTCTCAAAATTCTGTCTTTTCCTCTTCTACATTCGTTATTTCAAAGCCGCATTTAAAATTTTCCTTCGTTTTTCATCCAAAACAATCAAGTAAACACAAAGCACTTATACATAAAAAGCTAAGTGTTTTGCTTGCAACTCACTGAATTCACTGAACCTTTAATCAATTTGACTGGCATGCAAAAAGGAAATTGACGTTGAAACTAAATCGTAAAAACTGCACAGAACGTTTAGACTTGATTGATGGAGATTTTTTCTGAATAATGGGTTTTGAAAAAGTCTTGTGAATTAGTTCATTAATAAAAGTTTTTGTTTGCTGAGTGACTTTGGGAAAACCTATTTTGGATATTACTGAGTTTTCACAGATAAGGAATACATTATGCAGAAGCCATTAAGAAGTCATTCTTTCTTCACAAAAAACCTTTGAATATGATTCAAATTCTAAGAAATCAGAAAACAACAAAAATATTACAAAAGAGCTTAAATGATCAGAAACCAAATCTAATTTTCTTTATTTCAATATGATGATAATTTAATAAGCAAATTGTTAAGATCATCAACCTCGAAAACCACAGCAATTTGCGTGCCTCTCATAATTAAATTCTCAAATTCCATTTTTTGCTTTTATGACCGCCAATTTACCACAATTGAATTTTCCTTGTTGATTGCTTTTGTGCTAGTAATTTTGAAATGAAAAGAAATTGAGTTATAATCAAGCGGAAGGATATTTGCTGTTGTGCTCGAGCTTATCGTAAACGCACAATGCTATAATCGCAAAACCGGAACTGGAGAATGTAAAGCCATTTTGCGAGGCAGCACATTTCGATTAGGGTTCAGCAAAGTAATTGGCGGGGTAATTGTTTGTAGGGCGGTTCTTGAGAATTATTTTATAAGCATTTAGTAATTTGTGGATTAAAAAACTTCGTTTGAAGAATTCTTTTGAGCTTAATTTAAATGAAGAAATTCTGAGCTTAATTCAAATGAAGAAATTCTGAATCCCTTTAATGAATAAAAGCAACACTCATTATTTTAAAGTCCATCATTAGCTTTCAGAACTTGCATAACAAGATAAATTGTTCTTTGATCCTTCTCAGCTCCTTCTTTTTGACAATTCCTGTTTCTTTCTGTTTTTTGTATATTATACGTATTTTCCTTTGTTAATTTATCCGTATTCTTAAAGCTCAAGCTAATTTCCTCAACATCTCTCTAAAACCAATTCAAATGGCAAACTAAAATAGTCATTAGATCCAACTCCAACCCCCAATAACACGTGTATGCAATAATCGTAAACCAGATAATTCTTGTAGGTATATCCAAGCATGTTTGGCCAATCTGCCTAGCTGGAAAATATCGGCCACAGAACCACATTTTATTATTGAATTAAATTGGCATTTTAATGGTCATCGTCATTAATCATTTGACGGGGCAAATTAAATTAGGCTGCAAGAGCGCCCGTTTGCCCAAACAGTGGGTTCTGTTAAATTTTAAAAGCAATGATAAGGGATTTTAAAGTTTATGCCCCGGGAAAATTATCATTCCATCGCATTTCTTTTACTCGGCTTGAAATCGTTTCTAAAAGGTTTTAGTTATTTACGGAGCTTTCAAATATTTTTTAATGCCCCGGGATTTTTAAAATCTAACCAACTAATGGTTCTTACGAAATATTTAAAGGATCATACATCATCCATTAAAGTCCATTAACATTAATTTCAGTAATTCACATGTTCCACTAAAGTGCTATTTAATTAATTTAAACAGAACCATCAAGAATGATGATGAAGGAAAATGTTGAATTGCCAAAAGTGCTTCTCCACTTTCATTCCATTTCTTCACTTTATTCACTTAATCCACTTTCTCGTTGAAACTTTGAGATTATTCGAAATTATTCAAATTCATGTCATGTAAATTATTCAATCTTGGCTCTTCGTGCACTTTTTTGTTTGTTGATTTTTTTGAGAAAATCTTAGCGCTTGTAGCGTTCTGTTTAGCAAGTTATAGCGAAGTTATACGTGATAATGATGCTGTTTATTGTTGAGACGGATAAAAGCTCTTCTTGACAAGCGAGTAAGCGACTTGAATACTTGAGAATATCGTTTATTAAAGGAAACATCAAACAAGGTTTTTACAGGGAATTGAAAAAGTGAGGCCTCAAGGAGATTGCCAAGTTATTGCAAAATATTTTTTCTTTTAAACAAAGGGTTGCAAAAACATTGTCTTTTTGTCTTCACGGGCTTTTGAGGTTTTTAATTAATTTTATATTATCTTACAGCCAGAAAGTTATCTTTGAATATTTTGATTGTTGATACAATAAATCTCTCTTGATCATTTCTTTCTGAAAATATCATTTCATTCGAACTTTTATAATTAATATTTTATGTTGTCATCATTTTCATATTAATTTTTTTCAATGCCCTCATTCTTGTCGCATAATATATATGTTTAGTCTGCGATCTCCCATGGGCAGTTTCCTGAATTTTCAAGACGAGAATACTAAAAAGAAAGGAAGTTGAATAGTTCAGTCCTAACTGCTTCAATACAGTGAACATATCACCGACATTAAATAAAAGCTTTGTAAGCAAGCCTCAGATGAAAGATTGTCCAAGCTTTAAAGCCGATTCTTATCAGGAAAAAAGCATTCCATAATGAAAATTGTTAAGGAGTTCTTTGGATGACTTTTATGCGAAAAATGACTTTAGTATGTTTATATCAATTTATTACTCGCAACGCAACTTTGCAATCTTTTTCTGTTATTGTTTTCGTAATCTGGTTGAGTAAAAAGAGGAGCACTCGTTAATTTCCCGGTTTTAAGTATAATTGCGTTGTAATTTCCAAGTTTTTATGGAGATTTTTAATGCACGCGGGGCTTATAAAATTATTTCTCATTTTATTTTTATTGTAATTGAATTTTTAATTGTAATGACAAAAATTTTAGACATCAAAATTTTTTTTTTGAAACCAAAAATAGCGTAAGGAAATTATTATTGTGCATTGGAGTAGTTCAAAGATTTCTCACAAGATAAAAATCTCTCCATCTAAGAACCTCTTTCAATCTTAAATCTTCTTGATATATTCCGTTATTATTACAGCCATTAGGTTGGAAATCAAATAAGATCTGAGTATTATTTATAAGAAAATGAACCCTTTTTTATTACATATTACATCAGGAAAACTGTATAAATTGATTAATGTTTGGATCTCAGATGATTCTGGAAATCTCGAATATTTTAAGTATTTGGAGCATTCGCAGAAATTCAGAAAACTCAGCGTATATTCAAAACATTCTTAAAGTTTGGAGCTAGCAAAAAATGATAACGATTCATTGTGGCAGTTACACAAAGAAATTGTGATCATCTATCTCACCAAAAAATAAACTGAAAGCTTTTGGGGGCTGCCATGTCTTGTAAAAAGTGATAAATGGTAGTTCTAGTTTAACTTCATATTTTCATAATGATGCTTTCATGAATATTTGAACTAGTTTCATATATTTACGAAATATTATGTTTATTAAGCAAATTTGCTGCTTTCACCGTAGAAATACGAGTATACTGTCAAAATACGTACACTGAAATGTATTCAGAATAAATTCAATGAAAGCCACAAACAAATATTAATTTATAAGTTTGCAAAGTTTGTTGAACAAATTTCTACAAAATGTTACCATATAATTGATGCAAAATACTAAAATATCAAAATTTCAAAAAATGAATTCTGGTCAGAGCAAGAAAATACCAATTGAGATAAATTTAACAAAAATATATTAAATTAGAATATTCTTTAACCAACATCATAAATTCATATATATATTCAATGAATATAGTTTTAGACAGAAAATTCAGTTGAACAACAAAATTTAATACCCTATAGAATAATATATTATTCAAGTAAACCAAGGAAATTAGAAACTAATGAATAGATAGCATAAACTTTAAAAGATGCATAATTGTAAAGTTAGAAAGTTAGGAAGTTTTGATAACGCATCGGAAATTAATTGGATGGCTTTTGGAAAGGAATTATTTATGAAAGCAGAAGATTTCCGGATCTTTAAAATTCTCATCAAAGCCTTGGATTTAAATTTTTTTTATTAATTTGTCTTTAATGTGGTGGAAATATGCAAGCAGTCAAGCACAAAAATGCACTCCGTGGATTATTAACTTTCTTATCTATAAGTAATTTTAAATATTTAAATCCATTTAAATTTCCCAGAATTTCCTCAAATATCTACAAATTTTTCTTTTTGGTCATTTACAATTTGCTTGAATAAACTAAATTAATTTTCTGAATAACTAAATCAGAGAGATAAAGTTTATTGACCTTTTTGGGTTGATTTAGGAAAAACCACATTACCATAAAGCAAACCGAGTGGATAACAAATGGAAGGATGATCATAAATTATGTCAAGTTCAAAATAAATTTATTTTTAAATGAACAACCCTCCAATTGAAGAAAACAGAAAGAATATTTAAAGAAAATAAAATTTTTCTTGAATAAAAATATTTCAAGGATATGCCCCCCAAATCCAGTAAACTGTTCAAAGATAATAAACCCTCAAACCAATAAAATTAGCATTTTAATGCCAACACTCTTCCATTTCTCATTAAATGAAGACTTCAAACATCTTCAACTGTCGTACTATAAAAATCAATGAGCAACGAAAAATTTGCCGACACTTCACAATTTTCACAATTTCAACAATTCCTCCAATTTCGATGATTCCGTATACCGCTAAAGAAAATCCAAAGATTTTCAGTAAAGAAAGGAAAAATATATGCTGTAATCCTCATCGATGCTTCACAATTTCTCCAAAATTTCTTTTACAATTCTACTTAATTCTAGTCACGATGGATGGCTGAAGTTGATGGTAAAAAATCATTTGGAATTGTTTGAGTGATTTCTTCTCGAATTCTTCAGCCATTCTTCGATTTTACTTCACTTTCTTTTCAAGGAGACTTGAATGAATGAATCTAGCAACTTGTTAACGAGCTTTTTTCAAAAAAATCAAACAAATTGGTTTCAAGTCTCAAATATTTATATGCAGCTGAAAGTACTATCAATCTCAATTTAGAGTGATTGGTGCTCAGTTGGACAAAATATATTTCAAGCTTAAAAAGACAAAAAAGATAAGGTTTTCATAAATTTATGAAATTTAAATTAACTTAATTCAATATTTGATGTTTTTCGAAAAATTTAAAGTTTTCACTTCCAGGAAACTTTCAAAAACAGTAAACAATGAATTTTACATCATATTTCTATTTTTGGCAAGACCAAGACAAAGTTACTTGTTACACTTTTAAGTAACACAGCGAAGAAAGTTAAAAAATAACTGAAAAACAGCAGAAACAGTTTTTCTCGAGTTTTTCTAACTTTTTCATGCAAAAATTTACTGAAAATTTAATTTAATGTTGATGTTACAAAGTAGCAAGTTTCTTCATAAAATCTTGTAAATAGTTAAACACTATAAAGTGCTGATAAGGGAAATATTCAAAGAAATGAGAAAAACAAGAAAAACAAAGTTTTCTGTAAACTTCATCAGCTGGAGTCCCTCTGGTAATTAAAACTAACTTTGCGAATAAATTTTCATCAAATTCATCAAATTTGAACAAAAACTCGAACACAAGTTGTATGGACTTGCAAAGAAACTTTTGTGCAGTCAATGCTTGAAAAGTTTCAACAGTACACAAAAGTGTGCAAAAGCTCCATAGAGACATTTCTCCGTTCATATGATTTTTTAGGAGTTTGCAATTACTTTTGCAGTGCAAATCACACGAACTGGTTTCTTGTTTGACTTTAAATTCTACTTGGCAAACAAAATTCAATATCTCAATATCACAAATAACACGAAAAACTTTCAATGGCAGTTTTGACAGATTTGAAAATATTAAGAATATGTGTGGTTTCAAATTTTCCTCAGGGAATCTGGCAGCTAAAGTTTTGTCATTGGATCAAGAATTTTTCTGTGAACTTTTCTGAATCAATTTTTGTAGAAAAATTTTTTTTTTTTATAAAACAAAAAAGTCTCCGTTGGTTGGAAAAAATAAATGTTTTAGAAAATCTTTTAAATTTGGAAATCAAAAAAAGCTCTGATAGCTCGAAAAAGAAAAACAGAAGAAAAAAAACTTCAGTTTCAATATTTCCATCTAAAAAAAGTGGATTTGTCAAATATGTATGTCACAGAGACAACCCCAAAAAGCATAAGAAACATCTGTTCTAACGCTTTCAACAAATTTTCATTCAATTGTATTTTCTCTGCGGAAAATATAGGAAAAGAAATCAAATTTATTCTGCTGTCTTTACTGTTTCAAAAAGTTCGATATTTGAACAATAATTCCGAGTCGATAAAATAAAGTCGATGATGCCTACGAGTTTTCTTTCTTGAAAGCTTATTCATGCAAATTTGTCTCATTAAATCAGTTTTTTGAAAGGAGGGGAGCTTTGATAAACGTTGAATTATTGGAATTATCAAGAGTGTATTGATGGTTAAACGATCAGATTTTTCAAGGTCCTCGATAAAATTTCAAATTTACATTTCTGAGAACTTTAGAAAATTTTGAAGGTTAGAAATACAAATTCAAAATATTTTCATAAATTCCTAGAAAAGTATGCATAATTGAAATTAAAAAAAAAATTTATTTAAAAGTAATTAAGCACACAGTAATCCCGGTGGTGTTATACTTTACACAAAACTTAAATATCTCTTATTTTAAATTGGCTTTTCACTTTTTCACAGATGTAATAAATCAACATTTCTCCAATTTCAAGGACTTTCAATTCATGATTTGCATAAATTTATAAATTACTTTATTAATGTATAAACTGTTTGTAAAGTTTAAAAGGTACACTTCTATTTGAACGAGCGACAGAACCTGATTAATTATTCATGGAATAAGTTTGTTCAATTAAGAACTAAGATGGGAAGTTGGTCGTTCAATTCCCAAATTACAAAAATATACACGTATCGGTGATTGATTTCTTCAAAAGATAACTTTAAACTTTAGCTCGTGAAAATTTTAATTCTATACATTGTGAACAGTACAATAAAATTGTTATATTTATAAAAAATATTTCTTTTTTGAATGATCATCAGTAAAATACGAGATATTCCGTTTTAGTAGCTACCCAACAATATTGTGGACTAGAAAAGCCGTAAGATTGTAAAAGTTGAGATAATTAAGTACAAACAACTAAAAATTTCACGATACAATACTTTGAATACACTGAATATTCATAGGGTTTATCAAATTAATGGAAAAGGTTGAGAGAATCAGCAGTTTATGCTTTATCGCCGTAATAACAGGCATATTTTACTACAACAGTCGTTACTCATAGTAATACTGTGAATATTACCCAAAATTAAGTATCAAATTTCTGGAACTTGTGAAACAATATAAAATACATGAAATACACTTACACATTATTATTATAAGTACTGTACCCAAACAGCTGAACAAAACAATTTCTCTTTTTTGTGGGTATATTGGTTTTATTTGCAGGAGAATCATAAATATTTTATCAATTATTTGTTTACTCACAATCGATGTAATAATGTTGTATTGTAGTTCATAAATTATAGATACGATACAACCTTCTTCAAGAATTTATATTGATCAGGGATTTTGAGCTTTGTGGCTATTAGATATTGAATTTGATATTCAGTAAAACTTTTACAAAGTTAAGTTTTTGATATTCGATAAAACTTTTCAAAAGTCGAGCTTTGTCTGAAATTTTTTATAATCTTCCAACATAAATTTAAAAAAAATCTTTTTACATCAACTTATTATAGATAATACCTGTTGTATCATAAAAATTGATGATATTGATTTTCAATTCAAAAGCTCCAAATACCAAAAAGATCTCCAATTTCATAATATTTTATCAAAAAACAAATCTTAACAACTTTTCACTTCCCTGCCCTCTTGAACTCAACATGAGGAAATAATTTCACAAACAAAACGGCCAAGATAAAGGAAGAAAAAGCTATATGCACCACACACAATGGCAAATCGAAGGAGCACAAGGAGCACACGGAAATTACACTTTGATTACTATTATATTGATTTCCATAATACAATAATACACGGTAATACACAGTAATAAAGTACACAGCATTTGCCAATATCATAATAAAAATAGCGATTATGTGAACTTCAAAACGATTAATCCGACTTTGTGTTAGAAAATATTTTTCAATAATTTGTGCTGTGTTTTCAAAATAAGAGCTATAATTTAATCAAAAATCAGATTCATCGATTCTGATCACAAACATCACCACTATCTATATAAAGCAATAAAAGCAATAAAAGCGATATAATGGCATTGTTAACATGCCTTTATCGCAGATGCTCCAGCAGATTGTACTCAACGGCTTTTCTCTATCATTAAAGGTATATCCAAAAATACTAAGACTATGTACTAGAAAATACTAAAATATTTTCTTGTTTGCATGATATTATCCAATAAGCTCGGCGAGTGCATATTCACTTTATGGTTTTATGTAAATATTGTCGGGGTAATGTCAGTAATGTCTTAATGTGACAAGAGGACATGCACAAAGCCAGTAAACTGAATAAACTGAAGCTGAGGTTTAGTGGAATATACTGTAATTTTACTAGTTTTACCGTTAAAAAAAATCTAAAAGGAAATGGAGCACTGCTAGAAAATATGAAACTTCAAGTCCAAAAATATATTTGAACAGTTGTGGAACTAATTTTATTTTAATTCGATTTTGTTTGAAATATAAACATTCTTAAAGAAAATTTATCATAAATATATTTCTATCAGTGTACATTGTACAACGAGTATTAGAATTAATAGGAATAATAGAAATTCTAATGGACGGAAATGTTTAACAAGCAAAGCGATAAATTCCTTATGTGAATGTTAAAGACTTCCGGCTCTTGACGACAGAATGTTTAAGTTTATGATTTCGGGAAAGCATAAAGCACATGAAATGCAGTTTGCAGTTATAGCCAACAGCACAAATACATAAATGAAAATTCTTTAGAAATATAAACTGAGAATATTAAAATACATGTATTAAAATATTATTTGTTCAGCTTTACTTGTTGCGCCATCTAGCGGTTGCAAGAAAATTTTCAAGTAGCTTTTGAATTTTATTTCCCTCTATTTAGCTCTCTAGAGAAAATTTATAAGAAAATTGTTGTTCACGAGAGAATTTCCAATTTTCCAATTTTCCAGCTGAAATCATCTGTTTCTCTGATTCTCTGTTTCCTTCACATTTTCTTTCGCTACTTGTCTTTTGTGTTTTGTCGATCCAAAAAGTCATACAGTTGCGAAATTGATTGATTTGCTTTCGAGAGTTTTTTGGTACACAAGCAAGAAGCCATTGTTTGTGCACAATCCGGATAATAAATTGAATCAATTAAAGTGGACAAAAAGGTTTTTATTGGATGACAAAAAGAATTGGATTATTAAGCACAGCATAGCAAAAGAAGTTTAGTTTAGATGAATTGACAGTTTCTTTGCTTTTTTCTTAGAATTTTTTCATAATTTCGGTGATTATTGTGCATTGTGCTTGATCATTTGATGCATGATCTGTATTATGGATGAATATTATTTTTTGCTAATTGGAGAAAGGTAGAGAAAAGAATTTGACTACGTTTTTGATGAAACAATGAAATTGATTAATATTTTGGATTGTGATGTTGAAAATTTATGTATTTTTGCTACCGTAAAAAGCTTCAAAATTTCAATAAATGATCGACTTTCGACTTCTTTTATTTTTGTTAAATAGCATTCATATATTTATTTTCAGCAAGTAAAATATTGTACTGCACAACTAAAATATTCTAATTTGAAAACTAAAGCAAATAGTACGGACTAATATTCATATTTATTAAAGTTTGAATCATTAAACAAATAGTAGAACTACTCAATGAGCTATTTAAATAGGGAAACATGAAAATATGAGTGCAATGCAAATATAGCAATTCCAAAAATACAACAAACATATAGCATAGATTTCTCAATTAATTGAAGCTGCATGTAATCCTAGCCAGTGAGTGCATTTGGGTACTCTTTGCCAAAGGAATTTAAACACGTAGTTTATGCGGTTTGCCACATCATAACACGAGCATGCTCTGAATACATAATCCACCGCACGAGTTTCTAGAAATTTAATTAAAAAACATTCAAGCAAAAGATCCTTTAAACATGCCTTTAAAGAATTTTATCTTACAATTACTTGGCGCAATCTAGCAATCATAAATTCCCGTTATGTGCCACGAAACACCCGAAAAAAACTTGAAAAATACTTCTAAGAAGTTCATAATGAGCTTTCGCTGCTCATTTTACTTCTCCGCAAAACGGAGAAGTATTGTTTTCGGGACAGTATTTGAACAATATTTGATTTTTCCCGAACACATTCTTCATACACACTCTTCAAAAAAAGTTTGGTCAGCTCCCCTCCCAATTTTGCTCCAACACCTTATCCTAAAACCCATGAAATATACATTATTACAAATTACTTTGTGTTGACCCGCCAAAATCCACCAAAAAAAAATGGTGAGCGGGGGCTCTTAGAATAATTGAAATTGGAGATGGAAAAGTGATTTATTAGGAAAATATAGTGGCTTTGAGCGAAATAAATTTGGAAATCAATTAAAATATAGCTGTTAAAAATTGTAATTGAATAAAACCATAGGGACTTCTCTAGCAAACTGAATAATCCAAAAAAAAATAGTGTGAACACCATTTCAAACAAGCGGAGAAGTTCGGAATGAGCTTTCACTGCTCTTTGTTCTAGTTTGCGTTGGAATTTTCCTCCGGTTTCTCTGAGGTTTCTTAAGAATTTTTGCCAACAAAACTTGCAATGAAGACCACAAACAGAATAGAAAGATTCAAACATCCAAATTTAATGAACTTATGAGCACACTCTACAGCTCTTTTGCTAAAGAAAAATTGCACGTTATTGTTCTTGCAACAAAATACTATTAGTTAAAATAATAATTGATAAGCATATAAATATACCGCGGAAAAGTTTTCGGTTGAACTTCATGAAAAATATTTAAGGAAAACATTCTAGCTAGTGGTTTGTTGAAAGAAAATTAAAATTTTGTAAATGTTTAAAATTTGAGATTATGAAGGTACTTAAAGATATTTTTAATGAATGTTCACTATTATTAAATTTATTTGTGTTTTAATTGGATTTTTAACTAGCTAATAATAGATTTCTTGGAAATTTATGGTTCTTCACAAAAATTTTATTTTTAATTTTCTTTTGTGAGCTATTTTGAAACGTGTTGCTCAACGTGAATATGCTTTTATGTATATATTCTCCAGACAAAAACAAAATGAACTCTTCAATAAATCTAAAAAATTATTCTAAAAATAGTTATTTCAAGATATTTGATCTTCCTTTACCTGCGTCAGCATCCTAAACAATAGCAACAAAAATCCGTGCAAAAACTTCGCAAAAACATTCTACACAACTTTGATACAAAAAGAAACTCATTTATACAATTTTTAATGATGAAATCGAGTCAGCAGTTTAAATTATACCCCATCGTCTAGCAGCAGCTATTTTTTAATTAAGTTTTAAAACGTTCGTTAAAAGCTTCTGCTATAAAAAAGTGGTTGTGTTGTGTTGCTAAAAATGTTGATAACAATCATCAACCATGCACCACGCTCTGCTGCTTCAGTAGAAAATGATTTGTGATGGCAACGAACGGATGAATTGCTGCATAATCTCGACGAGAAGCCAAATATCAAGACTCGAGTGGACTTGAAAGTTCCATTTGTTGGTACACTAACATTCAAGCGACAAAACAAGTCGAGAGCTGTTGGAATCATTATCTTTTGCATAGCTTTAGCATAGATTTATGTATAAATTTAGCAGCAGGATGGGTAGTGTTTCTATATGGCATGAAATAAAAAATAAATTATAAAATGCTTCAAAATTGCTTCAAGCGCATTTGTATTGTTCTTTAACTTTTTTAATTAAGCTTGATTTCTTTCCAAGTTGATTTCGAACGAGTTGGGAAGTTCTTTTCAGTCTCATTCATAGTTTTAGAATAGTTTTTCCATCATCTGTAGTAGAGCCTCAAGGGAGGTTATTTCCTTTTTCTCTGAAATGGGGAAATTGAAGCTCAGATTACTTGAAATACTTGGGATTGTCGTCCTTTTTGCCATTTATGTAATATAATTTGCCAGCGTTTTCTCCTAGAACATCTATAAATTATGCTACCAATTGGATTGGGAAGTCATTTGAGCCATGACACATTTCCAATGAATATTACTTTTAATAGGTACTTTGGAATTTAGAGAGCTAGCATAGAATGATGTCTTACTTTGGGTATATTTTGAATGTTATTTCATATTGAAGGATTTTGATATTAGACTTGAGATTCAGACTTTATATTTTCCAATCTTCTTAATAATAAAACAAAACAGAGGAGCTGAAGTTGAATGTATTCTTCAGCATATTTTATTATGACTGTAATTGATTTTGAAACCAATTACCAATTTTTTCATCTTTAAGAAACTTGAAATAATGCATTATGAATTGGACAATATTGTCACAATAACGACATCTGAACTTACATTTACTTGCCATGAATACAACATAGACATTATTTAACTGTAACAGCATTAACAGTGTTACATGCCTTCTATTAAATATTTTCAATCGTTTAATGTACTTACATTTGATGGTTTTTTGATTATTGAGTTGTTGAAAAATTATAGCTTTTTAATGTTCATATCATGCTGTAAAACTTTTCCTAGAAGACAGAAATACGATATTACAGAATACAAATGATGATAAAACTTTCCCCAAAATTCCAACAATAATTTCCACATATTATCAAATACATCAGAAACAACAAATTGTAAAAGATTTCAGTAAAACATTTATTTTTTATGTGGCTTGACATTTGCCCATCAATTTTCCGGCACGAACCATGAAAAATCACAAATATCCAAAAGAGTATTCTGAATAATCAATACAAATCATCAAGAAATCATAAAGCACATAAAAAATATTACCGTTCACAATTTGCGTGCCGTAACGTGATTAGACTCCGGTATTTGGGCCATTTCCCACTTCCTTTTACATTCATACTGTTCTATACTGTGACACAATTGAATTATCCAAACGAGTCCTTAAATATCCCCATTGTTACGCTTCCACTAACCGTAAAAATATCAAATAACCATTAAAAATTGTGTGAGTATCCAAGATATGAAGAAAATTCAGCAAAGAAGGTGTACCGGAAGCTCCATGAAAAGCTAAGAAAGCTCCCAAATACTGCGCGGGTTGGATTCCGGAAATTGTTTTAACGATTTATGTTCCGTCACGGTTTTAAGGCATAATATTCATAAAGAAATATCCAATAAGTCTCTAGGTAAACACGTTATTGTAATTAATTGTTAGGAAATAAATATGTTCGGTTGCCAAGTTGCCTGAGGACTTTTGTTGGATATATATTTTTCGGGATTACTACTTAAAGGGAGAAAAAATGTTTCAAAGTAAAGATAATTTCATATCTCCGGAAATTTTATGAAATATTGGGTTTGTTCAATTCTATGATTTATTTGGTATTGGGATTTATGCAGCAATAAAAAAATAAAGGAAATTTTTACCTAAATTCACTTAATTGGGAACTACAAATGGGAATCACCAACAATTAAGCACAAACAATCATCATTTCCTCGCCAACTTCTACCTTAACTGCTAATTATCACCAGATCCGATTTAATAATCGTTCAATTATTCATTGAGCATAAAACATCGGGCATTATTAACCTATTTTCGGTCGCCCCGCAGTTAAAATAAATTAATTGTCGATCCGGCTTCCAGCATTAATAATGGATGGACACACTTTTTCACAATTAATTTCATTATCAGAAAAATTAATGATGTGTGTTCAGTATTTTTCGTCGAAAAGCACTCGCCAAAGTATCATAGCAATATTATTAATGAGCCATAAAACCACTGTAAGCAGTTTTATTTTTTATCTGCCCGGCTTTTTTAATTAAATGCTTGCTTGCGTTGCTTATGGAGGCTGCAGAGTCTGTGGAGTTAGTGCAGATCATACACTAACAAGAGAATTGCTTGTTCATGCTAACTTCCAGAACTTTTTTATTTTTTGTCAGTAATTACATAAAATGGGGAAAATTACGAAAAATTACGAAAAAATTAAGCAAAAAAAAAATAAAACAACAAAAAACTGGTAAAAATGTTGTTTGTGGAAGCTCCGTTTTATGTTTTCCGGCTTGATTGTATTATGTTTTACAAAATTATATTGTAATTTCCACAACATCAAAGGACCAGAATCAATATTTTCACAAAGCATAAAATGATATTATGCCTCTCTATCCGTTTAATTCCCCAAAAACAATGGAAACAAGGTGAATGCTTTATGTTCATTGAGAAATCGTAATTTAAAATGCTCTTTCAGTACTCCAGTACCGAAGTGCACAATTCAACGTTGAAATGCTCTTGTTAATTAAAATGCAATTCAGTTATTTCTATTGTACCGTGAAATTGGATTAAGATTTTAATTGAATTGATTCCCCTATCTAAGGCTTATGGAGAAAATATGGAAAATATTTTGCTCAAATTTGTGTTGCGAAAATTGTTTTTGCTACTATTGCAAATATAATTAATCCAAATTGAGGTACAGGGATGCGATATTCAAATTGTTGATCATAAATTGTTATTCAGTATAATTTTTATTCAATCCAAGCAACTAAAAAGGCTAATGGCTCTGAAAAATTAAACAAACTAAGAAAATTTTATTCGTGAATTCTCTTAATTGGAATAAAGATTCTACAGCCATCAGTTAAAATTCAAAATATCCTTGCAACCTCTGCTCTATAGTTCCAAAATATAGTTTAAGTTAAGGGTTTGATGTCATCAAATCCTCTCTTTGTCTACTCGTGCTTGACAGAACGTGAAATTGTATTGGAGATATTACTGAATCTAGAATATCTTGTCAGTCCTTCATAGTGCTTTAACAAATTATATCTGTTGATTCTATTTGTAATCAATTTGAGGATAATTTTCAGAGGGGATTATAAGATTATTGGATTTGAAGATATTATCGTCAAACAATTGGACTGATGGACAGTGGGCAAGCTTGTTAAGTGGATGGATTATGGAAGATTAGTCAATAATGTGCGATTTTCGTTCAACTATAGGAAAGTTACTCAAACATAAACTTATTTAATGGAACATATTTCATGGTTCTTCCATTTGAATCATCTGCTACATGATTTTTATTCGCAAATGATTGCACATCTTCAATAACAATGAAGTGGAACAACTTTCCGAGCTTCTATTGCCTTGAACAATTGCACCAGGTCGTTTATCATAGATACTTCTTTATTTGTTATCGTTCCACAAACAAAAAATACTTTACGATTTGCAAGCTACCATAAAGCTTGAAATTTATGATGCTCAAATGGAGTAAGAAATGGAATCTTGAAGATAGAAAAATCTCCGGAAAATACTCAGAAGTATAAAAACACTGAGATGCCCTTGTTTCCTTTTTTCCTTGTAAAGTTTCCTTCTGGTAAAATGAAAAAAACAGAATTCAGACTTGTTCTTCACAATTTCTTACAAAATAAATAGTATAAGAAGACTGCATGTTACAATTTGGTCCCAGAGACATACAAAAGCATAAGTAACGTTATCAACAAGAAAGACCTTTTTCCACGTTTTTATAGCTATAGGATATACAACAAACGATATCTAAGAACAGAATCCATCTTATTTCGAAACTACTCCATCCTTGTCCACACAAAGTAACTCTTCCAATTACGTTATGCAAACTATTCATACAGCAGCACAACCAAGAAAGTTCACTAGTTTCTCAAATCCAAAAACTGATGATGAATGAATTCAATTTCACTGTACAGTGTGCAATTCTAAATGATAGATGCACATAAAAGCTTTTTCTAGAGAATCTCAAAATCTAGAAATCCAGAAACTCTGATAGAACGTTAATCAAATATCTGCAAATAGCGCAAAGCTTTTGAGCTCGAGCGGGAAACCAAACAGATACTGGGAAATTGGTGAAAGCACTTTGAATTTAAGAGCATTTTAGGTTGATTGAGCGCTACGGAGTTTTTGCCCGGATTTTCTGCAGTGAATAGCGTGAAGGACATCGAGTTGCAATGATTTTGACTACTTAGATTACCATTTGAAGCAAAAATTCATTTAAAATGCTATCCTGTTGTTATCAAATGGCTCAATATTTAACAAAATTTATACTTACTATGTAGCCAAAATTATTAAAACTTCTCAAATTTGCAATTTTTACCTCTCAATCAAAATGTCTATCAAAACATCAAAAATGTTCCTCTATATTATACACATCAGGCTATAGTCTTTTTTGTCCAAACATAGCACGAGAGACTATATTCCAAAAATAACATATTCATAACTAAATCCAATCACATTCAATCTAAAGCTCCATAGCTAGCAAAAATTGGCACAAAAATCTCAATTACTCAAAAATCACCATCACATTCTCATCAAATAAAAAATATCAAATATCGACGATCTAATCTCAAAGGATTTATAATCACATTGACTTTGTATTTTTCTATTTTTATACTTTTCTATGTGCTTCACAGAGGTGGTGCAACTATCACTATATTTTCCCTTTTTAACACCTTTCCTAGATTTTCAATCATATTCAAATATTTGCCAGATTTTCGCTTTTCCGTTATTTTTGCAATTTTCTGAAAGTCGGAATTGGGAACGTTTCTGCAGCAATTGCTATTTCTACCTATGAAACACAGGAAGTTATGATGAATAAATAAATTTTCCTATTTTCTGTGAAAATCGAATTAATTTTCAATCCAGCAGCGATTTTTTTGCAGGTTCTTTACATGACGGATGAGCATAAAAAGGGTTTCATTCAGTTAAAAAATTTCCATATTTTTAACAATTTTTACAAGGAATTTCCATCATTTTTATGTAAAATTTTTTTGCCTGGGAAGCTCCATAACTTTTTATGAGCTTTTCCGAAGCTGAAAATGAATGAGTAGAAGGTTCAACAACTGACTCTTGGAACATTCATTTTTGGTGTACACTACTTGCTAGAGGACGAACGAAATGGTTTTTTTAGGGCAGTCAAATGAAATTGCAATCAATTGACTGTTCTTTTTGACTGAAAGCTTTATGGAGATATATGAGAGAATTTTTATGAATTTTCATGTAATACATTGGTTTCATCATTTGCAATTTTGTTGAATTATGTTTTCACTAGAAGTGTATACTTTACATGTTTATGTTTTATTGAAGTAATCTTTTGTCCGATAGTGTACAAATATTTCCCATCGTCATAAAAAATTGCTTAACAAATAATGTTACGAGTTCAACACCATCACTTTAAACGGATGGCCAATTATTTTGTGACATTGTTGAAATTAAAACATGTAGTCAAAATAGTAACAATCCATCCAATTGCAGTTGGGAAAGAATAAAAAACAAACATGCACATCAAACTGTCATAAAATTAATTTGGTTGTCAAGCAAAAACTTCGCAAACTTCCATTTCAACCGTTTCTTTCTGTAGATGGAATTTTGAAACCTTTTAATTAAAACTTGGAGGCAAGTAGTTTGTACAATGCAAAGTTTAAAAGTAATTGCTACACCTGCACCTCTTGTTTGTTCTCAACATAAATTAACTAATAACTCATAACATCCATTAAATACAAAAATTCACAATACTCATAAAGCTCATGCGATGATAACACAGACGTTCCGATCTTTATGGTTTTTATGTGCTCACCATGTTCGATTAATAAAATGGAAATTAAAAAGTTTAAACAAATGTTCCCAGTTTCCAGTTATACAATTTTCAGCATTCGTTTTTTGTTTCACAACAAGAATAAATTAGCCAATAAATCGCGGGCAAATGTATAAATTCCTCCGAAGTATAAATTGTGGTGGTGTCACGACCAGCCCATAAATTCCATTGAAATCCCGTTAGTGCAGAAGCAATTAAAACGTGCGAACGCTATGCAACATAAATGGTTCACGCTTAATTTGATTGGCTTGTTCCAGCTCATCTGGTTATTGCATTATGTCGTTGATTTAGAGCTTTCATGATAGAGCATTGATACAATGGGAAAGCTTGCACAAGAATTACATCGGAAATCAATTTAGAGTTGGTTTCTGACAGTTTAATGTTAATAACTATTACAGATCTGTAAGTTAATGAATATTAATAATATCCCTTATTTAATTGCAGACTGATAAAATCCACTTTATAAATGTTGAATGCTCCAACACAAAATCCTTCCTCCACTGACCAACTGCTCCTAGACTTATTTCCGGAAGCAGCCACCAAATCTACCAAGTCAGTTGGAACACAAGCATCTCCAGTCTCTCCTCAGCACAATCCACACCAGCAGAACAACCAGCATAATCAAACGATGACCACTTCGCTTGACCTGAACAGCTCCGCAGTCTCCCTGAAGGACATCTTGCACATCCAGCAAAGTCAGATGAATAATGTGAGTACTAAAGCAAATTATTTGCCATTTTAGAATTTTGCTATTTGATGAATCTGGTGCCACTTTCAAGTGGTGAACAATTTTGCGGGCAAGGCAGCACATACAGTTAGTTGTGTACTGTGGCGATAAATTGCGAACAAGACAGATTTAATGCAATTAATCCAACTCTAAGAGCAACCGCAGCACTCGAATGTACTCTGCTATTTATCCACATGAGTTTGGTTTTGCAGCTGATTCCAGAGATACAATGGATTGGCTGAAGGTTTAAAAGGGTGTTTGGGTAATGGGTGGCTTTGTTGTCATAAAATATGAACAATTGTACTTTGAGGAATAATTTAATTGAAATTTTCCCTCATGAAATTTTTTCTGAAAATATTTTAATTTTGTTAGAATTTATGAGCCATATATTTTTTCAAAATGGATTATCCAGCAACGTTAAGGATTCTCTACAAAATATTTACTGTCAATTCATTACATATTTTGATGATACAAATACTATACTGCACGAGAAATCAAAGAAACTCAAAAGAAACTTCAATTTGAAAGAAAACCTTTTGATACTGTGAAAAAGAGATTTTTTAACCAACATCTAGTTATGATTCCACTTCCACAAATCTTCTATAAATAAGAGCCAGCATGTGAAAATTCAATATCGCATCAATATTTACAATCCAAATGGTTGAAATGGATCCATTAAAAAAATCGCAATCCATAAACAAATCATTTTTATTTTATGAGAAGGTTGCGGAGAATTTATTGGAAAAGCAATCTTGCTGGATTTATGTGGAAATAATGGAAAAAATGAAAAGTCGAGGAAGCCAAAAGAGCATATTGACGATGTTGTGGCTTATTTGCAATGAAATATTTATAGCGAGTTGGAACTGTAAAGAATTCAAAGTAAATTGCTTTTAAAAACTTCATAACTCTTTTTAAAATACATGAAACCATTTAATGAATCTTTTATTAAAATAAAATGTGATAAAAATAAATTTTTCTAGAAAATTACGAATTTAATCAAAAACGTTCACAACACAAAAGTCCGAGTATTTGAAAGCTTTTTAGCTCCATCATGATAAAAAATGTTAATAAAAATTATTCATACGTCCCTCAAAAACACTGTATACTCGCCTCCAAGCTTCAGCACTCTAAAAATATGAATATTTTAATAAAATCGTTAAAATTATTTCAACAATTTTTTCATACAAAACTGCCATTTATACAGACCAATTCCAGTCCAATCTCATTGTGTGTTACTGCCAAATCATAAACGCAAATGAATGTTTAACGATTATGACGGGATTACAGACATTTACAGCCAAAATATAATTCCAGTCTTAAAAATATAAAAAATGTACATCAAAAAGCGATTCACTTGAATTTCTCGAAAAGCTAGAATTTAAAGCAAAAGATGATTTCAATGGTCGAAATGTACTCAAAGCGCCAAAAAACTCGCAAAAACATAACAGAGCATAAAAAACATTAAAAACATAAAAGAGCATAAAAAGTGAACTCTGAAGCGATGAAGCTACCATGCAAATTTACACCAAAAAGGATCTGTTAAATTTACTGCATGCTGCTCAGGAAGCACTTGGAATGAGTAACATTTCAGCTCGTCTTTTTTAGCATTTTAGATTGGAAATCATGCCGAGTTTTTACTTTTTGTTGACTTTGGCCTGAGGAAGTTTTTGTTGGGGTTTTCCGAGAATTTCAATAATTTTTGTTTTTTCCTTCTATTGTATTTTGAGCTTTTGTCGAGTTTTCGAATATTTACAAATTTATTAACAAGTTGGCAAATACGATGAAGTATCAAAAGAATGAATAAATTTCTAGAAATTTATTTGGTCATCGTTTTCCATTTGATCGACATTATTTGATTTTTCCCGCCTTGCTCGAGTGTTTCTGAGTATTTTCCATCAACTTTTTCTATGTAGAACAAACAAATAAAAAATATTCTCCCTTTTTTCAAATTCTTTGAAATATTTGTTATTTTGGTGTGGGCGATGATGTGAAAGCATTCAAGAACAAAAGTTGAGAAAGTGGAAGTTCATTGTTGTTTTGGGACTTTTTTTGAAGATTTTTAATGTAGGTAGCTATTTAATATTTGGTTTTCTAATTGTTCTTATTTTTAGTATATGGAATTTATTTTTATAATTCATCACTTTGCATTTTAAATTTTCGCCTAAAACACATACTGAGAATTCGTCAACTTATCACACATATCAAATACATTAACGGAAAAGTTACGCAACAGTTACCTTGTAACAACCATGTGTCTGTTTCTATATAGAAAAGGATGATCACTAACTGCGTACTCTATCGCATTTCTCAAATTTACAAACAATCAATCTACCAAAACTTTTCCAATTAAAATAACATCAAATAAACAAGTTAACAAGTTTGTTATCTCTCAACTATATCTTGTAATAATCTTAATTTACCTGGCAAGTTCCTATAAAAGAAATCCTTGAAAGGCGTCCATAAACTCCATAACTCGAGAATAAAGTACACAAATTGTGACTATGCGAACATAATTTCCTTCTCGCTAAAATGCCGAAAACATCGCTGGAAAAACTCGGTGATGTGAATCATTATTTGGACAAAGCAATAAAACATGAGCAAACAAATTTACCTTAAGAATTAGCTTCCTGAACCGTGTGCTTTCGTTATCATCACTGCTTGCTCTTTTGTGCTGCTGGAAATTCGGTAAACCAGAGCAAAATTCGGGAAATTTGAAAAACTTGGAGAATTCGGTGAAGCACGGACAAATTTGAATTTTTTGAATTTTATCCAAATAATATCAAACAAGAAGCAAAACAAGCTAAACAACCAACTTTGTTTGTTCAAGTTTTAGCAACTTGGTGAATTGAATAGACACAAATATACCAGAAATTGTATGGAAAATGCTTGAAAGTATTTTTTATGTTTATAGAAAGTATGAGCAATGAAAATTAAAGGTAAATTAAACGTTCGAGTGGATAAAGTTAAAGATTTGGGGAAATTCATGGGAAATAAATTTTTTGTCGGTAATAATAAAACATACATTTTGTGATTTATAGGATGGAATCGAGCTTGCGGGACTCGAAGAAACGGAAATTGTATTTTTATGGAAAATTTTGTTCACTGAGAGTATGTGAGATGTATTATTATTATGAATTTCAAAATGGATAAAGGGGAAAATCGGGCATTAATTTTAATATTTAATGCAATTCAATTTCCGGGCAATTTCAAATTTGTGTGTTTGAGGGTTTAACTTAGAGGGATTAAATGATTAAATGCGTTCAAAGCACATGTCTCGGATATTTGAGTTTTTAATATCAAAAAATTAATTGTTGATTCCAAAAAAGCAAGTATGTTCCAATTTAAAATAATACTTCTCTCAGTGTACCCGCATAAAAATATGTTCTATTCATGTTTTGCATATCTCAACCAGTTGAAGGATTTATTATTCCAGCTTTAACCTTTTGCCGAGAGTCTACCAGTTTGTACACATTGCATACTACGAACTCATAATTCTACGTAATATTGTAATCTTCAGTAAAAGCACACATAAAGATTATTATTATTCATATACAAAGAAGTTTGTACAGAATGTATAGAATGTGGGCTTTGGCAAGTATTCAGAAGATTTTCGGACCATTTTGACTTCTTGTTATTCATAAAAGTTAAATAATGGGGACAAAACATTACTTTGAATAACTTTGAGGCTTTGTGGGACATTCTTGAGAAAATTTGCTTGTGGATGAGAAGATGAGGCTTAATGGATCTTTATGGGTCAGAAGAAAGCAGTATTGTGTGTGGAGAGTTAATTTATGGGATAGTTAATTAAACTTGTAATTGAATCGGGGGTTGAGTGCTACACTGATTATATTGAATATACGATTAGATGATTTTTTGATATATTTCGGAAGGTTTTAGGGTGCACTTTAAATTTGTAAAAACCAATTTTTTTTAAGGATAAATTCTCATTCAATACTTCCAAGAAGGATCACCGATTTCTTAACCCAAACTGTAAACAATCCAAGCGAATCGAATTGTTAAATGAAATCACCAAAATTGCCACAAAAAGAAATTTCTGAAGCAAACAGAAAAAGATCAAGCTCAAATGTAACAAAAATTACAAACCACTCAGATTAGGATCAAGAATTATATCGAAAATATATATAAGTGGTCGTTATTTTTTATTGGTTCGCTGATTGTATTTTTTAAAGGTCATTGGATTTTATTTGATTGCAAGATTTGTTTGGTTTTGTTTTAACGTTGATTAAGATGGGATTTTTTTTGTTGAAAAATTTGAAGAACAATTCCGAGCACATCCAGTGACATTTAAAGTTTTGATTTAAATGTTTAACAAAACTTCCACTCTACTGGGTTTGAAATCAAAATCCCAACAATTTCTTGGTCTGAACCCATTTTATGTAAATTATGGTATATTTTTCATTTAACCATCAAAAGCTCACCTCAAATAAAAGCTGATATGCTGACATGTAATCCATGCAAACCAGCAAAAATGTTGATGTGTCGCATTTGTTTCACAAAGCCATTAAAAAAGGACTCTAGTCATGTGAACCCTGCAACCTCCTCCTTCAATTTTGCAGGAATTTACCCAAATTTCAACAAAACTCATGCAAATGTTTGATGTTCCATCAACCAAATTTGTCAAAAAAAGAAAAATGTTTTGTTTTTGTACCTTTTTAATCTTTTCGATCGATCCGCTCCATTTTTTTGATGTTTGTAAAGGTCGGGAAGCAGCGGGGTATGTGCTTCTCTTTTGTGTCCTTTGTCTCCTCTTGAAGTTAGAAAATCTGTTTATCTGAACAGATAGGTCGAGGGCTGTTCTAAAACATCGCTTAGTAAAAAAAATTAAAGGCAGGTATTGGTGAACTGACTTCTTATTTAAGAGCATTTTGCTTATTGGAATATTTAAAAACTAAATTACAGCCTTAAAAATTTTGATATTAAAATTTATGAAGAATTTATGTGAAATTTAGGAACATCTCTCATCCAACAAAAAACTAGAATCAAAAACATACATAGCTTTCAGATCCCCATTAAACAATGATTTATTCCTAAAGTCATAAAATTTTCAGAATCCCATCGAATGGTATTGCAAAGTTGTGATTTATATTTCCTGCATTTAGATCGAAAATGAATAATAATTAATCTGCTACTTGAAATAAATGGAAACTCAATTTAAATTCAAATTGGAAGCTTTTTGTCACAAATTCACTAAATAACTCACAAAGTCAGGAAAATTCTTTATAAATTCTTAATTCGTAAACTGAATATTTTATGTTCAGTTTTTTTTAACGATATAAACAGATATAAGACATTTTAATTATAATCATCAGGTTTTTTCTCAGAATTTCTTTGAATGCTGAATTTGATCAAACGTCCTGCAATTTAATAAAAAAGGCACTAGTACTTTTAAACAAAATTGTTCAAATTGAGATGACGACTCAAAAGAAACAGCAATAATTGAATTTAAACACGAGCTTACTGTTGAGATAATTCAATAAAACAAAAAAATCCTTGAATTGAATTCATTTGTGAAATTTCACATTTCCGAGCTTTTTGTATATTTTAATGAATTAACGATCTCATTTTACGATAGAAATATGCAATGGATTATATAAAACTGTATTTTCGAATTAAGGATTATTTAGGAAATTAAGGATCATTTCTAACGTCATGCAAAACATTTCAATGATTTAAAAGGAATTTTTCAAATGATTTTGGAAAATTTATTCTCATCAGAAAGCATGAATTCCCCAGAAACCAATTATATTCAAATATTTTGATGCTCTCAAAACTGAAAGCATCCTTTTTGTTTTGAGTCCTTTCTAAACAATGAATCAAATATCAAATGTCTTCTTTTTCTAAAATTCCACAAATTTCAGACATTTCACTGGAATTTCTATTCACTCACTTCAGTAAAATTTATGCTCAGTCAAAATCATTCAAACTTCATGTCCTTGATTCATTTTCACTCCAATAATAATAATTGTTTCCACAGCTCCGCCAAAGTCAAAACAACTCACTGAAATCAGAAAAAGCTTTTAAAGTCGCATAACGCTCTACTGTTTTTGGAATTTTCCGCATTAAAAAGTTGTTTTCATTATTTTTACATCAAAATTGTTGATCATTTTAACGCACAAGCGATGAAGCTGAGCAGAATCATTAAATTATTATTATTTAATAATAATTTTATGATGAGAAAATTGGAAGATTACGTTTCCGCTAAAAAAAAGTTTGGAAATTTGGCAAAAAATTTTAGAAGGTGATTTATTTGTATTTTTTTGGGATATTTGATTGATCAGCTGTATATTATTCGGATCAAAACTTCTTGAACAACGGAAATTTTGTTTCTAACTGGATTTTCTAAGATTCTCATGTTTCTTCTAGAAGAATCTGAAAAATGTAAGACCAGCAAAAACTCTCAAATTCTATAAATCAATTTTCCTGCTTAATAATCACCTACCCTCCATAAAATTCTGAAAAATTTTGCTGGCGGCCTGAAAATTGTTTTTTAAGAATTCGTTTGAAAATGCTCGGAAGATGCGGTAATCTTGATTCTAGACTTTCGGCGCTGGTACAGGCAAAGTTGTTCGTAAATTCATAAATTTTGAATACCTAATTTTTATTTGGAGGATCTAAAAGGATGAAAGGATTGTGAAGTCTTTATGATTGGAATTCTTGTTTTATGGGCATTAATTTTATTTTTATCTTGTTTGCCTTGTTTTGGGTTTGAGAAGTCTAAAAAATGTTAACTTTATAATGCATCAGATTAATTTTTGAATAATGAAGCAAAATTATAATTAATATTTTATGGCACGCTTTCTAATTGACGCTTTCAGTTAACTTTTTTAAAGTACAGGTCAAAAAGGATTCGTGTTAAAACATTTACAGAATTTTTAATTGGTGAAAACTTTGAATTTTACATTTTAAATATTCCTGCCTTTATAATTTTTCATACAGAAACTATTTAAATAAAATGCTTTTGTTCAATTAAACGCTTAATAATTTATATAATTGCACAGGGAAAGCCATGGATTAGATTTTTTAAATAGAGAAATAAAAGTGCTTCTCATCAAATTAGGTTGTGTATCAAAAAATATCAAGCGTACTGAAGAAAGTCTTTGAAGATTACTTTTTTTTTTTTTTTAATCTCAAAATAAGTAGAACCTCCTTTATGCTGAGATAAAGTAATTCAATAAAATATTAAAATCAATTTGCTTAATAGAATTTTTTTAAACTGTAACAATATTTTGGGATTGGGATGGTAATTCCAATGCACTCCTGGAAATTTTTATTTTGATATCCAAGCATGTTTCATGGTTTTCTTTGAAATTCTACGAATTTAGTGCATCTTGAAGAGTTTTAGTAATTTTTTGATTTTAAGTATGAAACCCCTAAAATCTTAAAACATTAAATGCATTTATCAATTGTATTAAAGATTAACTTTTTAAAAGAATATAAATAATATGCATTGAACCGTTTACAAGATGTAAATAGTTTTTGAAAACTGCGCGCAAATTTGAATCATAAATAATGAGCGCAAATTTACGTGGAGTCCCGTTACATTATTTACAAAGCGGGAATTCCCTTTCCACAAGTGTTAGTGTAGTCGTAAAATAGTAACGGGATGTACCGTAAATTAATTTTCATTCATAAAATTCCTTGGCGTCCTAACCATTCAATTGTTGCGCTTCACTGAGTCAACACATAAGTTATTAATTACACAACAGTCACGTCTATTCTTGTTAATTGAATCAATTAGTACCTTAATTAGCCTAAATTAGTGCCTTTTAATAAGTTTTTACCCAGAAATAAGTGAAAAATATCGTGTTTCACTAGCTTTTAAGCAAATTTTAAAACAAACCGAAATTCCTGCAACAATAAATTAGTACAATAAGTAATATTAGTATTTTATTGAACTGACTTAGTCGTGATAGTTAAATTAGTGATATTCCGTGATTTTATACATTTTCAACTAATCTATAAAGTTCCTTAGTTTGCCAATAAGCAATTTTACTAGAATAAGTGCCTTAATTGAACCTTCATTAATTGACAGTAAGCTTTAAGAAGTGATCACTGAATTTTTTACAAATTCTTTTAAAATCCAAAAATCAATTAATTCAATCGATTAAAGCATATTTTTATAAATATTACGATCAATTAACGAATTAAAATGGAAGGTGAAGTGTTCCATCGTAAAATGCAAATGCTAGCTGAGTGGTATCAAGATTTCCAGCAGATCGACGACGATATTTGGGTATGTTTTATAAGTTTATTATTTCTTAGTGCTATTGAGAGTCTTGAATCATTAAAGCTTTGCGGTATCATTGTCAAGTTTTTATAAAAGTATTAAGAAGTTTCTGAGAAAGTAGCGGATAGAAACTGAAAAGTTTGAATTAAAAGGACTTGGCGTGGTTATTTTATGAATGAAAAATATTTCATTGAATATTGTATTTTCTGATTATTCTGTCTCAATAATGCTTCGATAAATTTATGAGAGGGATGTATTTGAGTTAACTACTTTTAACAATAGCTTTTAAATCATTTTGAAGTTTTCCAGAGGTATTTGTAAATTTTTAATAATCCGGAGAAATTTCCATGAAAAACGGAAAACTCAAAATTTACGTTGCATAAAGTCAGCATTTTATTTTATGATTGATGAATTGTAAGTTTTCTGTGAATCTATTTGCTTAATTGAAATTGAATTTAAATAAATCTCCTTATATTCTTTATCTCAAAACTTTCTTCGGTAAATCTGAAAATATATTGAATGCAAACTTGAATGAAAACTTGTAAGAAAACTACCGTTATTTCAAATCGAAAATAGAGAACGGTATATTATATCTCTTAAATGCTTTCAGCGCCCTTCCCGTTATTTTCGAAACATTGTGGAAAATGAAACAAATTTGAATTCACACAATTTTCTTTCAAATTATATGATTGTCGATTTTCAGATTTTGCGGTGTGAAATAAAATATTATTTACATTGCGCCCACGTTATTTTGCCTTTTTAAAAGCGTATTTTGTTGGGATCAGCAAAAATTTTGAGAATACTCACTGACCATATAATTTTGATTTGATTTTGAAGCAAAATTGTATAAATTTTATAAGATGTATTTTGTAGATAAATTGATGAAAAATTTACAAATCATGTCCTTGGGTGAGCACAATTATTTTCTTGGACAGCTTGGGGACGTTCTGATGCAATTTCGATGTTTTAATTTTTCCCACAATATTTCTGGTCGTTTAGATATTAGATATCAGGGTTTCTTGCGTGGAGGTGTCAAATCTTATCTGGAATCATGGATCTTGATAATATCATAAAAGATAGTTTAAAATGGAGAGATTTGTCTAAAGAAACGGGAATCTTTCTTCAAATTAAGAAACCTTTAATATTGAACATTTGGTTACATTAAAAACCGTAGAATCCTTTTTTTGCACCCCAACCCCAGAATAATTTTGAATTCCTTAAAAAATCCATCAATTACTTTCCAATAAAAATAATCTTCAATCATGATCGATTAAAAACCGATCAATTCTAGCAAATTTCCCCGGAAAACTTTTGAAAATTCCTTCGAGCCAGCAATTTAAACTAAACACTTGAATCACTTGAAAAGTTGAGAAACTCGAGAAGCGATTACTTACAACATCCTTATCGAGCCGAGAAAATTGTGAAAAGCGAGAGCAAAGCAAGAAAAGTGAGGCAAAGTCGGGAATTTTGGAGAACATTAAATCAACAAACAGGGATAAAATAAAAAAGGATTTATCATTTTATCTTTTCCAGTTTAGACGTGATGATATAGATTATGGAACTTTTTGAAGAAAGTTTCGAGTATAATTACTCTCTAGAGCTTCTTGGTCATATTTTCCGTGTAGATAATAACAGAGATTTAATCACAGACTTTTTGTTATTTCTATTCAAATCAACTTTTCCTATAAAGTCGTTTGGTTGAGACATTCGTTGTCATAGATAAAAACTTTTCCTACAACTTCTCAAAAGTGGAATCGATTGGCGTTTTGCCTGAAGCCTCATTTTTTTGGGATCTGACTGAACAAGAGAGATAATCGAGATTTATGTCTCGAACACTTTTTTATATTTATTAAGATTTTACATTCTTCTCTATATTTAAAAAAAAGTATATTCAAAAAAGAGAAACTCTTGGTAGCCTTTTTGACATTTTCGCCAGTTTCGGCAAATTAAGAAAGTTTTTGAAATTTAAGCAAATTCTAGAAAAGATTCTGAAATATTTCGGGAAATGTGAAAAGTTTTTGTGTTGGAGATTCTTGCGGGTGGAGACTTTTGAAGGAAGGTTGTTCAACTTTTAACTTATGACATGCTTCTTGATACTTCATCCGAATTTAAAATGCAATTAACATAATTAAAAAATATTCCCGGGAAATGTCAAGTAAACTCGAGACTTGAATAAATACGCTTGAAATGGTGAATTCTGTCGATTCACAGTTGCATAAAATTATGAAGTCATAAATCCTTCATTTTCATAGATTTTACATTTCTACAGTCGGGAAAGTTAATTCCACTTCCGCTTATTAAACCTACCGCAAAACTACACAAAAAGAGCCAAATTATAATATTTTTGAATTATGTAATTTGTGCTGCTTTCAAAGGGATATAAAATGTCAAGGGGCGCAGTTTCAAGGGGTTTAAGTTTGATAAGTGGAAATTAGCCGGAGAAATTTTTTCAAGGGTATTTTAATTTGACGGAAACTTAACCAATAAGAGTCAATTAGTAAATCTTCAAGGATATCAAAATAATCCACAACCCCTGTCATTCCTTAAAAGTTAAAATCCCAGACGGAGCATCAAATAATAAATCACAAAAAAGATTATACAAAACGAACAACATGGAACATACATTTTTCACAATTTATAACAAGTTACAACATATTTTTAATGTTGAATATATGCTCGACGGCATCGTTCGGAAAAAATATCAAAAGGATATTTTGATGTGCAACTGATTTTTGTGTTTGCTAAATTGAAGTTTGGATTAAAATGTAAATATATTCCTTGTTATGGGATTTGATTTATTAAGGGTAATTTTGTGATTTGGAATTATGGGGATGAAAGTGTTGGCTTGAAACTTGAAAATGCCAGGAAGATTCTCAAATACAGCTAAAAATGCTTCTGAATGCTTGTTTGGATTTACTTAAATTTATTTACTCAAAACTTGAATGGCATTTTTTACTTTTTTGGAAATATATGTGACTGTATTTTTGAAAAAAGTCTACAGAAAAATTTGATACGGTATTTATTTATTCACTTGACTAAAACTACTTGACTTGACTTTTTTTTACCAAAAGTTTTTTGTTTTAAATGTTTTTTCACAATTTTATCTCTTTTTATAAAATAGGAGATCTCTGAAATCTTTATAAAATTTACATTTACTATTCATTGAATAAAATGGTTTGTTAAATACATAAATGGGTTGGTAATGATAAAAATTCAAGACAAAACAGAGTAATTCATTTCCTTAATGAAAATATACATAATTATTTAATATGGATCAATATTTCAACCAGCAAAACCATTAAAGCCTATCATTAAAGCTTAACCTGAAAACTGATCGAGTTTGCAGAAAATGCATATGCAAGTTTTTGAGCCAATAAGTCGGTGCCGCTGTCATCTCCTCAAGCCTGTGTAAAGGGACCGAAATGTGAACACCACCAGGATTGAATCAAGATGGAACAGTAATCTGAGCTTCTACTACCAGAAGAGGAAGCAAATAAAATTTGTGGAGACTACTGAGTGTTTGAAGATGACTCAAGGAGAATGTGTAATTTTCAGTTAATTCATATTATTGCAATATGGAAATTCGTCAATAAAGAGCATTAGAAAGAAAAAAAAAAAAAAAAAAAAGCAAAACCATCAACATTTAATTCCAAAACTCTTATGGAGACTTATTCCAATTCGAAATTATTCTTCTGTCATCAATTAATCCCTTTTCTTGTTTAATTTATCTTTGAAAAGCATGAATGCCCTGATAGCTCCAATCCTTTTCGGAAGAGCAACATTTTCGAATATTGTACGATATTATTATATGATGGTTCATGATTTATTAAACATTAAACATCTAAACATCAAGTAATTTGACGAGATTGAAGAAACTCGAGAAAATCACAAATATTTTTAAAGACATGGGGCAAAGGATCAAATTTTGATTTTCAGACTTTTCACCATTAAAAATAATTTTTCAATATTTATATTTCTCTTTTTTTGGAAATATTGCTCAACATTTTCAGTGGAATGAAAAAATCAGCAATTTGTTTTTAACAGTGCATTTCTGTAGCCTTTCAGTCTAAAAAGGATAATAAATATGAAGAATGTCAGAATTCTTATCTATTTTCCATCATTTCGACTGCTTTGCATATACTCAAATAACACTGTATGTTTCCCAACAAGCTAGCAGCAACTAAAAGCAAGACATTATCATAATAACTGAACACAAAACAACACAGTTCTTGAGTTGAAAATGTTTTTAATGTTTTAATGTTTCTGCCTTCTACGAACCCTAAGTTCTGTTTTATGAAGCTTTTGCCTTTCAAATTTCTATTCTGCAGAATAAACTATCTCATCTACATAAAATTGTTTCAAGCAAAAGTCGTTCAAGAGTGATAAATTTATGTAAAATATAATTTGTAATTATTTGTACAAGTCATGGAATTTATCATAAAATTCAAATTTATATTCTTGAGGACTATGGTGAGATTTGCTTTGACAATAATTAAGTCACTTTAAAACGAAAATTTATTGAAAAATATTATGCAATGAAAATTTTAATTTTAATGAGTACTATATAGGGTAAATCATTCACGTTTTAACTTTTGGAACTTTGCTTAAAACTTTGGTTAATTAAATTGTGCTTGCAGGTTACATGCAGAATGTCAAAAATCTAAAGTTGTTTCAATAATTTCGTTTAAAGAAAATATGAGCAAGTCCCTCAAACAACCAAAAACCTTAAATTCTCTTTTATCAAATAGGCACTTTGATGTTTTATTGTTGAAGTGGCCAGTGTGTTTAAAGTGTTTAAACAACAATAATTAAATTGCCAAAAACTCAGCAAAAATTCCACAAAAGGAATAAAAAGTAATAAAAAGCAATTAAAAAAATTCCTTCCTGTATTTCTGGAAAAGCTACTACAAAAAATGTTTTATTGTTGAATTTTTTAATTAAAATTTCATAAACTTCTCAAAAATATCTTCTTGGGAATTTCAACAAATTTCTGCAGTTTTTGTGCAAAAATTTCGAAGAAACAAAAAGTTTAAACAATTCAAGTTTAATTCACTGTAAAATCAGTTTCTTCCCGTAATTAATTTTTCATTGGATTATGTTCGGCTGTAAAACATTAAAGCAACATAAAAGCATAAAACATCAAGATCCTGAGAGAATATATTTACCATTACGCCAACATTATTATTCCAAGCTGGTAAACTTTCTCAGCCAATTTAGTTACAAAGTAACTGAATTCCTTTAAAATAATATACCAAAATTGTTAGAACATGTAGAATAAATTCAAGGACTTTTTGAAGAGTTTTGTGGGTTTATAAAAAAAATTTCCAGCATTAATCCAAATATATTTTCTCAAAATGTTATCATACTCCAAAATAACAAAATTGTTTTTCGGTTTGGAATCAACTTGGAAAAAAACAAGAAAACTTTTGCAACAAAACTTTGTGATGATCCTTTTAATTAGACTTTGAAGAGTTTCCACAAGTTGAACAAAGTTTAGACAAAATTTTGCTAAATATTTCTCTCAAAAATTAATAAAATTAATTTCCACTGAGAAGCCGATTAGGAAATTTAAAGAAAAAAATGACAAATCTGTATTATAATTTTGTTTAGTTTGGAAGAAATTTTGGTTGATAAACAAATAATTATTTTTGTTATATTTCCACTTCTGATAATTTCTTTTTAATTATTTTATTTCATGTAAATCTGTCAATGTCGATGAAAAACTGTCAATTTACTGCACATTATAACAATTTCAATTAAAAAAGATATACCGGCAAAACCAATAAAAATCAATCAATTTTAATGGAAGCTCATATATCACAGAAAATAGCAAAAAATGTATTTAAAATATAATAAATGCATGGGGGCTGATTCCCTCACAACAATAAATTATTCTCGAAAAAATTTGGGCCATCCAACCATAAACTTTCTAAAAATATCTGAAAGTTTGCAAACATTTTGCCAACAGATCCTTGGTAAAATCTTTTTTCGAAGGACTTTCCATCAAATTAAAATTTAATTTTCATTTAATTGAGCGTCCTTTTGTCTTACGAAGCTCTTAAACTCCCATTAAAAATTTTTACTCGGGCGTTTTTTGCACAATTTTAATACTCCTCAAACACTAAAAGCTAATTTGCTCGTTCCATTTCCGAACATTATAATTAAATTTGTCTTTTATGCGATTCCATGTAACTTTTTTAGTTTATCAATTTAATTGAGTATTTTTTCCGTTGCAAGTAATAATATAATTATAATGTTCAGCTTTATTGTAAATTGAAATTGGAGCTCGAGGATGAGTTTTCATGGAAACAGAGGATTATTGAGTAAAACGAGTCAGAAGGCAATTTGTCTACTTGATGGAAGGGGTGATACTTTAATTAAAACCTGGTCTAGATAACAAATACTGAAATATTATTCATGATAATTTTTGCATTCTTGTAGATGATTAACTTAATGTAGCACAAAATAACTAGTCAGGCTGGATCAGTTAAGTCGAGTTATCTTCGTTTATACTAAAATACCAAAATCCGTGCATTTATGTAAATTTTAACCGAATTTCTCTACTCGAACATCTAAAAATCAAATTCCAAACAAATTCTCTTCTCCAAAAAACTGCTAATTCTTCATCAACGTGTTCCATTTATCCTGTTATCGGCTCCATTAAAAATAGAATCTACATTCTGCATACGTACATCGAGTCTACAGAATTGAAAACTATTTGCTTAAATTCAGAAACTCTTCCTCCTGGATTATTTTACTCGTTTCTATAGTCAGACAATTAAAAAATTCACAATCTACCGTATCACAGGCTGCAATTTTGCTACATTAGGGGATGTTGTCAGAGGTTCTCCGTCACAAATTTTTATCCAAATAAATTCCTTATATCCTGAATAATATTATGCAAGACATTTTTGACAAACTGCCCTTCATGGCACAATCTCAGTATTTAAAAACGCAAACATAATTCTGCTAACATCCAACCAAATCTTCCGAGCATTCCGAAAATATCCGGCTCTACTAAACTCCTAGAAATTATCATAGACTGAGTAGAAATTGCACAAATTATTATTAGATAAAAACTCAAATGTTTAGGAAGACTCGGAGAATGCTGGAAATTTTGCCAAAATATTATGGAAATTTTCTTTATTATCTTAAGGTTATGCTACTACATAAACAACCATTTTATCTTTCTGGTAAAATCAATGAAAACAATCTTTTCCAACATTTTGGTCGCATAAAGAGAAATTACTCTTGGTTTTGGTACTTATTTCAGAAAAACCAGGTTTTTGTGATTCTCATTTTGACTTCCGTACCTGGGTTAGAAAATTGCCTTCTCAACAAAAAAGTATTTTCAATTACCTTTCACTGTCAATTTATAATTTTTTATCATGTGAGATAAATTCCGTTTTTAGTTTTCATAAGCCCTGACTTCAAATATTTAATCTTCAAAAGAAAGCAAACACCCACTCACAAGAACTTTTAGAATTACCAAAAAACAATGCTACAAAGTCTTCAAACAAATGTTAAAATTATTCTAGAAATTTTTCTGAAAATGTCGGGAAAATGCTAAATTGCATATCAAAAGTGTAAATGAAGAGAAAAATTATAAATTTAAATTTAAACTAGATAGATTTCTCTTTTTTTTGCAAAATTTTCCTCAAATTTGAATGAAATTGTTGGAATTGTTAAAAGTTCTTAATAAATGCAAAAACTGTTTGAAATGCAGTTGCCCAGAAGAAGCAAATCTGTTTAGTATGCAAAGAAGTGGAAAGTCTGCTCACAGAATCTTGGAAAGTTCTCTACAAATATTCTTGCTCTTTGAAAACTTGTCTATGTTAACTTTTCCTCCAAATTATAACGAAAACTATCTAGTGAAAATACTTCGAATTGAATAATCGTTACTGTCTTTAATATTTATTGGAGTGAAAGGAATCGCATTGAAATCAAAGCCTTGTTAACATTCACCATGTTATGTATCGTAAATAATAATAATCATCATTCGTGAATACTGAATAATCATCAATATTTCAAGATATTCTTCGATTCATGTGTTTTGTAATTTTGTAGCATTTTCATTCACATGGCTGACATGAAAGCACATATTAAATTTTAATCAAACATGTAATTAATATTTGCATTTGTTTGATCAACAAAATGTTTCGCTTACAATAATTACAATTGACTATAATTTGTTTTATGTTGAGTAATTAGTTTTGACTGTCTGATGTTTCCCTGTTTTATGTGAAATTTAAGTTAACTTGTTAAGTTTTTAAATATTCATGCAAATAAGTTCTAAAAAATATTTAGAATATTGAGAAATATTAGAATTAATTTATTTAACAAACAGACAATTGCTCCAGCTTACACGTATGTGAATTACAAAGACCTTTTGTATTATTATTCCATAATTTACGAGGCTGGCAATATGATTTATACTTGATACCTGATGCTGTTATTGAATATTCGTTCTAATTAACTTAAGTAATTTATTAAACTTTTGAATATGTGGCACATTTATCAATTGAATGATACTTTTCATAGTTTTGAATTATAATCCAATGAATTTAGAATTTCAGGTAATTTCCATGAAATTGAGTGAAATTCGAATAATGTTGATAATGAATAAACTTTGCAAATAATTAGGTATCTAAATATATACAATTTTCAGGACAAATTGTTCAAAATCTTGTACAGCTTTCAATACAAGTGCATACAAGTTTGATTATTTTTAAAATCTCGAGTCAAATCTTATCTAACAGAGTAGAAATTTATTAAAAGCATCGCCAATTAATTTCCAAATTTTCATTTGGAGTCAATTTCTACCAGAGCGTTCACCAATAAGCAAACCAATAACATGAACAAAGGGTATTTATTGCATTCTCGACACATTTTCGCAATATCACAATTTTTTATCGCTTTTACTGCTTTCTATTGCCTGTATTCTATTGCTTTCGATCGCAAATACTTCCATGTAAAACAGTAAAATGCAATTATACACAATAGCTCGACTGTTTGGAGTAGAAAAGTGAAAATGCCAACCAAATAAGGAAATGACAAAAGACTGGGTTAGACATATTATTCTTTATTTAGTATTAAAGAAAGGGCGATTAAAAATAATTAATCGATTTTTTTTACAAAAATGGAATTTTTGACAATTAATATATAAAAGTTTATCATAAAAAATCTCGAAAATCACAGCGAAATCGACCCCAACATTCATTGACTGAATTTTACACGATTCTCCTCCAACTGCCTTTAATTATGCATGGCTCATGTGTGTATGCTGCTTGACCCGACTTGTGCTATGCTTAATTATTCATAAAGTGATTTAGCTGGAACTGATAATGCTGCTCGCCTCGTTATGACAAAGGGATTGTTTTTGTGAGAGGACACTCTGGGTAGAAATGTATATAGAAACTATACAATAAAGGGCTATCACAATCAAAATGTAAATGAGCTTACCCAATGGCTCGTGCTCATTCGCTAGTCTGTTATAATGGACTAACCTGGTACATTATTGATGTGATTACACAATTTTCATTAAAACTTTTGGGATTTCGGAAAACTTTGGAGAGGATGGTTTGATATTTCTCTAATCATTTTTTTTGAGATTTTCAAATTAAACTCCGGTTTCAAAATAAAAGCTCTAATTAAATTTTCAATCCGATTCAGGTGGAAATCGTTATAAATCATGAAAATTGCAAACCTACGGTAAATTGGAAGGAAAATTCAGAATACATTTTCACATTTGAAGTCAGTAAAGCCAAATTAAAAAGTTTTGCCAGGTTATATCAATTTATATAAGGTCGTGTATGTGAATCATGTGGGCTGTTTCCCGGATACTTCAAATTCTTGCTGGGGAAATGAACAACGAGCCACATTCAAGCAAACAAATAAATCTGTGAGTTGAACGCGTGGCATCATAAATCTTAATGTTCCAAATGTTTTCAATGTTCGGTAATTTTGGCGAATGTTAGCAATGTAACCAGCCCACCAGGTGGAAAATGTGAAATCAGCCTCAAAACTTTACACGTGAAATTGTGAGCTTAATCGAGCTTACCAAGAAACTCGGCGTTTATTATAAAACGAATAATTGCAACACATTTTTTCATGAGATTTTGAATTATTTGGTCTCTATGGTTTCAATTTACGGTAATATTATTGTACAAATAGAAGATTTTTCAAGTTAAAAAAGCTTATAAAGGTTTATTTCAAATTTGAAATTGCTTTCTCACCTATAAGACTCTGTTTGATATAAAATTCACAGGTAGCAAATAAAAATGAAATAAATATCTTCAATTTCAAGAATTCAATTTTAAAATCCATATAACATACAAATATCCAAATTTATAAAATAAAAATCATTTATTTAGATATAAAATTTTATTTGCCTCGTGACTCCTTCATATAATGTTCTCAAGACACTTTTATGCTCCAAGAATCACTTAAATGGCGCTTCAATTTGAGATGATGTGAGTAGTGCGTGTGGAGTTTCTTTGAAAGATCATATGAAGATTTCTTTTGGTAATTTCTTGTTCTTAATATTTATTTTCATTTCTCAGATTTTGCATGGATTTCTATTATATCGTGTGAAATTGAGAAATTGAGGGCAACATTTTGAAAAATGGATCTCTAATTTGCGCTGCTCGGGTGTTGATAAATGTTGTGTTGGCAGGCATGATGTAGTGAGGCAATTTTTGATGAGTGCTTATGTTATAAGATATCCATCTGTAAGCTCACGTATGTGGTTGTTTGTTTATCTTATCACAAACATAAATATAAGTTGCATCTTGAAGGAATGTGAGCAAGATTATGAAATATGATGAGACCTTAAAATTTAAGATATAATTAATTGCTGATAACGAAAGATTATAACACAAAATTTAGTTGTATTGAAATTTAAACACAAGATTAAATAATATATTTAAGGGGTTTTCTCATCCAATAAACTAATTATATAAACCAACAACTTATCATCTTAACTCTCTATCAGAAAACCATATTCATCTCTCAAAACCCCAAATATCTTCAGAAGGCCCTAATCCATCATCCTCAAACAACACACTATGTTCCTTCGTTACAGAATCAGAAAATTCAGCCTTTTTCCATGACACGTTTTCATGTCGTTCACCATGTTATCCTCATTCGACGATAAAAAAATGTTTGTTTTTCCACTGTTTTCTTAAATGTTTTCCATTATTTCGTGCACACATGAGCCGCACATGAGCCTCAATGCCTTTATTTTGATCCGAAAACACATCAAAATCAGAAAAAAATCTAAAAACAACAAACAACTCAAAAATAAACGAATAATCGAGAAATTCATCTGCTCACGTTTTAAGAAATGATTCCAGCAATATATAGTCACGCTAATAAATTTTCTCACAAGTGTGAAAATCTATGGCATGTTTCGATTTCTGATATTTTCTAACCTCGTCAACTACGGGATTTTTATGAACAGCCTTTGGGAATCAAATCTTTCAGAAAAGCTTTAGACTTGCAAACAACGCTTCTGTCAAAGCTGGGTTTATGCAAATTGTAATCGCCCTGAGATTTACCACTTATCTTTGTGTTATGGTGATGTTTTTCCGGTGCTTGTTTCAATTGTTAACCCTTGAATACTCGAAAAACATACTTTTTTGACCATACAAACTCTGTATTGCTTTAAGAATTTTTACTGTAAAATTCAATGATTTTTATTTTTTGAGCTTGCGAAGAAAAGGTTAACAATCTTTTATCCATTTTATTTTAAAATGCATCTCAAATTCTTCACTTCAGCTGTAGTTTGATGCAATCAAAAGCTTTTAGTGCTTTTAGTAAAGCTTTTTGAGGCTAAAAGAGTTTTTTCAAATTATAAATACACCTGATGACGGCTTTATGTACCCATTTCATGCAACTTCGTGTATTTTATGCATTTTATGTGTTTTCTGGGAATTTGTGTCTAGTTTAGTAGAATCGAGTTAAATTATTCAAAACACGATAATGGCACAGCATGCTTCCTGATAGCTCAGCTCACGACTAATGCTGAAGGATTTTAATTTGCTCTAAAGCGAGTGTATTTATAATTTTTATTAAATGGGGGATTAAGAGTCATCTTGATGTAGTTAGAGATAGAAAAATCTTTTTAAAATACACAAGAACGAGGAAAGTATATTTCTAGACACGAGGCAATATAAGCCGATTAACCCAAATTAAATTTTGCTGTTTTATTATCATCTTCAATCAATTTCAAACCCTTAAAACTGTAAAACTTTCCTCAAACGATACCATCGCTTTGAAATTCATTAAACTCCAATCAATTCAAATTTCACGAAAATTCACAGAATGTAATTAAAACGAGACGCGCGAAAATCCATCAAAGACAAACTCAAATTCAATTAGTGCTTTTGCCGCAATTTTTCTCCGGCAAACTTAATTCAATTTGTGTCGATTGAAAACTGTGAAAACTCACTCTGTTTGAACTTCTGAGAGATCGTTAAAAAGGCTCTTCCCTAACAGACTTTTAGCGCTTTGGAGTTGATTATATTACCATTAATGGGGGTGGTTGGAGATTATGTCACTATTATACCGTTTTTAAAGATATATATTTGCATAAGACATATTATCATGATAGGAGTTTGTGTGAAGCCTAAGCAGTTTTATGATTAATTTCTATTAAAAGCATATTCTTCAACATTAAAGTATATCTTTTCATTTTTTATGCAAAAATGGTGGAAACCGCCATTCAATTTTATTTCCAGCCGAGAAGATGTCTACAGAGTGGTTTTCTTCTAACAGTTTTGTGTTATTCAATTAATCTCTTGAAACGAGCTTCTACATTTTTTGAACTTTGATATCTTTACAATTTATTTATTCATTTATGGTACTTTATGTTTTCAGTTATTGTTGAAGAAACTTTTTTATCATTTTATTTCATAAATAGAAAACATTTTATAAAACTGAATTGTAATATTTTACACATGAATGCAATGAACTTGTAGCTTCCGTTTTCATTATAAAAATATCACTGGTGAGATGAAAGGAAACTTTATGATAAAATATCAAAAGTGTTCCTGTTTCTGCCAAATAAACCTCACAAATGTCAACATTTCAACCCTTTTCTGTACCTGCGAACATAATAATATAAATATCATTAAAAAATTATTAAAAAGGTTGTTCTTCTAGTTTAAACATCTTGTCCATCAAAACGACCCTTTGCCGCTTTCATATCAAATTATGTCAGTACTCCGTAGACTCAACAAGCTTTTAACTTGTTACATTGTAGGCAGCTGAAACAACCGAGAAAATAGGAAAATGAGAAAATTCTACAAACACTCACAAACACAAAAATATACGAACAGTGAACCTTTCGGTCAACACAACTCCTCAATCTTCTCAATCTTAATAATGAATGAAAATGAAGGAAAATAATTAATATTTAATTGGAAACAAGAGAATGATGAAAAACTGTTGAAACCCCTTTCTTAGTCTCCGACCATTATAAAATCGCCATTATGATTAATTTGACTTTTAGGGTTTCTTCAGAGAAGCTTCAATCATCAGTAGGTAGGAACTCACAAACACAAAAATAAAGGAAGCGAATAATGGTCTTCTTAACAGAAACTTATTCAAAGACTCAAAGAGAAATTAATTTCATTCAATTAATAGAAGCCATTCCTTGTAATTCGAGACATTTTAGTGACAAAACACAATCTTCTTAATTTTCTTTAATTTCATCGCTTCCCATACTTTACTAGAATTGTGTTTCTTTCAAGTGTGACAAATTAATTACGAAACATCCAACATGAGCGAACTTTAACTGTTAATTTTATGATTCACACTGTTCCCTCGTAAGTTATAAGTAAAAGTCAAAGCAAACTGGCAAAATTCTGAATAGCAAAGATTCATGGAAAAACTTTCTACTAACATTTGTAAAAAGGCATAGCCTTATGTGCTTTATTAATTGTGAAATAAAGAAACAAACAAAAACAAACAAAACTATAATTTCTACTTATTCCTCTACTTTGCATTACTTCCCAAAGAAATATGATAAATGAAAGACAATTTGTCAAATCAAAAGCAAACAGTTTTATTTACATTTTGCAAGTTTTTGCCTCGGCAAATGAAAAGTTTCCAGTTTCGAGACGTTTGCTGAGCTTCTTCTGAGCCATTTACGATTCTCGGAAGCATTTTTTGCAAAAGGGTGGGAAAATGGAATGCGCTTTCACATTAATCTGGTTTTGTGATAAAAAGTATTTTCGCGAGATTTTCTGTTAGTTTTCAGTAAACAGGAATTATGATCTATTGACATTTTGAATGAATAGCATTGACACAATGTGAGAAACTTTTTTGTAATGCTATGCAATCATGAATTTGTCAAAATAAATGAAAATTCACAGATTATTTGATTTAACTTGAAAACCTCACGAATACAGAAATGAGAAAAATATTCTTGCAATAAAACTTCTGGCAATAATCTTCAGTATAACCTCCAAGACTTACTAACTAGAAACAAACTTTTTATTCTGATAGTGTGATAAATAAATGATACCCAAACTTCTCCATCCAAGCCACTCAGAAGTTTTAAAAATATGTTGATTTGCTGCTGATAAAATGTCGAGTACAGTGAATAGAAAAGGAAAGCAAGAAAGTCAACTAATTTATCAGGCGAATGGATAAACATGGCAGACTGGCAGCCTGAGGAGCTCCTTTATAATATTTACAAGATCTTCCATTTAATATTTTTCCACTTTTGATGCTTTTACGCTCTGAATCATTAATGGTGAACCCATCTCAAGGATTTTTATCCTTTATCGTTCAAAAGCTGTACATTGTGAATATTTTCAACTTCGAATTCGCTTAAAAACGCCAACAGACTTTTGGGCTTGACACAACCTCAAAATAATACGAAAAAAAATATTATTTTAGGTTAAAACTTGGGGTAAATTCATGCAATTCAGGATCGTGTACGCCAAAAGTGTGCACATTTGAAAAGCTATAAACCAATCCATTTTCATCCCTCAAAACCTCGCTCATGGAACTTTAGCCTGGAAAAGCCGGAAAAGTGCTTCAGGTTAAAAATGCAAAATTGTCTTATTCTCAGTAATGCTTTAGCGAGTAGGTGTTTTTCCCATTTTTAATACATGTATGAATATAAAACAAATTTTAAATTTGATTTCATTAATAATTCATTGTATTTATAAATTCCCTTCAAGCCAGATTATTTTGGCTCAGTTGATAAAGTACTCAACCCAACCCCTGCTTTTTCAATGCTTCAACATGTTCATTTGTTGGAGTTTTTGCCGGCACACAAAAACCATTTAACATAAAAACCATAAAACATACTGTGAAAAATCTCAAAAATCTAGAAAATGCGTTGCGGAGCTAAAATCCACCATTTGCATGAGTTTTTATGGGAACCTTTTTTTTATGAAACACATTCCTCAGCATAGATGTGTGTTTTTTATACGCTTAAACGACAATGAAATCATGAATAATAGGAATAATGTCGTTGAGAACAATTTATTAATCAATTAAAGGGAGGTTTGCTGCTTGCCGCTGGGTTTTTGGATGATTTATATTGGGTGATTTTCTAGGAATATTACTAGAAGAAGAATAATATTACTGTTCACTTCAGGAAGATACCAACTTATATGAAATCATAAACTTTACAAATGTTTGCGAAGAAGATAGGACTTGATTTAATTTTTAATGAAAGAGTGGCTATAAATACACTGCTTCAGTGATGTTTGTTGATTTTCAAAATAAATTTTTTGAAAAAAAAACAAGAATTGTTTTTAAGTGTAGAACATTCTCCTTCAAACAAATATATCATTGGAAGATGTTAACGCAATTCCCACTTTCTATACTACCTACCATTATCTTGTTATATATCTGACTATAGTCACTATCCGAGAGAAGTTTATTTAAGAGCTAACTAATTTAATACCAGTTTTTGCTCATTTTTTAATTTGCCTGCTGGCAGTTCGCCTTGGTGGTTGCTGCGGAATCTGATTAACAAAAGGTTTTGCTCGCAATCTGCATTTTCTATGCCATTTTTGAATTTTTGGATTTTCTACAATTTTCCTCGTACCAGAATTTCTGGATATTTGGAACTTCTGGAAAGTCTGAAAATTCCAACATTATTTGCCGTTTATTTATGCTCTCTTTGGAAATTCTAACTTTTTGGATCTCAGTTTAGTTAAATCATTATTTACACTTCTAATTTTTGTAGATACTAAAATTCTACTACTTTATAGTAGATATTCTTTATGTTGATATAACTTATATGTTCATACATTCCAACTTGTGTTTTTTGAATTTTGCAGATTTTTGTAGCCCAAATAGAAAGGAAAAGCCGAATGGAATGTTAATATAGTAAAAAAATTTGATGAAAGGTTGTGAAGTAGATAAAATTGTTCACTCAGAAGGCAACATTTTATGGGCGGAGAGGGATGACTTGGATTTTGCCCGGCAACATTACTGATGATGGACTTCCAGTGAACTTTATGATTTGTGGGTTGAGTCCATTATGCTCAGCAATTAGAAATAATTTAATACAGTTTTGGGACTTTAATTGCATGTAATTGTGGAAGGAAAGGTTTTATAGTTTTTAGAAGTTTCTTCAAATGGACATAGAATGTTAGATAACTGTTTAATTAAAATGTTATATTTGTGAAAACATGGGTCGTATTTATCCTGTGTCAAGAATAAACATTACTTTTGGGAAAAGAAAAATAATAATAAATGTTCGTTTGAATTATTGAATTGTTAATAATTTTAAAAACATATAAACTTTTTTGTAATTAATTTATACTTAATCAGGTCTAATGTTTTGTGTAATAATCATTCCGAACCCCGCTGTGGAATTAATTAGAATCATAAAACATTCTCATATTTATTATCTTTAGGGCATTAAAAATTCTATTTTATTTCTAAAATTTGTAAATTTTTATTGACTGATCATTCTTTTTCATATTGCAAACTAAGAACATTGAGATACATCCCCCTCATTATCTCGAAGACCAAAACCTTCCGTTCAGTGTTTTCTTTCCATCCACCCGCACAAAGATAAGCAAAACCAGGATAATTTATCAACTAGATTCAAAGACAATGTCTTTCTCTAGCTGTCGTAACCCTTACTGGTTTGTTGTATCCGCTATCGCCTTTGATGGAGCAATTTTAGCTACTGAATGATGGGAAACAGAATCGTATTTGATTTCCTTTTAATTCTGCGTAATTTTCGACCTTTTTAAGTTTTGGGCGCTATTTTTAGGAGTTTTTGATGCTTTTGACTGCTGTTAGTTTGTTAGTTTTATAAAATGTGAATGATGGGGGAAAGTTTTGTAAGCACTGATAAAAATGTTTGATCTTTGGTTAAATTTTTTCTTAGAAAATGTTTTTTAAGAAATTTTTTGTGGTGCGAATTGAATTTAAAAAGAATTACAAAAAATAACATTTTTAACTTAGAGATTTAGATTAAAAATCAAACATAATATGCCTAAAAAATTACAAGAGTGTAAAAAACTCAAGAACTTTTAATTTGTGGGCCGGCGTTGCTTTGTGAAAGATTTACTTTGTTCTGCCAGTCGACATTCTTTGGGCTTTGGGGTTAATGCCTACACTGCCTGGGCAAAAAACTGATTTATGTTCAACAATTTAATATAATACAATATTACAATAAAGGGATAGATTAATGGAATACAGTTAACGATTTGGGGGAAACCCATAAATCAAAAGCTTAAACAAAAAGGTCGAACCAAGTGTGTGTGTGCTAAGCAAAACTTGGCAAGCTATTTGCCCGACTTTATTGACCAGAATCATTATTTATTCAACTGAGAGAGTTGTGGCTGGAATTCTATGAATAAATTCTGAAGCAGAAAACTCCCATCCACGTCATTTTGTTAATTAACCGTAATTAATTCGATCTGATACATCCCTTTCAATTATCTCGTTATAGAATGTTACATGCCATATTCTCCAAACTTTGCCCGTGAATATAACATATCTAGTTGAATATTTTTATTCTAAAAGTGGTCACTTTTTGCATCGGCTTTTTTGTCATTCACCACAACAAGTTTTTCAATCATTTTTCCGATTCCAACTAATCTCCAGATAATTCAAGTAATTGAAGCATATAAAGCTGAGAGTATATGGCAAAAAGTAGCTTTGCTATAAACTTCATGATATGAAAAATACGGTAAAATATAAATGTAGGATTGAAAGCTACAAGTTCAGAAAGATCAAAGAGAATTGTACCGGTAGCATAAAAAAGTTTTGAAAACTCCCTTTGCTATATTAACAAAGTTATGTGGATGAGAATATTGTACATTAATTTTCCACGAATGTGCTTAGCAAGTTGATTTAACTGTGTTTTAATCATTATCGCATTGGATAGGATTTCAAAAGATTTTATTTAATTTTTGAGTACGTAAAATTATATTGCAAGGTTGACTGAAAAAGTGAGAGCACATAATTTCACGTAATTAATTTCACCACTATTACTACTGCACATAATTTATCCATGAACAACCCAAATATTTACCTTGCAATCAAAATTAACATTTCAAGTGATTTTTGAGCTTGAACACTTTCGCGATTAATCAATGAAACTATATGCGTATAGTACCGAATATCAAAGAAAATTCTAGAAAATCTCTAAATTGAAAGTCAACATGATTTTGCTTTGATCGTGAAACACTGCTCAAAGCTTTGACATAAATTGTGAAATTTCAAAGTAGTTCAAACACAAAATTCCACTTTTACTTGGGTGTAGAAGCTAAGGAAACTACTCCAGAAGTTTCTTTGCGTTACTATAGCTACATTGTATAGTTAATTTAAAATATATTTGGGATGAAACCACACAATAATTTGAGTTGAGGTAACAAGGAACAAATCAAGTTGGATCAAATATGATCGAACATAATTGATAGGAGAGATATATTTCAAATACTATATCAAATACCAAGGAATAAAATTATATGAATGAAATATTCCGTTAATTTGTTTTGATACCTCTATATCGTAAAACTAATCATTTTCTTTCTTTTCTTCTAGGTGAGTAATCGTAACATCTTTATTTATTTATTGCTGAGAGCTTAGTAAGTAAAAGATATCACAAATTCAATTAATTTTCATGAAAATTGTATTTTATCTCTGCCTTGCATTTTTTCCAAGCGTCATCGCTTTTGATCTGCTTTACACATCGCAAAGTTCACTAAAGTGTCAAAAGCTCATAAAACCAAATAAAAAAGGATGCAACCAGAAATATTATGGAAGCATAAAACAAAAGTGCTAGTAAATATCAAAGCCGTTGGGGAAAGTTGTTAAGTTGTTGTTTAATCTGTTTTCATATCCCTTTACTAGTTTATACTCGACAACTTTTTCTCTCTCACCGTAAAAGATGAGCCAGTTGAGCTATAGCTGTGCAAATTCTGCAAGTTGTGTGCAAGTATTGTGAGCTCAGTTTTTATCGTTCCTTAAACTACTTTTTGTTTGTTTTTAATGATAATGACAATTTTTCCAAATAAATTTGGTCGCCCCGTAAAACAAACTTGCTTTTAAGAAAATGATAAAAGATAAAGTTTTCTATTATGCCAACAACAAAAGTGTCTCATTTCTTTGAAAAGTTGCTAAATTTTACCAGAAACTTTAATCAAACTTAAATTATTCAACAGAATTGTTCTAACGGAATTTTCTCCTTGAAGTGACAAAGTTGCCTTAAAACTGGGTTGCCAAGAACAGGACTTTTACTTTGTGTCTCAAGAGCTAGAGCGTTTCCAAGGATCATGTTTAAAAATTGTTAAATAAGTGGAAGATCTCAATTTTGTAGCATGATGTCTCAAACTCATATTATTTCCATTAGAGAAGGCAATCCTGTTGGCAATTGCTAAAATACAAAGTTTATATATTAATATTTGATTAGTTGCGAGTTTGCCCGGAAAAGCACTCAAATATGAATTAACTCTCGAGTATCATTTCGGAACAAACAAGTATTCTTCAGCATTTTTTGAGCTTCTTTCAAAATCACATATGCTACAAAATTTGAGGATGCGAGCAGGAAACACAAAATTGCTAAAATGCTAAGTTGTTGAGTTGTCAAAAGGTCAATCTGTGAATCTAAAGCAATTTTATGTAAATTCCAAATTATTGTTCATTCCTTCATCTTCCTCCCATTTTCTTAGTTTCCAGTTGGAATTTCTGAATTGAGAAATTTCTAAAGAATTAATTAGAAATAATTTAATTACATACATATTTGAAATGAGGAACAAAATTGCCAGTTAGACTTGGTAATGCCAGTAATACAAAAGAAAAACAAGTTTTCCGACAGCAAATGGGGTAGTTTTACTCATTTTGCATAAATTTATACTCGACAAAGTATAATTTACACATAATCCGAATTCATTTCCAACAAAAACACACTGTGTAGCCATAGCCTTTTGTTTGCGTTGGGGCTTTTTGACCCGAGTGAAATTGATTAGTAAATGAAGTTCAATATCGAACCATAAATTTTCTTTACAGCATATAGTTTACATTATTTAATACTGTAATAGTGCTCCATTACAATCATAGCAGTGAATTAAGAAGATTAAAATAGAGATCTGTGAGGAACAAAGATATTTACTAAAACATTTCCACTCGGGTTACCAAAACACAAATACGACAAAGTTATCCATTCTCAGCCAAACGAAACCATTCATTCCGCATGTGATGATCCACAAACTCTGTGGAAACGTATCTAAATTCAAATGAAAATAAAATTATCAGTTGAAAATTAAATAAAACTAAATTAAACGAGTACTTGTTTTGTAAAGTTATGGCATTATTGCATGAATTATTTGCTGGTGAAAAATACTTTAACAGTTTTACTGCTTAAACTTTTGCCTCCTTGCAACAACATAACCCAAAAGCTCCAGCTAAATGGTGTCTTGCAACCACAGGAACTTTATGTTTGATTGCATTTTCCATTTCCCTTGAAAAGGGGACATTCGTTGCTCTGGTGCAGTAAATAGAAAATATTCAATCTATTATACAAATGTTTATTGCGTGTAATCAAAACTTTTAGGAAAGTGACATATCATATGAACGAGCTCCTTAAAACTACAGGCAAGCATAAAATATTCTACAGCAACGGTTGTTGCAAGTTTTAAGACAAAATTCAAACAGAATATTAAATTTAATTTTAACAAAGTTTTCCTTTCAAAATGCTTTCATATGATTGTTGTTGGAGCTGCGGCAAATCGTGGGTGTGATGGATTTTCCATTTTGGCCCCAAAAATCTACGCAAATTTATAGTTTTGAACGCAACATTAAACGTTTCTGTGAGATATTTGGGGGGAATATCCTCGCTATGCTTAATGTAATGTCTTTAAGGATAATTTATGATATTTTTATGAATGTTCTTTGCCTTGAAGTTTTATGCAAAAATTCTAAATTAAATACAAAAGTTGAAGGTTCTCCAAAGAATATTAATAATTTTTTCTCGGTTCCCCAAATAAAATTAAACTAATCTGCAAGTGAACCTTCTAAAGTCAACAAAATACACAATTTTCCACCCTTTAGCACCATCCTTTTCTACACTAAGAAAATGTAAATTTCAAATATTTGAAAATATGCAAAATATCAAATGTAAATTTGCGGTTGATGTGCTGGGGTGTTGTTGTTTCAAGGAATTAATTTGAAAGGAATAATGTTCGCCTCGAGGAATTATGCGAAAATAAAAATATAAAAAAATTGGATAACGAAGCAAATAGGGAGCCTCATGTTTTAACCTTCAGCCTTTTTTCGGGAAATCGTTTGCGGCTTTTTGCCGTACTTTCTATTTAGAAACAACAACAACAGCTCTATGTTATTTAGATACTTGCTATCTAATAAATTTGGGTAGCGAAACGCAACATAATTACATATCAAATATTTTTGCTACCTGAAAATTACAACGTACATGAATACATGAGAATTGATATAGTCATAGTGACTCAACCTTAGCTCTCTCTGTTTTTCTACTTCACAATTTTACAGTTCAGGGGTGAGATAAGAGATCATAAAATATTATATGACTTTGAATTTTGATTATATGGTGAAGGTTCTGACTATATAGCTTTGATTTATCAGAGATTGTTACGCAATATATTTGATTGCCAATTTTTTTAATACTAAAGGAAATTAGTTGGAATTTATGGATATTCTAGGCAATTCTTCGTTTACTATTTAATGAGGAGTTGTTTTTATATATACATTTCATGAACCCCTTCGAAATTCACAGGGGCTCAACATTTAACATATAATATTCCAATTATTTCCTGTACAACTCTATATACCTGGAATAACAACATACTTAAGCAGATAAGCATACTAGCACACAGATTTCAAAAGACAATTTATCATATTTAGCCACAACAGCCCACACCATAATACTTATCACCATAAAGCCAATAAATTATTAAGAATAATTAGTATTATATACTACATATATGATGAAATTGCTAAACTCGAAGAACTTGCGAAAAGTTGCGATATTGCGAAAATTATAAGAATATATTATTTACGTTAAATTTAAGAAAATATATATTTTTAGGTACAAACATCTGAAAATAAGGTAGAAATTGTGAGGCTGCTTAATATCAACGGTTGGCTCGTTATGACGTGATAATAAAGGAATATCATACAACAGTCTCACTACCGTTTTTCAGTTCTCCAGTTTAGAGACTGAAACTTTTTCCCTGAAAGTCAAATATTTCCTTGGGCATATTTAGGGGCCACTAATTAATGAAGACACTTTTATGATTCATTGTTTATCTATGCCCAAATAAAAGTACCTTATAGGTCAAAATCTTCTTTCCATAAAGAGTAGAAGGACAAGGAAGTAAATATTTCAACAAAAACATTCATGATATAAATCAACGAAGAGCCCTTTGAGAACCCCTAAAATTACCAAGTGGAATAAACAATTATTTTATTATGTGAAATGGGAGAGAACTGAAAGCTTTGTGCCCTGAAAATGAGTGGAAAATTCTCATTTTTCCGTTTGTGAATCTGTAATTATTTTTGCAGCAAGTATGTGAGGTTTTTGTGTTGAATTTGTTTTGTTAAATTTTTGTCCTTCACCTTTTTTATGCAAAGAACAGAAAATTAATTCAAAATAGTTTTCGTTTTACTATGAGATTTTCCTTTGTGGCTGAAAATGCTTGAAGGATCGTAAAGGTTGTTTTATAATTTTCTTTGGAATATATAGTTAAAAACAAAACTCTTCACGAGCATACATAGTTGTTGTATTTATGTAGTGCTCAAGTGTTTGGTTTGAACTTTGCCCTTCTATTTTTGAAGTCTATCTAGATGATGTCACCTATAACATCTTGAGTGTATCTACAATTTTAACATAAACACTCGATTTATATAATATATGTATTTGCTCAAAGTGCTTTTGTATTTTTATTGAAATTGCGATAAAATAACTGAGAAAACTCAACGCTCATTAACATAATAATGTAAAGTACCTCAATATATAACCAAAAAATATGTTTAACACAATTTTTCAAAAAAAATCTTTCCCGCAACATTTTGGTGGCATAAAGCATCATAGAAGAAACGAAACAATAACAAAAACATAAAAAATGAAACAATCATATTCAGCAAAACATTGAATTTATTCAGCAAACTTGCGCAGTTTCAACAGTTTCCCTGAGAGAAGCAAGTCGATTTGAAAATTTGAAAATCAGAAAACAGCATTCATCGGTAACAACTCATTGAAATAATTTCTTAATATAACACAATTTTAACATATTAAATGCAATCACTACAATTGAATGCACTTAAATTAAAAGAGTTATCTAGCAAGAAAGTAATATCGAATGTATTTTCAATAAATGTTTTATATATTTTAGACAATTTTATTTCAGTTTTTAGATAACATAAATTTGTTTTTTTGTAAAGTAATTTTTTTATGAATTTTTTCTGGAGAATTAAGAATCTAAAATAAAATTAAAATCTGATTATTTAAGTTTTATCAGCTGATTAACCAGATGCTTTTATATACTTGATTTTATAACGAATAATCGGACACTTTTTCTGACATCCAAGAGCCCAGTGAGTTTTTACTCGGTATTGAAACTTCGACACAAATATCGTAAAAAATATATTATGCGGATATGAGTTAGAACTTAGTCTACATTATAAATTCAATGTTTAAATTGGTAAAATTTTATTCAAAAACTTTGGTCTGAATATAATGATGATATGAATTTTAGTCAGTTTTTATTTTAAAAATTTCACTACCTAAAAATTGCTATACAAATCTCCTTAACAAGTTTTACTGGGCAATATGAAAATCATGTCTTGACAATCCGATTATTCTCGAAATCATGATCAAACACAACTAAGTCTCAGACGAATTTATATTTTTGCCAAGTGCAGACGCGTTAATTTGAAGAGACGTGTTTGTGTTCAATTAATAGATTGCCTCAAATCAGTAGAAAATTGTGTACAACCTCATATTGCATGAACAGTGCCGTGAAAATCGCGAATTCAGTCGACCAAAACAAATAATTAAGAAAAATCAACAAAATCTTGCAAGAAAAAGTGGAATAAAACAAAATTGTGTAAATCTCAGCTGCAATTCAATTAATCGCTTAGTGCCCAATCAGTTTCTGCCTAAAATTAGTTGCAGCGCATAAAATCTCCTCCATTTGCAATCAAAAAAGGAGCAAAATAAAGCGGAAAATCCCGAAAATCTGTCTAAAAGGCAAAAAAAGAGAATAAAATAAAATAAAATCGATAAGTGCTTGTGTTGTGTGCTGTGTGGATTTGTGGATAAGTCCTTTTCTTCACAGGACCAGACCAAAACAGCCGCAAGCTGTGGGGCTCAAGCGCCTATTTCCTGCCATCTCAAGGCATGCAGAGTATGCAAGGGCTGATGCAGGGCTATTTTGCGCCGGTGAGTCCACTAGAAATATTCCCGAAATTGCGAAAAAATCATCACCGGAAAAAATGCTTTTGTTTGTTTTTGAACTTTTTGAAGGTTCAATCGGATTTTTCAGTAAATGAAAATTTTATTGGGATGCATTTGCATTTCTGTTCGTTGAAGGACGAGGTCTGGGCAGCAGATGTTGAATTTATTTTCGCATAACAACAAAATTTATTTTCTGATAGAAATATCCTCTTTAATAAATCCTAATGCTTAATATGGTTGTCTTCGCTTCTGTTTATCGTAAATTAAAGAATTTAACGAAATCTAAGACATTCCAAGCATTTTCTGATAGAAAGTGAAATAAAAATAAGCGAATCTCGCGAAAATAGCACAATAAAATCTACGACACGGCGAATCTCAATAATTTCTCGCTTTTCTTGTCGGTCTCTTGTGTTTCTTTTTAATTTCCCGTAATTTTCCGTAATTTTAGATTGCAGAAAACAATTAGCGCTTTAACAATAGCAATGTGATTCAACGACATTTAATTGATTCTGTGATTTATTTAGTACGACTTGCAAATGATATACAGAGATTGAGAGGATTTTTGTGAGAAGGTGTAAAGTTTGTTGTATTACAAAGTGTCGTTTTCATTAAAAACAAATTATTTGTTTTTATGTAAGAAATATGTAATTTTGGGAATTTGACTTAAGAGCAGTATTGTCAATAAATAGTGTACTTGAAAAGTATACAACCCAAACCCCCCAAAATCAAACCAAATATAGTTACTATGTTGTTGTTGTCGATGGCGATGTTGCCTTTTGGCCCAAACATTACAGACATTCTCATTGAAAGTAAAAGTAGCTGTGACGGAGCTGAATTCTTCAATGCTTCCAATTCTTGCTTCAATTTTTCCGAATTCTCTAAGGGGACCAACACAAGTAAAAAATTAAAAACAACAAAATTATCTGAGCAAACTGCAAAACGGCTTGGAATTTTGTTGGTTCTTTCTGTACTTTTGGTTCTTGCTTGAATATTTTTAGGTAATTTTTTGAGAATTTTGAATATCATGCATATTATGGTTTTTTCATTCTGTTTGGAGCACTTTCTTTGAGCTTGCTTTGAAATGCTTCAAGCGAGTAGAAGAAGGAGCATATAATAATCTGCATAAATTATTCTTGATTTTACAAGCTCTGAAGAAAGTCTTCGTGACAAATGTTTTGGAAATGCATGAAAAAACCATTCACAAGACCTTTTCACTATTTACCTACATTTTTTGCCACTAGTTTTTGTTTAATGCGATTGCTATCGACTTGTATTACTATTTCTGTTTTGGTGTTGCACAATCCAAGTAGCGAGAATAAACCAGCAGAAAATACGTAAAATATGCGAGATTAATTAGTGTTACAATAGTATTTAGAGAATTAGTGCGAGTATTCCGCTAAAAATGAATGAACAGCTTTGACACGACAATACGACTATAAAATCGGTTGTTACTATAATAAGTATATGTTATTTATGTTATTCAGCCAGTTTGACGAGTTTTCTCTATTTATTCCATCTATCTAATAAGTTATTCCATTCAAATTCATCTTATTTGCTGTGAAGAGCTGTGAAGCTTAGAAATGATGCTTTTTTACTTTTTCGCGAATTTTATGCTTTGAAATGTTTGTATCATATTAAAAAGATATGAAAATTTTATTTATGGGTTTATTGGCAGGGGTTTGGTGTCTATAACTTTTTTGCTTGAATATTTTTGCTTTCATACGTAACTTCACCTTTCTACATAAATTATTTAAAAAACATAATTAGTTATTTTTGAACAGAGAGAGCTCCCATGTATTTTAAAAGTATAAACATCTATTCTTTAGCCCTGAAAGCAAAGGTCAAACAAACAATTTTCTTTTCACAAAGCCTTAAAATGACTTTTGATGAACAAAGTCTTCTGTTATTAATAAATCTCTCAAACATTAAAAACCTCAAACGATTTTTCTCTAGCTACACAAAAATACTCATAAAAGTACATTAAAAGCATCCAAAAACATTAAAAAACATTAAAATCATTAGAAACATTAAAAACATTAAAAGATTGAGTCCCGTAATTACGTCTCAGAATTTATTGTGTAATTTTTCGTTATTATTCGAGAATTCTCCAAAAATGTTCCGTTTGAAGATTGGTGAGTTTTTCAACAACCAAATTGCTTCCAAAAAACTTTCATTATGTTCCTTTAATAAGGAACTTGGAAGTAACATTCCCTTCCACATGCCTCCATAGAGAGCGAGAATATTTTGCGCCTTTGCCAAGGCCAATTAATTATTCATAATTATCGGGTGCCTTTACTGTTCAAGTTAAATAAGTGGAAATTGTACATTTTATTGTGCCCGGATTGTATAATTGCCATAGTGCTCAAGTATACTTTGTGTGGGGAGAACAAAAGGGCAAACCGGGTAGGATTGCTTGCCGCCAACTATTAGATTGTATTTTCTCGCATTTACTCGCACTTTATTTGAGTTTCCAAGAGTTTACTCCATTTATTCGATTGTTGGAATTAACAAAGCGGCTCCTGTTGTGTATGTATGCAATCTGTAATTAACAATTACGATAATTGCGAACAATTTCCCTTTCAGGCATTTGGCACACACACTAGAGCAGTTCACCCTCGCCACCTTCAATTTTTAGTTAGAATTTTTCGGGGGGGCTATTGTTTAGAACTTTTCTCGGATTTGATGGAAATTTGATTTCAAAAAGGATTATGATTGAAATTCTTTAAAGATTCTAGTGAATATACAATTTACTAATCAATAGCCCCCCAAACTATATACTTTGATCAATATATACGATCAAAAAACCAATTTTGTGCATATTTTCCATCAAAAACAGAAACAAACTGCATAATTAACGAAACCCTCCTTCCACTTTACTCCCTGAAACATGTTATTATTATTTTCATATTTTGTTGTTGGAATCTAATCGAGCGTGTAAATTTGCATTGTTTGTAATTAGAGATTTGGCAGGAATTTGTGCTTGCTTATTTTGTTATTTGCATATATCACCTTTCAATCGGCAAACTCGCAATTTGTTGAGCATTTAACCAATTTAAGCTTAAACACCTCTTTCACCTTATTACATTTACACGTAAATGTACACCCAATTTAACACTATTAACCCCAACTGACCCTCCGTCACAATTTTCACTATCAACATTCCAAAATCATAGTAAACAGCTCCCCCCTCGCGTTTTGAACTGAAAATCACTTCCTGCACTTGGCTTGGTCACAAGCGCGGAATATTAAGTATAGAAAAATGAATGAATATTATTTAAAATACAAAAATAATGTATTAAAGTTATTTAATCGATTCGAGACGAGTGTTGTGTTGCTGGGCGCACCTTGTTCTGCCTGGCTTTTGTTATTCCAACACCGTCGATGAGCCAGCAATATTCGCAACTTTTCACTGCCAGACGTGATGGTGTTGTGGAGCTGGACGAAGATTGGAGTCACGAAGATTTACGGGGAGCGAATGAATGATTTTCAATTTTGTTTCAAGATCCTCCCAATGAATGATGGCACTGAGTTTCAGGCCTGAATGAATTCAGATTTCAGGTCCTGAATTTTGGCTTGCAAGATCCTGTTTCAGAAAACTGTCAAGAACATGAAATTTGTGATTGTTCTTTTAAAATTTTGTTGATATTTTTATTAAAATTTTTAAATCCTCTTTTCAATATAAAATTTCTCATCTTTTGTGCACATAATTACATTGTAGTAATATTATAAGTGTTGGTGCATATCATTCATTAATAAATTAAATAAAATGCAAAACACATTTTATATAGTGCAATAATGTTAGATAACTCGACATCAACTGCAGAAACTCAGTATTTTCAGTATGTCCCATCAAACTTTCCTTTCAGTGATCCGCTCCTCGTCCTTATGAACTTCAGGCCTGCAACTCACGCCTGAAGTCAGGCCGACTATTCAGGCCTGAACACTCTTGCACTGGGCTGTTTCAGAAAACTGTCAAGAACTGAAATTTGTGATTGTTCTTCCCCCCCTCTTTCCAATATAAAATCTCATCTTTCACAGCAAAACACATTTAGCAATAATGTTAGATAACTCGACATCAACTGCAGAGAAATTTATGTCCCATCATTGTGATCCGCTCGCCTCACTAAATATAAAATGCGAGAAGAATTGCTTGATGTGCAAAATTGTTTTCTTACATCACTTTCAATTAATAATAATACAAGTTAAATGAGTTAAATACATTAAATAATAAATAACGACAAAAAATGGTACAGTGAATATTACTGAGTGTACATGAGTGATGGCAAAGAACGATGGGGGATTTTTTTAACAATCTCATTGCGACGCTCGTCTCTGCCAGTTTAAGCAGAATTGAATTATGGATTATATAGTGACAGTGTGATGTCGCAAAACGGAGAAGATTAGCGGATTAATTGAAAGTGACGTCACAGATCTGGGGTGGATTTGCTTGAAGATGTTTTGCATTTTTTAATGCTTTTTAAATATTTACAAGCCTATAAAAGCTTTCAATCGACGATCGCTTCCAATCAAATTCGAGTATTTATTTTAACTATTTACCTTCAAAGCATAAAACAACAAATTAAGTCAATTAGACTTTAGTTGAAAATACATTTTTTTGATTATCTGGTATTCGAAAGTATACAAAAAATACATATACTTGTGTACCTTTTCAAGCAACAGCCCAATAGGCGATAGCACACAAAAAAATTAAAGCACAGCAAAGGTCAACTTGGTCGAATCAACAATTGATAATTATAATTACTTGCTTGGAAATGTGATAAGTTGTAAGAGTTTTACCAGAATTGGTGAATTATTCGCTGAATACGAGTGGAACTGAATATAAATTCAGCACGCGAACTGGTTTGAAGCCAATTTACCAGATAATTGAAGGATTATCTTGCATTTAGATTTGCTATTTAAGTATTTAATATTTCTGAAGAAGTTTTCAAAGAAGTACTAAAATCTGTTGGTTGAATGAGTTCAAGTAATTTTTATGTTTCAAGATTAAGACTGTTTCCATGATCATACTTAAAAAGTGCAACAACCCTATAAATACCCTAACAACTCCCTCTCATCTCCAACTCACAAAAAAGCTCTTATTCATTGTTATTTTCCATCACTTTTGCCTTTTTTTGGTATAACAAGAAAAAATTAGAATGAATTCATCATTAAAAGTGCTATCATGCTCGACATTCTATCATTCTCCTGGCAATTTGTCTGTCCGGGGCTTTTGCTAGAGCTGCTCATACACAATTGCTAAGATAATTCTGGCCAGCATAACTTTGTATGTGCCCAATCGAGCTGATGTAATGATGGCATGCGAAGAAACGTAGATAAAACATGAGCAATAACCAAAAAACTAAATATAAAAAAAGTAAAGTGTAGTAGAGGATCTGTCTGATGACGATAATTATCCGTAATCACCAACAAAGCAGACGATGGTGTGCAGAATTGTGTATTATTACGATTTTGCTTTACAATGGCCTTCAGATCGTTTGGTTTTGGTGTTTTGGCTCTATAATCGGGTGGCGGTGCGTGGATTTTTAGTTTTGTTTAATGCAAAAATGCGAAATACAGGAAAACATGTTATAACCTGTGAGATTTATTTAATTACTAAATTGTGGGCTTGGAGCGACTTAACGTCTTGCATATTTTCGGTTTTAACTTCTACAAAATTTTGTAAAAGATTAAATTGTATACAATGTGGTAAACACATTGTTCCCCTTCACATTTTTGAAATCTATAAATAGCACAAAGGCGACGATTCTTCTATTAATTAACAATATTGTTCATCCATTGATGATTATCTTTTCATTCATTGAACTCACACTGTAATATTTGCAGGAGTGGTCTATTTGTGGAAGTATTGTTAGATTTTTTTTGCCACAACTGCTCACAATTGAAAAAGTTCTCAAAAGTCTCTCAAATAATTTTTCTAAAACACAAATCAGCTCACCCTGAACCAAATCACCTCGAATAAAATAATTTGATTTCAAATTTTAAACAACTAATAAATCTCGCGAGTAATTAAAAGGAATCACGCATTAACATTTGCAACCTCACTCCCCACATTACACCTCTCCTGAAAATGTAAAACACATGAAAAAGCAATTCATTAATCAAACAGTATTCATGTGCATGTGTGTGTGTGTGAATATTAATGCAAACCATCATCAAGTGGATGTGGGAAATGTTGTCGAGGAAACTGAGTAAAATGAAGGAAAATGGAGCCTCGCATATGTTTTTGTGTTCTGCTGATGCTGAGATTTTTCCTCGATGCTTTCATTGCTTCAGCAGGCGTATTTCCAGTACTTTTACGAATTTTCCTTTTGTTGCATTCATGGCAAAAAGATAATTTATTGAGTTTTAAGAAGATTTTCTTGGTGCGCCAAGTGGAAAGTTCAGTAGGCGCGTTTTTGCGCTTGCCATTGTCTTAGTACTGATGATGATAAGACATTAAATACGGAGCTGGAAATTAAAATATGTAGATTTTTATCCCTTTTTTATTGTTATCGCCCAACTTTGCTTGTTGTTGTTGTTTCCTTTCTTGAGTTTTTCTTTACTTTATGAGATTTTCCTCAGTTTTCCAGTTTCACTTTGTTTGCGCCATTTTTCCCCATTTTTTTCCTCTTTGGCTGCGTTTTCTGAAGAAAAACTTTTTTAATAGGAATGAGTTCTGGAGACTTTGTTTGAAGATATGAGTTCTTGTGATTTTATTCTTTTTGGCTAAGAGATATAAGATATTGGCTAGGATCAATAAAATTGGAGACCAACTGTAAATGAAGTTTTTAACGGGAAAAGTTTTGGGGAGAAATTTTCATAGTTTTTTTTAAACAATCTATTTAAGGAAGATATGAGTTATGATTAGTTGCAGAGTTGGACGGTACTTTTCATTCGATAAAATTGGTTAAGTCATAAGATTCTTTAATTTTATCCTTAAAACTGTCAAAAAACATTTATATTTCATACTGTCATAAAACCCATCAAAATAAATTCAAAATTTAAGCCAACTGGGAAAGATTAAAATTAATGCAGCAAATGTGAAAGTAAAAAAAATCTCTGTGCTTCACAATTCTTGTGCCTTGAAACTTTTAAAATCTCAGAAAAGTCGGAAAACTCAGAAAACTCGCTTCACTGTAGTGCTTTACTCTAAAAAGTCAAGAAAACCTAAAGAACAACGAACGAAAATTTATGCAGCAACAAAGGCATTATTTTTACGAGACTTTTCTTCATTTTCCTCTTGAGATGATCAACTTTCTTATTATCTGCCTTAGTGGCTGTTGTTGTTGCCTCGGAAACATATTAAAAATTATTGTTTATTGTGGAAATTGAAATTTATTGCAGCAAAAGTAAATTATCGTCTTGTTCGCTGTTTCGTATATTTTGCTTCGTGGGCGAGTGAGCTACTCAGCAGCAATCAAGAGGGTGATTGTGCCAGTACTCTAACTATCTCAATAATGTGTTACTGGCGTAACTCTTGTCTTACACTCGGGCTTGTTGACGGCCATAGATATGTTATGCCCATTATAGGGAAGAGTTATGGTCCTGTGCTCTAGGTTTATGGAAAAATCTGGGTGGAAAATGTCTGGAAAGGCACTCGTGGAAAAACTTTTGGTTTTTGGTAGGTTTCGTTTAGAATGTTCAATTTTAATTACAATGTCGAAAAAATCTTAAAGTTTTTTTTTTTCAAATTTAATTGAACATTCTTTTCAATTGTGAAGAATTATAAAAGAGATTTAAAAAATTTAATTATTTCAATAAAAATTTTTATCTCGTGAAAATTAAATTTTTATTTTATTCACAAATAAAAAAACAACCAAATAAAATGTAATAAAACGTTTTGTTTAAAACTTATTTTTTTTAAATAAAAAATACCACAAACATCTCTACCAAAAGTTTCCTTCCAGTGTCTTTTTTCTCAAACACATTTCAGTAATGCGAAATTAAAGGAGTTTAAGCGTGGAAACGAGTGGAAAAACAGTTTGTCCCTCGAAAAAGCAGCCGAAAACAACATAAAAGATTCTTTTTTATGAGGCCATAAAAAATAAAAACAGATTATAGCGAGCAGGAAAATTATTTATTACATTTTAGTATTTTACAGGCACTTGGTTGCTTGAAACTCGAAAGTGCTCTGCTTTGCTATTGCCTGCAAATGTTCTGACTACTTCTAAATTTGCTTGGAATTGCTCTATTGCCGAGCGCGCAAATAAAACAAAGACAAATGTCTTAAGAAAACTCGGCAGAAGTTTACATTAAATTTAATTGCGAAAAATTGTGCACGTAAGTTGTTGTTGTTGTTGTGGCTTCATATTAAATTAATTGTATCAAAAAAATGTCACAGCTCTTGGAACGGATTCAAGATTTTCTCTCGAATGAGTTTTGTGTATGCTGTTTGTATTTGCTTGAATTGCTTGAATTTTCGGGGCCAAGAAGAACTTTTTGCTGTTCGAAGCAGTTTAGAAATTTTGAACATTTTATAAATACCTGAGGTTTTTGTAGACATTTATTAGAAGAATGGATTTTAATTTTTTATGGCAAAAATGTGAAATTTGAGAAATGTTAGAAATACATGAGTTTCAAGCTTAGAACCGCATTAAAATGGATTTTCCATCAAATGAATTGAGATTCATTTCTTTTGTTCATTTTTAAATTTTATTGATCCCCTTTGTTCTGAATGTTATTGTTATTTGGTTGTAAAGTTTTAAGCTGGTCTTGAAACGTCTTGAAATTGAGATCGAAACTTATAAGAATTCTGACAAATTCGTTAAATTATTTCATCAAACTATTTTCTAACTGAATTTCGATTTCTATCAACCTAACGATAATCTTATTAGATTCAACACTCGCAAATCTTTTATGTTCTTTTTGATTTTGCAATTGAAAGATTCTTTAAGAATTTTGTGTAGATTCTTTATTAAAAAGCAGCCAGCTCCTTAAGAAATGTCGATAGAAAGTGATGAAAGAAAGCGAAAAGTATTTTGTGAGCATTCTATTCACGTACCACTTTATAATACGAGAATAACAACACAACTCGCTGAATTTAAATATTTTTGATATTTATTATGTTAAACGGGAATCTCGGATTCCAGCATGAATAAGTTCCAAGAGTGTGTGCGCTATGCGTGCTGCTTTGATGGTGGCACTAAGTGCTTGTGAATAGAAAGCGATCATATTATTCATTTTATTTATATCGTCAATAAAACCATTATCATTCCTTGTTTCCTTTTCGTGGATATTTAATAAAAGCAAAGCTACGATATGGATCACAATTTCAAAGGGAATTCTCCAAGTGAAGGATGCCAGATTTCAATCTTAAGTGGATCGGGTTTAAATTACATAAAAAGTATTTAACGGGTTTGAATTATTATTTTTGATGATTTATTTGTAAGTGGTTAATGCGGGACATGTTCTTTCTCAAAAAATTCTCAAATCTTAAAAAATCCTCAGAAATCTTGAAAATTAAAAAGACAGTAATATTTTGTTCCCTTACTAACCAAGAATATTTTTTTTATAGTATTCTTAAAGATCTCGCAACATTTTTAAATAATGTACCAATCAACAGTGGATTTGAATTCCTCTGTGCCTCCCATATGCGTTTTAAAAAAGTTTGCAAGATTTTACTCCGAGTCTCTTGATCCTTGCAAAAATAAATCCTTTTTAAAGTCAGAATTGGAAAATTATTTAAATTCCCTAATCCGACAAAATCTCCCCACACACTCTTGAAGAAGCACCCGAATGTAAATATATTATTTAATAAAAAAGATTGAAAAAGCATATCATTTCATCTCGCAGGATGTTTTTTGTGCAGAAAGGCTTTTCGAAAAGATCCAGAAAAGGAAAAAATTTCACAATTTCCTTAATTTGGAGTATTACTTACAAACATCAAGAATTCTGTGCTTTTCTTAGAAATTTTTAAGATGTTCAATTTTTGTAATGAAAAAAAATTTGCCTGAATATTTTCCAATACTGAAAAGCTGTTTGCACAAATATTTCAGATTTCAGATTCATTCTTTCATATATTTTTATTTACAAACAAATTTTTAATAAAAAAGTCTGCAAATGTCCTTGTAACTCAAATACGTTCCAGCAGTCAAAAATGTGTACCATAATTCGAAAAATGTCGTATAGATGGTAACGTTGTCGTCGCATTTCAGCTGATTTTAAATGATTTCAGTGTCAATCTTCAAAACTCAAAACCTTCCAAAATTGAAATTGTTTTGCTTTTAATCGAAATTTACCGAAATTTGAAATTTTTCTAGATTTTCCCGTTATACAAGAGTATCTCTGAATTTTTCCAATTTCCTCCAGCACAGCAAGCTCTTGAAAGTTGCACGATGCAATTCCTGCTATAAATATCCCACAAAACGCGCAAAAACGGTTTTTGCTCGTGTGAGCACTTTTTGTAAAGAGCTGGTCTCGATATTTTATGCAAATGATTCGACAATGCTCGCTTTACTCCGGCAATACACACATTCGAAGCACATTGTGCGCCGTTTACTCACCATCAGTTCATGAAGAAGCTATAAACATGGCAAAAAATGTGATTTTGGCTGAGAATTGGGAGACTAGTCGTGGATTCCGCGTGCATGTGCGATTTTTTGCGATACTTTCATGTACAGAACTGAAGTTTAAAAAAACTTTTTAAAGAATAAAAAACTAAAATAAACGTTAAATGCGAGTTGGAATATAAAGAAATAAAAAAAAATAGAATGACAAAACATCTCGGCATGTGATACTTGATGCTACTTGGTTGTATTTGGTTTAGATGCTTATATGATAGGATTAGCTTGCTGTTGTTGCTTTTGCTTTTGGGTTATAAAATTGGTTGTTTTGTTGTATGCTTAAATGAAAAGCGTATAACTGGGAAAAAAGTTGGGAAAAACAGTAGCTAAGAAACAAATAGAAATAAATAGAAATTGGAAAAAACATCTTGAGGCGAAAGAAGTGAGCATACATGGTTGGAGTATAAAAATTAAAAAATTGATCAAAAGTGGGATCTCTCAGCATAAGTGTGAGTGAGTATTCTTTTAATTGGTTGGAGTGGATATGATTATGTGAGCTGTTTTTGTGCTGCAGGGATGCAGTGTGTATCAGTTTCATTTTTTCTGATGTACAACCTTTTAAACTGAAGCCACAACATTTCTAATTGTCAAACTGAATAAAATATTTACAAAGTCTAGATAATTCAAACCTTAAACATATCTTATATCTGATTTGAAGAATATTTTTATTGTGATATTTATAAAATTTTCTATCGAGAAAAATTTCCTTTTATATTAGATATCCTTCACTTATCTAGCCAATGAAAAGGCATCAAATTTAAAAATAATATATTGAACAAAAAAAAAACCGAATTTAGAATTCAAAGATCCTTTGACTTTCACTTTCACACAGAGAATAAAGGAACACTATATTTATTCAGATTCATATCTCAAAATCAAACACAATAAAATAAGAAATATATACAGAATCGATCTGCTCCCCCTAATACTATAAGTATATCAAACAAAAGCTCATAAAAAATAGTATAAACAGAACCCTGCCTCATCTGCCTTATTATTTGTATTGTGATCGTTCTCTTGGAGCTTCATATGTACTTGATTTAACTTAAACAGCTCCAAGCCATTCTCCAAAACACAAAAACAGAAAAAATAAAATTCTAAAATTTTAGAAAATACACAAAAACAGAAAAATATACAATTCATTCAAGCAAACTGTTCAGTTGTGCAGTATTTGCCGTTTGATAGTTTTCCATGCCAGTTTTTTGCTGCTATAGTTTTTGATGGAAATTTAATCAGTTTTTGCTGTTGCTCTGGCTTGCATTGCATGTTTTTTAATTTGCCGTATATATGCTATTGGGTGGTTGTTATTGCTTCAGAACGATTGCACATAAAAGGTTACAATTTAATATTCCATGCCAAATATATATTTTTTAAGCTCTATCGGTTTTCGCGTTATTTTCGAAGTATCACAAATACCGGCACACACGTCAATTACATTATTCTTCTTTCATTATTTTCCGAGGAGTTGTGCTAACATGATGATGGAATTTTAAATGATTTTCACTAATTCAGACAATAACATAATATAGGGTCCTGTGGGGATTTAGAGAAATCTGTAAAAAGTTTCTTAAAGCGGTCCACACACTATGAAAGAAAATCACTGAAAGTTTTTACTTCTTTCAACTTCTTACCATTTTCCCGTTGAAGGATTTTTTTCAAAAAATAGTCAAAATGTGCGTATTGAAAAGACAAATTTTATGTGTGAAGAAAATTTGGAAAAACTCTAGGAAAAACTCTACTTTCACTCAACTTTCAGTAAATTTCTGAAATTGACTGAAAGTTGAGTGAAAGTAGAGATTTTCCGAAAGTTTTTCCAAATTTTCTTCACACATAAAATTTGTCTTTTCAATACGCACATTTTGACTATTTTTTGGAAAAAATCCTTCAACGGGAAAATGGTAAGAAGTAAAACTTTCACGGTTTTTACTTTCATAGTGTGTACAGCGCTTAAGAGATGTTTAACATTAAATTACTTATATAAACATTGTTGAAATTCTACTGATTTATTGAGAACTTCATAACCTTTTTTAATTAATTAATATTGTTTCAATTCGTTTGTTTCTATAAATTATGTTTGTTATTGTGCAAGTTGTAATAGCCTAGTTTCTCAAAAACTTAATATATTTCAAACCAAATCAATGAGTCAAAATACTAATTAACGTGGTAATGTCAAATTGATATTATACATACTCAATACTTCATTAAACAAAATCTATATCAAACAGCTGTAAACCTGTTTTAAAGCCACTGATTTGAAGGCTGTTACTTCGCGAACAAATAAACACTGCTATGAAGTAAAAAAATGTGCAAAGTGTAAAATGTACAGAATTTAGGTTATTAAGATGAATGAGGTACAAGAATGCGCTTGGTGCTTGATCGATGCGAAGCTGAACACAAGCAACCAGCAATAAAATATATAATTATTTTCTTGTGCTTCAGAATTTGCTTGAGCGATTTTTTTCCTTTTCGATAATTACACGGAATTTTGAGATTTCAAAGATATTTGAGATTGTTCGGACTATTAGCCTGGAAGCTATGAGATAATCTCCATCGATGCTTGTAATTATTTTTATGGGCTTTTTACATTTCTTTGAAGAATTTAAGATCTTTTCAAGTAATCTTGAAGATTTTTATAGAATTGTTTTTCTTCCAAAAATGCTGAATTACGTTTAAGCATAAATATGGTTTCTATTTAGATGAAGAAAGCTTATCAAAATTGAAGAAACTAAAAGAAAAGTACCTTATTTCATTCTTGATACCATAAAACCAGCGAAGTTCGATTCAAAGGTGTTCTTAATTTTGTATAAATGAAGTCCAAAGCACGCACATGGCAGTTCAAGAACAAAGCAATGTTATACCTCATCATGTATTACTTTATCTGACCATAAACTGTGCTGGAATGCCTACCGAATTCTCGTTACCCAACAAAAGGAACAAACGCTCTAGCAAAATCTGGAATTCGGAAAATCGGGGGAAATGCGACAAATGATAAATGGATTTCTTCCGAGACATTTTTGCTGAACATTTGTGTGCCGTCATCGTTATCTTCGGCATTCAACTGCTGGGTTATACTTGCAGCAATCAGTTTTGAGTTACAACTGAGTAACTGGGGGCGGGAGAAACTTTCGATTTTCTTAGGGTTTTGTTTTTCTGTGGGTGGGATGGTTGTTTATTGAGAATATAGATTTTATGTGTGAATTTTATGGGTTTTAAAAGATGTTTTGAATTTATTTGATGGTTTTGGGCTTGAGTTTATTTGAATTAATTTGATTTAAAAGAATTGAGCTTCTCTTAATTATTCTTTTGTCAAGCCATATAAACATTGAGCATCAAATTACAACAACTTCTTGAACGAATTTGTATGTTTTCTTAAATTTCCCTCGAAAAAACAGTCAATAAGATGTTCCATTTTTAGCAAAGATAATTGCATATTTAATGATTCCCATACAATTTCAAAATAGGCATTAAATTTCCATTAATGATCCCTGCTCATCACCATCACAACTCAATTCTTTGCATTTCCCTTAAAACTCTTCCAAATAGATTTTTAATGGTTCCTTGATCCCCCTTAGCATATTCTTCTATTTCACAACAATTATTAGCATGTAACCGTATATTTTATATATATTTAATGTGAAAGCAAGCATTGTAGTCGACTGAAAAAGCCCCCAATAAACTCAGTCATCGTTTACCATCCAATAAATTGAAAGCAGAGTTTTTCTCGCGGCTCATCTCTTGCGCCATTATTCTAGTTCTAGGGAAACCACCTCCAAACGGCTAGTGTTTCCATACAATGTTTTGCCTTCATAATGCTTCAGCATTCTTTTGTGCGGCTAAACTAAATATTTACCTTAAAACACAAGGCGCAAAACCTCTCTCAGTAATGATAATAAATGATGAACGAAAGCAAATGTTTGATGGAAAATGATGGAAAATGTATTTTCTTTGCTCCTCATATTCATCAAAAAAAAAAAACAAAGCGCCTCAAGAAAAATATAAGCATAGTGATGGTGCAGCTAGGAATATTCAACGAGGGGTCTTTAGATGTGTGTTTGATGCCATTGGGTTCAAAATAAGGGGGCTATTGAATGAATAATTTTTTTTAATAAACGTTTCAATGGGTAAAAAACTGAGTGTATATGGGGTAATCAAATATTTGATATATGATTTTGATAATCTTCAAAAATTAAAGAATCAATTTGCTATAATGTAAAAACTCCAGGAATCTATCAAAATCCATCAAAAGCAAAATGCATCAAATCGATCAAAACTCCCCTATATTTTTTTCATGTTTATACTGAACCCACCAAAAACATCAACATATTGTTAAATTTTTAGTGCTTCCCCAGTAAATAATATTTTCTTTAGACTGTTCTCCCGATTTTTACCAAAAACACTCTTTACTTTATTATTTTATGATTTTTTCTCGGAACCAATTTTTTGCTAGCTATAGTTAAACCAGGCAGCTTTAGCAATTGTATCTCAAATTGATTGATTTTGTTGCTGGCTGTATTTTATGATTGTAATTTACGAACGCGCTGAATGTTTTGTTATTTTTAAATAAAGCGCGAAGCAGCAAGAAAATAAGCAGAAACGATCAATTGGCGAGGAATGTTCTCGTGAGTTTCGTGAATTTTCTAGAGAAAATTTAAAAAATCTAGAGTTGTTTTCTTATGAGTTTTTTTTTTGTATTTTTTTAGGGAAAAACTGCTTTATGACTTTCTCAGTTTTTCTTGAATTTCTTCAGATTTTCTTAAACTTCTTGAGTTTTTTCAGTTTCTTCGGTTGCTCGTAAAGTTTTCACGCTTACAATTGGTACACGTTTTTTTTCTATCTTGATTTATGACTGTTTGGGGAATATTCCAAATTTGATCGAGATAAAAGTGAAATGTTTGAGATTTTGCTGATGTATTAAATACGAAGCAAATTTTGTATGAAATTGTCTTTAATATTTGAGATAAATGTAGTAATAATGGTGAGAGACCTTTTAAAGAAGAATTGAAGTTCACATTTTATTTTGGATTACAGCTTTTATGCTTGCAATGATGCAACTTTAATTTTGCAGGGGTTTCAAAAATCTGAAGAATCAGTTTTAAATTAAAATTCAATTGGTATTATTACGCAAGTCGTGATGGCCTGACAAAGTCAAAACGCTACAACAAGAAGAAGAAGACAATTGGTATTATTTTTATACCTTAGACCCAGATGTCTATAAAATCTATGCTGCTCAAATAAAACAATTATCTAAAATAACTTAATCGACACAGACTTCCTCATCCTCTGTCCGAATGGAAAAACATTAATTGTTCCACAATACAAAAGAAAATAAAAGTAATTGTGACTAAAGTTTTCCACGTTCATAAAAGTCGTAAGAGAGAACGTAACAATCTATTTCATTTGCGTTATGACTTCATATTCGGGTTGCTGCTTGTCTGCTTTTTATTCTGCATAGGAAAACTTGTAGGTTGCATTGTCTACTATTTCCACAGTTCTACAGACTCGACGGTTTCCTCTATCATACTTTTCCATGTTTTTGTATATTTTTGCGAGATATATTTTCATATTTCAGCTAGAAAGACAGCGAGAAACATAAAAATTTGCCATAAAAAGCTTCAGCAAAATATAATGTATTCATATACAATTTTTTTTATTCCTACTTCTCTTGCAAACGGCAATACAGCACAAAAACTCATCGCGCTGACAGCTTCAGACGACATTCTTTTCAATTAGAATGATAAGCAAGACAATTTGCTAGCGACTTAAAAGCATAAATGCAAAAGTTATGAGATTATGCTTGGGGTTTTTGGGAAAGAATTGAAATTGGAAATTGTTAGGGAAATTGCTTCGGAATCCTTCAAGTGTCTGCAAAATCAAAGCTTATCCGGGCGGTTTATTAACAGAAGTTGGAAGGATTGTGCTCATATTATATCAGAATGTTATTCGAAAGAATATTTGTTTTCTACAGAGAAAATTTTCTAAGATTTCATGCAAAATGCCCTTCCCAATCCCTGTCCCATTCCAAACATCAAATAATATAATGCTTCCAACTAAGCATTGTCGTGTCTTTCGCCCCCAAAAAGCTCAATGAAGCAACAACACTGCTAGCGCAATTTAAATTAAATTTTATAAATTTCAATTCAACTAAATTGAACCGAAAAGGTCATTTCAATTTAGCAGCTAGCACAGAATAATACACAATATCACAATATCACACAAAGTCGCATGAAAAGACTACAAAAGGCACACATAAAAAGCGGAGCATTTTTCCAGTCTTTGCTTTCAATTGTAAATGATGAAATAAATTGATGCTCGGTTACTCGGTTGCCGGCTACTTGCTAGACTTATGATTAGGTTTTGATGCACTCGAAAGAATTTTGCGGTTTCATTGAATGTTTTCTGGGAAATTGAAGAATCGGTTATTTGATGAAGTAAAAATTGTTTTAAGGTTTAAAATAAAGATTATTGAAATTGTTGTTTATGGAAAATTTTACCAGTTGTTCGTAAACACATTTTTCAGATAAATAAGTTTTTTTTAAGTTTTTAACATAAACATTTTATTGCATCAATAATAAGCTTAGGCTTTGTGTTTATCATAAACAAATTTTTGCTCTCCAAGCAACTATTTTTTCTATTTTAAGGATAATTATTAATTTACTGAATATTTTTGCGTTCTTTGAAACGCTTGCTATATGCTATGTCCATCCGGCAACGTCCAATCATAATTTTAGCCTTCCCAAACAGCATTCATAGACTGGATCAACTGTGGCATAAATTATGTGCGATTCAATCTCGCTGCTCCATTCGCTATGCTTTAGCTTCAATTTATATTCAGTAAAACAGTTTTCCTCAGAACGCTCAGTATTTACTGTATTTCCAGCATTGGATGAAAATTGAAAAAAGCTATCCACAAATACATAAATGGCACAAAAAACTGTGCCGAAAAAAAAAATGAACAAACGACCCTCATGCACAGCCAACAAAAACAAATCGTCGTAAAGCAAACAGTAAATTGCGTCCATAAATATCCAACTTAATTTAAAACATCCTCTTCCACTTGCTTGGCTGCTAAGAGAAAAAGATTCTCAATCCGGCACGATTTTTAGGAGTTTTGCTAGAATTTGCTGTAATTTTTTAATGCTTTCCAATATTTTTAATGCTTTCTGCTCAATTTGTTTCATTCCTTGAAAATTTTCTTGTCTCTTCTACTTTTATGTTTTTGCCTCGCAAAATTGAAAGTAGAAACGTTAATTCTATAATAAAAAATTAATATGTTGGCCACAACAACCAAACACAACGCAGGTTAAGCTCTACCGGATAAAAGTGACGGCACTCACGAACTTCTTTTAATATTCATTTTGAACATAAAAAAAATTGTTTAAAAATAATAAAAATTGCCGGAATTAATTTTTCCTGGCCGCGCTGCGAGTTGCTTATAGGAATTTCAATTAACGAGCGCTATTGGAGTATTTTTAAAGTATGCTTACTGATTTGCAGGGGTGAATTAGAGAGGTTTTTATTGAATTACTAGTAGCATAAATCCCCTCAAAAATGAGGGGTAGATGACACACTTGAGAATAAAAACATAATATTGAAACATAATATAGATAGCAGAAATCATTAAAAATTCTAGCAATTTTTTCATATGACTCAGACGCGTGACTGAAAATTCGTGAATTCCTTCAGATATTGTGTAAAAAATATGGACAAACATTGTTGAGCAAAAAAAATCAAAATATTCTAATTAATGAACAAATTTTACACAGGGAACATGAAAAATTCACGATTTTGCGTGGTTTCTGGATGTGTGTGGATCAGCGGTGCATGGTAAAAATCCCACACTCAGCTCAAAAGTTGTGTCTTGTACTGTTATATATGTTCCAAGGAAAAAAATTTAAATTTTTAGAGCCATAAAAAGTTTCATCACATGGTGAACGTTTTTTTATGTTTTTGAAAAAATGGAAGTTCGTGAAAAAAATTCCTGGACACCAGCTGGTCAATATACCAACCTGAAAACCAAAAAAATGGGTACGGAGTAAGATTATAAGTATCATGTAAAAAAATCAAGATCCTAGCTCTAATAGCAAAAAAGTTATTAAACTTCTAAAGCGTTAGTTTCACCCTTTTCATACAAAAAGTCCGTATTAACACCAAACATATATATAAAAACACATCTTTATTCAAGTTGATTATTTAATTAAATACCAGCCATTTTTTAATCAAAAACATTTGCAAGCGGGTAGTTGCTAATTTAATTGAATACTTGTAATTTTCTCCTATTCTCATACATTTTTTAAGAAAACAGTGAGTCAATAAATATTTGTATACAGTATCATTCAACTGAATTGTCTAAATATATAATTTAGTTCATTGCTTTAAACAACAAGTAATTTTCAAACTTTGCTCCTCCAATCTTTAAATTCAATTTATTTTCAATTAAGTTTAATTGAAGTTCTGAAAACCATAAATGATGCAGCGAAATCGTCTTGTGAAATTATTATAAGTCCAATTTGTAGATACTTCGAATGATTTCAATGTCAAGACAAATCAACAACTGCGAATCAGTGGTAATCCAACAGAGTATAACCTATGGTAATACCACAATACCAAAGCAATAAAATAATATAAGAGTATTGCCAACAAATCACCCAATAGAAGCTCTGAAGGACGTAATGTATTTAACTTATGCTTATATACTTTACAACTCATTGTCTTGTTATAATTTTATACTGGCCGCAAGTCAAATTAGTAATTACCAAGTATTTTATAAAGTCTGGTGGTCTTACCTAGTTTTAAAATTTTTATAAATTGTGAGGTTTTTGTCGAAATGGTCAAGTATCAAATTAATTCAATATTGTAAAAGAGTTAGTAAATGTGTTTTTGACAACCAAAATGAATCTGCAATAAACAAAAACTGTTATTCAAGTTATTCACAATTAATTCAAATAACAATGCAACTTAAATGACATGAGAAAATGCATTATCGTGATGATCTTTTAAAACTCACCAAAAAAAATTCCATTGAAAAAAATTATTTACTCAATTTGTTTGTTATGAATTGCTCGATTGTCCTCCAATAGTAAATTTAGTGAATTGCTCGATTGTTGGCCACAAAGCTTATACATAATAACATTGTATTCCATTAGCCTTAGTTACTTATGTTGAAGAAAGATCAATGATTAATGGTCATCGTCAAGTTTCACATTTAAAAAATTTTGTTACTTACAAAGAATTGCATCATTGGTTGCTTTGAGGCTCGCTTAACACCAAACAAATAAAAAAAAAACATGAAAAACACAAACCGCATCAATGCTCAAGGTTGTAACTCATCACCCAATCCCAAAATAACGCCAAAAAAATCACAAATTTAAAAATCCGAAACTTTTAAATCCACTTGGCGCATTTTTTTGCCTCTCGTTATTGGAATTTTTTGTGGTTTTCAGCGTTATTTGCTGTTATTTAGTATTATTTCGATAGATTATGATGTAGAATTTCTATAGTGAATGTTCGGTGCAAAAATGAAGAGCCATGAAAAAAAAAATAACTTCGACCAGCAGCTGAATCTTGTGCTGATGATGATGTAAACATGAAGCGACAATAAAGATCACATAACATCATCGCATTTTCGAACTTCGCGCTGTATAGCAATATGTGCTGGGTTGCTATGGTGAACGTTGGTGCTATATTGCTAGATATCAGTGCGGTGGTGCTGGTGTTATTAATGTTGTTGTAATTCATCGACAAGAGAATCCATAAATGAAAATATATTACAATATCGGCGAAAAATGCTGCGCTCGACTGTTATCAGACCAGAAGCATCGCAAAAATATATTTGATTCGTTATTGCGCTCGTCTAAATTTATTTGATTTGGTGAGAAATGCTTCAAAAGCTGGAAATATTAAATATGGTGTAAATGTTGGAAATGTGTTGTATCTGACAGGGGGTGGGAAGATTTTTTCAAATAAGTCTTTACAATTTTCCAGTTTTTCAATTCTTTATTTGATATGTTCTTTCACAGTACTTTCTATGCAATGGATGTAGTTTAATAAGTTTAATAAGTTCACGACACTGAGATGTAATAAGGCACAGAGATGACAGTGTTGTGACATTAACATGTCTCAAGTGACATGTTGACAGTTAATAGAATAGCGCAATTTTAAATATTTTATAAAAAAGTTTGAGAATTGGTGCATCTCTCTGGAAAACATCAAATATTATAAAATAGTGTCAAATATCAGATTTATTGAAAGATCGACTGAATGGAGCTTTTGAACTAGCGAAAGTTTTATAATTGGTTTTGAAGTCTTGAGAAACAAGAAAAAAGTTATGCAAAGCAACTTAAGAGCTATATGCGTCTAGATTAACACATCTTTTACTGTCCGAATAAGTTACGACAAATTTTGACAGTAAGAAAGTCCAAACAGGCATTGAAATAAATAATATTCCAACAAAACGTTCCTTGATTGACGCACAATCCAATTTTCTTGTAGAAAACTACCCCAAAGTCCTTCTCCCCTGACAATAACCCATATTACACCATATTACTCTACCAGCCTCTAAACAAATAGCAAAGTAACCGAGCAGTTTGTGATGCCTCAAAGTGCTGCTCAGCTCTATGCAATCATCAAGCTCTTGCTGTGTGACATAGAGCGTTATAATAAATTTGTAATAAATTGTAATAAATAAAAATGCTATGGTAAAACCATAGAGTAAAACGTTAACGACAGAATATAAGTATATGTGTTCATGGATCGTTGTCAAACTCATTTTGGCTCTCGCTTGGCAACTTATGGCCTGGCAGTGAGGCGGCCCCCAGTATGATTCATGATGTATAATATGTCATAACATTAGCGAGGATGGTTAATAATGTTATTCAATTTGATGTGAGGCTGCGGGAACTGATCATTCCTGTATATTTGTAGTCACCCTGTATTTATTATGCGGGTTCTAATTTCATCGTTGATTTTATTATAAATAAACAAATGTTGAAGTTTTTTGGAGTGATTCAAATTTTGAGGTTTTAATATCTTTTTGACGAAAAACACATAAGTCACTTAAAATTATCATCAAATGTCTTTTCTCTTTCAAGATTTCTCAAGACATTTTTCTAAGAAACTTTATGAATTAAGATTTTAATATATTTGATTTCATCAAAAAAGATGTTTGTTTAATGCTTTCTGTATAACAATGTTTGAGGTTTTAATGTATAATTTTGAATGTTTTTTGTTTCAATCAGTTAATTAAAAATTTATTAGACAACAAGCAACAATTTTTGAGCAATGTTTTTGTGTGATGGAGGAAGTTTTTAATTGGAAGAGACAGTTTGCTCATTTTACTGTTGAACAAACGAAATTTCAATAATTTGAAATTAGACACTGTTTATTTTACAAATTTTATTGTATTTAAGTTATTCAACATGTTTAGGCTTATTTATACAAGTTAAACTAATAATGAATCAGAGTTTGTTTGCCAAATTTGTTAGAGTGGAGCTGACAGTAGAAACAATGGAGTGTTTTCACTTTTATTGTATATTTTATAAGTTTATGGCTTAAAAATTAGTGAGATATTTACTAATTTTTAATTGCTGAATAAATTTGGAGTTTGCTTTGTGGTTATATTTTTAATTTTATTCATTGGGACACTTTATGTATCTGAAATCATTAAAATTATACTCAATGTATTGTTTTGCTATGAAAACATAAAAATTTGAAATTCACAGCTATAATATTCTTCAAACCGAAACTTCTTGAAAAACTCTACAACCACATTTTCCAAAAAAGATTTTACACACATATCGTTCTGAAGAAATAACGAATTTGAAGCTTCATAGAACGAAATTGGATACTGCTTCTTGTTGATCTTCTCAAATATTGAAAAATGCACACGAAGTTCGAAAAACATCATTTTGCTCAATAACAATATTAATTAATCTTTCATAAATCATGAGTAATGCTCATAAATATTATACACATCCTCAGTCTCAGTAATAATCATTAAAATCATTAATATCATGAAAATCACAAAACCAGCAACAGTTCAACATGATTCTACAGTCTACACCCAAAGTTCTTCTCGAACTCATCCACACTGCTTGTTATTTAGTTGTTTAGTTATATTGTTGTTGTTGCAACGGCTGAAATGAATTAAACCAGTGACGAAGATCGGATCGGATTTTTTAAACGTCAAAAAAAAGATCCGATCCGCTGAGTTTTAAAAAAACGATCCGATCCGCGATCCGATCCGCAGATTCTTAAAAAAAAAATCCGATCCGCGAATCGATCCGCAGATTCTCAAAAAAAAAATTCGATCCGCAATTCGATCCGCCGATTTTCAAAAAAAAAATTCGATCCGCAAATCGATCCGCAATCTTCGAAAAAAAAAATCCGAACCACTAATTCAAAAAAAAAGTCGCCAAAAATCCGCCAAAGATAGAAAAAAATTTGCATCCTGAAATCCAAACTATATCTTGAATTAAAATATATATCAATACTTAAAGAAAGGAGATATTTTATTATTTTAATCAGTTTTAATTAGTATAATTAATCTGATTTTAGTATAACTCATAGTTACATGCAATGGATCGGATTCAATACATACAAAAATGGATTATTTTGATGTTGGTTATAGAACTTTGACGCATTGAACGAATTTTAATGACATTTAATACACAATAAATTGATATATCGTTTGTGCTCTGCTATCCTAATCTACGGTCGTGAAAATTGAATTGCAATAACCAGCCAACTTGCGCGTATTTTCGCATAACTTAGTATGTTATTGCAATTCAAAAATATCTACCGTAGAGTAGGAAAGCAGACCACAAACGATATCTTATTTTGAGCAAATAAAATCTGAACCACAAATCGATCCGCAATAAAAAATTAAATCCGACCCACAGAAAAATTCGATCCGCAAAAAAAGCGGATTTAAAAAAAAAATTCGATCCAATCCGCAAAAGTTGCGGATTTTTATAAAAAATCCGATCCGATCCGCAGAAATTGCGGATCTTTAAAAAAAATCCGATCCGATCCGCAAAAATTGCGGATCTCTAAAAAAAATCCGATCCGATCCGCAAAAATTTGCGGATTTTTCAAAAAAATCCGAATCGATCCGATCCGATCTTTGTCACTGCATTAAACACACAAGGAAAACACCAAAACACAAAATGTGCACAAGATGTTTCGTCTGTCGAATACTCGATTCGCTTATGTGGTGATAGGAAGAAGATGCTCTTGCCATCGGAAGATTTCTCAAGATGTTGTACTGTGATGTATATTGCCTGATGTTGCTGGATGTGTAGCTAGAGTATTGGAGTGTTTACTTTACAAGCATCTTGATGGCGATGTTCAATACTGCTAATTTTACACGGAATTTTGATGCGAGAAATTTATTGGTTCGTGTGGAAAGGGAAACGTTTTATTGGATTTATGGATTTCGGAGGGTTTTGTGTCGGTTATCAATTTGAAATTTGTATGGTAACATGTTTGGTTAGAGCTTGGGACGACTTTTTAGATATAAATAATAATATTGATACTTCGATTAAGTTGGTGTGTAGACTATTGCAGAAATTTAAGGGCTTTGTTGATTTTCGGACAATTTTATTTGATGGTTTCAAATATCCTTCTCAAATATCCTTCCCAGAACCTACAATATTATACAGATTTAATACATAAACTGTCTTCATGAATAACTCCTTGAAAAATCCAATAAATTCAAAACAAATTATAGAACAGTCTGAATTCCACACGAATGCAACAAAGCAAATAAATAGACTCATTCTAAGTTACACAACTACAAGTGAAAGAGAGAAGTAAATTGTGTTGTATCGATAAATTTCGAGGAACTTTAAAATAAATAAAATAAATAAGTTCTTTGATTTCGAATAAAATACTTTAATACTTCAAATGAATTGAAATAAACAAATAAATTCGAAATTGAATTCAATTAACATTTTTTATAAAAATAAAACAGATAATCATTTAAAATCGCGTGTAAATTGTTCGAATTGAATGCGCAATTGACGAGTTTATAAGTTTACAAATCTTTCAAACAATTATCTGGAAACGTTGGCTACTAAAACCAGAAAACTGCAAAAACAGAAACATTAAAGTGAGATCTTGGTGACGTCATTCTCGCCAATAAAATTCATTCATTGAATTCAATTATTTCATTTAACTTGCCATGTTCGGCATGAGCTCGTAAATCACGAGATTTCCTATAAATTCCATGAAAAATGAGGAAAAGACGATTAATTAAATTATTCTCGAGTGGTGCACAAGTCGAGCTTTTGCTCAGTTCTTGGTTTTCGGACTCGATAATAAACTTTATAGTCGTAGTGCCTTCGAGCTCCGATTGAGATCTGCTATGCGTTTTAATGCTTATTTAATGTTTTATCGTCGGATGTTGATGTTGAAAAGGAAGTAATCAACCATGAAAATTGTATATGTGCCGCAGAGAATCAATTAATGAACGAAATTGAATGAACTCGTGTGTTGGTTTTACTCGATTCGGAAATTTTGGGACAAAGCAAAATTGATTAGAGTGACTAAAAAGACAAAAATATGACAAAAGGTCAGGGGTGAAAATATAATTTTATTCGTATAGCTAGTTTTTAACTGCTTTTGTTGTGTTTAATTATATAACCAGATTAACTTCCTCAATCTTTCTACCTTACCCCTGCCAAAAATGACAAACTCATTCTTGTTACAAAAGTAATTGAATCTGATTTGATGAAGTTTTTGTCGGAAATTGGAGCATTTTCTGTTTCGGGAGTGAAGAATCTGTCTGAATCTGTTTTTAGAGTTCGTTTAGTTGCTTTACTGCTGCTAAAATACTGTTAATTGAAAGAGAATTAAAAGAGAATTAAAGCAGCCGGATCTCAGCTCAATTTCCGGTTTGCCTGTGTTTGCTGAACGTGACTCGCATGACTTGCTTACGTTATCAGCACCGAAATTTGCATACAATTTCCATAAACTGGGCAAAACTGGGAAAAACTAGGGAAATTGTGCACTTTTGCAGGTGATTTATGCTTTTAATAAGGTTTTTCTGTGCCCATGCTATAAAAATCGTCTATTGAATTTCCATTTGAAACATCGAGCGTCCTTACATCCAGCAATATATCCTTGGCTGCTTCTATCAAGTGGTGCACCATTGTAAAGCTGTTCAATAGATTGGCTCTCTACCAACTCAACGACTATCGCTGGGTGGAAGCTAGATTTACTACTATGGTAGTTTGTGATAAGGATTTTATAATATTCTTGGTATTTTAAATTATTTGAAATATAATATAGTAGTTCTTGTTTCCATCAGAAAATTATAACGCTTTGGGGTGATATTTTCTATTTTAAATTAAAATACGCTTGTTTCATAAAACTAACCATTTTTTCTTTTTTATTCTAGGTAAGTGATGGTTGGATTTACGAATATCTCAACTTTCTAAGACGCTGAAGGATTTTCAGTGAACCACCCACCAAAACAAGTTAAACTATAAAAAGTCTATACAAAAATCAATTTCTCATCAAATTGTGAATTGTTATTCAAGCAACACACAAATCTAAATACAATCTGAAACAGAACTGAATCACCGACCTCATTGTTATCCCCTTCCCTTCCCACATTTATAAGCAAACTTATAAAGTTATAAATATCCTTTTTTGCCTGTGCTCAATGTGTGTCTCCTTATCTTTTCTTTGCCCCAAACTTGTGATGTTGGGCAAAAAACACACCACCCATAATATATAAATCAGGTTCGGAATTTAATTCAATAAATTTGTCTGCGTCTGAATTGTATTCAATGTATTCAAATTGGTAGAAAAGGACGCCTTAATTGCATTAAAAAACTAATATTGCATTTTCAATATTTGGAATGATTTTTGCTTTGGAATAATTCCAATCCGGAGCAGATAATTCGATTTATGATTTTTCTGGCAAAACGATTTGTGCCACCGGAAAATTCAATTAGGTGCTCGGCAAGGTGGAAGAGATTATTTTTGCAAATTGCAGACTTTGCTTCTGAAATCAGGATTGTCAGGATTTGCTGCATGTGACAGCCAAACGAACCAATACGATGACAATTTTATAAACTGGGTTTCACACAGTTGCTGGAAAAGTAAGATGTAATGGTGATTTTTTGCTGATTAATCAGAGGGAAGATTTTTTTTTGTACATTACTTTCGGAAATTAGACCTAGAGTTTCTTTTTTTCTTCTTATTCCTTAAGAAATTTTTCTTCATAAAATCGTTTGATATTAATTTAAGAATTTCGACTTTATCTCGATGACTTCAGAGAATCAAATTTATGAAAAAACTTCTCAGCAAAAAATGCTGATGTATAAAAAGTACTTGCAAATTTCTAAAAATTGCACACCTTCCTTTCTTCTATTCATTCTTTTATTCACAATTTTATCAAGTATTGCCTGCTATTGCTTTATGATGCTAAATTTCCCTCCTTATTATCAGAATTTTGTGTCCCGAAACACATTACATAATCTACATCCTTTTTTTATTGCACAAGTCTACACAAGACTACAGGCAGTACCAGAAACTCTTTTATTGTCACCCTCATCAATTTGCCTTTCGGGTTGGCTGGTGACGTCACCTTTCTGCAGATTTATTGAAGGCAAATGCGACTTAAATTGATAAATTTGCGTTTGGTGGATTGGGATTGTTGCCTGTTTTATATTTAGTGCTATTATCCTTGCTATTATGTTCTGGTAAAGAAAGTTCATACAATTTGATTTGCTACACTTGGTAGTGATATATATTTGCTTAGATTTGTTACATTTCATGAAAATACTTGAAAATTTTAGTTTATTGACCTAAGATCATTAACTCGTGGTTATTAGTCTAACAGTTGGTTACATTTTAGTTTGTGACACTCTTGAATTTGTTATAAAAATAGTTGAATTTGGTAAGTTGAGTAAAGCTCTTACTTTGATTACATTTTCTGCAATATTTCAGAATTTAGTTCTTTTTCATTCCAACTTGTAAAAATCTCAAATATACTTAAATTAATGAGAATCTTGTGTGGATTTCATTATAAATGAAATCCCTCGATGCCAAAGACCAACACACAATGAGCTTTCGATTTCGTTCAGGTTGTTCGTGCAAGCGACATTAATTTGATGTGTAATTCTATAATTGCTGTCAACTTTGCCTGTCATATTTTTCATGCAACAAACACCCACAAGATGTATGTAAAACTTTTCCATAGAATTTTGTGCTCCATAGAATGTTTACAATAGAACTTCCATCATGTTTAATTAAAAATGGAAAACTAGTAGAATAACTCTAAAAAGCATCACTGCGGCGTGGATTAACTTGTACAACCAACTTGCACAATAAACGAATGGAGCAGAGTTTGTTGGTGTTTTTTTTTACAAAAGCATTTCTTGTTTTTTTCCTGCCTTCATTGCATATAGAACTTACAGTGCTTTTTAAATATATTATGCTGCTACAAGCTTACAATATGCTTATCTTTTAGTTGTCTCTTGATTACGATGTATGCAGAACATCGAGAATAATCTGAGCTGCAGCATAAATATATTAAAAGTTTGCTCCAGACTCTGTGCTAGAGCTTTCGTGCAAATTGTTCGAGTAAATGGTTGGAATTGTCTAAATTGTTAGATAGTTTGCGGAACTTTATGGAAACAGTTAAATTATTTGCTTAAATTTTTTATCTGTGATAAATATGCTGGTTTTCTTTAAAAACGAGCTTGCTAAAAAATGTTTCCCTTCGAATCGACAACTTTGCAAATTAGGCACTCTACCTCAAACATAGCATGCAGCACAGACTACAGAGTACAGACTGGAAAGAAAATATTTGCTCTCCCAGCCACAGAGTAATCTAATGCGGTTGTCGGGTTATGATAAAAGAAAATTCATTTATGAATCATGAATTATAATGAATGATTTGCTATTTCGCTTTTGCATTGCAAAAAGAGAGATAAGTGCTGCAATTCGAGCATATTTCGAGTACTTCCAACAATTCACATCCGCTTTTTCCCTAATTTTGTAGTTGCCCAGGCTTTTTCAATATTTTGACCAGTTTTGAAAACTTTTGGAATCACAGGGATTTTGGTCTAGGATCCCGGGAAATTATGCATTCCACTCTACGATAGATGTTTTAAAAAATGCATTGTTTTATCAACAAATTTTTTTATTTGCTAAAAACTACTCCCTAGCCAAATTATTGCATAGCCGGCCCATATTAATTAAACTGTTATCTCTGCTTATCTCTGGCACTGAAAATTAAAATATTTTACGGGCTTTTAATTGCAACGTGCAGTGGAAATCAAATAAATTTCTGAAAATAGAGAAAAATGCTTAAAATTTACAGTTTTGTTTGCATTTAATCGTTAAATTGCTATTTGCTCTGCAAATTTGCGAGGTTGAGTATTTTGGGTGGATTTTAAATACATAACATTTTGAGGGAATAAATTATAGTTGTGAGTTTTGTAAGATATTGTAGATTTAGCAAAACAGTCTAAGCTTTTCGGATATTCAGCATCCATTCATGTTTACAAGCAATTAAAAACAATGAGGAAGTTTTTATGAGACTGATTAGTTGTATTGATAATACTGACAGTGCAAAATTGTACATTTTTATGAACAGTGAGTGTACTATACCTAAAATAAACAACAAAGCTATTGCAAAGTTAGCAAAAATTTGAATTACAAATTTAGGGTTCTTGTGCACAATATCTGTGTAACGCAGTTTTTGCGTTTGCAATCAGCTTGAATAATATTTAAAAAATTTACACCGGTTATATACGTACCAATACTAACAAAAATAGATTTGTTTTGCTGGTTGATTGAAAAAATCCATCATGATCAATTTCAATATTTAAAAATGTATAAAATGCATGAAAAACCTTAAAAAAATCCACACTGCATTCTGTATAAAAATGTAACACATTACTGAGCTGTAGGCAAAAGTCATATAAATCCATCATTCTACATGATTTTGCTCTGACTATTTGCTGAACAAATTTTATGTAGAAAATTTAATTTAATATTAAATTGAAAATCGAACTGTAATCACAATTTGCAAAATTGTTTTTAGCATTGTCGATTCTTTTATTTGCTTGACTGCCTTTTTCCAATACATTTTATCGCAACTTTTTATATATTTCCAATTTTTCCGATTTTTCTCATTATTTTCAAAATTGCAAATTGAAAAATAAAATTTTTGTATTTTGTGCCTGCGACGACAAATTACAGGAAAAGCTCGGCAGAAAAATTGAAAAAACCAAAGAGCCTCAGCTAAAACCGAAATTGTATGTAATTTATGGATTTGCTTTCAATTAATGAAATTGTGTGATTGTGTGATTTTGCATGTTTATTCGATGAATAGCGAAGGAAATTATTCAATGAAATATGCGCACAATTTAGCTACACTTTGTATGTTTTTCCGTTTTTCCAACAAATTTATGTAATTTCTGATAATATTTTCACAATGGGGTCTGTAATTTTGCTAATTTTGAATAATTTGTACACTTACACTTAAGGACTTTATGGAGAAAGTTGAGATTGCTAACACTGAGATTTTAATCTTGCCCCAATACTTTTAGACCAAATTCTGTAAAGCTTTTGGCTAACTATCTTCTTTTTTCAGTGTACTTACTTTCCATATCGCCCAAGAAAATAGCAAACCGTAGAAAACATTGGGAAATGCGAGCATATTTTATTAAATTAAAATATTTAGCATATTTTCCGCAATTTCCGCAATTAACCATCCCATTACAGAGAAAACGTGATAAATGTATATAACTAGTGGGGCGAAATGTTTTTGCCATTAAAATGTGCCGGTGCACTTTATATTAGAAATTCTTAGAGAAAATGAAGAAAGTTTTATTAACTGGAGAATAAATCGATTCGGTTACACCTAATTAAACAAATAGATGATAAATTTAAAGTTTTGTTTTATTCCATAAAGATGTCAGGCTTGTGTTTAGGCAAATAAATATATAATATAGTACAAGTCTCGCTCGACCAAATAGAAAATTGATTAAGCGTGAAATATTTTCCCAGTCAAAGCGCTTGAAATGCTCGCAAAGCAATTAATAATAGACAAATAGCCGAGCAACGTGTTGTTAGTATACTGTATGCTGTTGTTGGCGCTTTATATTGCTGTTTGGAGTGCTTTTGTGAGGTGACGAGCGGCCATCAAACGAAATAAAATCGATAAAACACGTGATTGAGGAAAATCTCGACCGAAAATATGTTTTCTGAAAATAATTGCGGTTCGAGGGGGGAATGTTGGTTACTATTTTTGAGTATGTGAGTATTTAAAATATTCATAAGACTATATTATGATATTATACTATTTTTAGTGAAATCCCTTGATATGTAAAAATAAAAACCCCTCGCCTGGTTTTATCAACTGTTTATTGTTTAGCGGTTCGCTTTATAGCCCCGCCGCCAGAAAAGGATCAAATTTACTGATTCGCCAAAGCCGTTTCCGCCCTTATGCCTCCTGATTTGTGCGCTCGTTTAGTGGCATCGTATTTTTAATGCGATTAAGTTATTTATTCATTTATTTGCTATATTTTTGCTTGTTCACAGTAAATCTAAAAAACATGAAAAAAATAGATATGTTATGTGTGTGCTTAAAAATGAGCGAAGTGCCTGCAAAATACACATCACATTAATGTTTGAATAAATTCTCGTCGATGCTTTTAATGCTTTTGCTGTGGAAATTGGTATAGAATTGCTAAAATTGCTGTGCTTTCTGTGCTTTCGAATAAATTGAAATTGTCTGCGAGGCCTTTTTTGGCATTCGAGAAGGCTTTCTCCATTTTTGCCACTAAATTATTGAGACTTTTTTTGAAGAGGTTGGTGTGTTTTTATGAAAGGATTGGTTTTCGGAAAAACGCTGGAAGTGTATTTTGGAAATGGCAGGTTTTTGATTGGAAATTCGAAGTTGTGATGTTGTTAAAATTACGAGGTGAAGTTGATTGAAGAAGATTAAAAAATGTTTCTAAATGAATACTTTCAAGGTTTTAAAGAAAATTCTGATAAATCCTCATGAAAACAAAATAAAACGTGGAAATTTTTGCACTAACACAAAAAACTACCATAAAGTTTCACTTGAATGCTTAAATCTCAGATACCAAAGCGGCTCTGGACTATAAAAACTCCCCTTAGTCAAATAAAGCATACATTCTGCATAACTTTAAGCATTTTGTCTCTGTGCCGTTATCGTTTTTACCAATTTGTTTCATTCTAATATTTTATCGTGTAGGAATACAGAGAATACACTTTTATTCCAAAAATGTTTCAACAAAAGAGGCCCAGAAAATTTATTTAATTTATTCCTCCACAAATGCGCCAACAACCAACAAAAATACTGAGCCAATGTTGTATACAAATCAATATCATACAATTCACAATATCACAATATGGCTTTCGGCGTTGTTGTGTGTGACGATTGATTATTCAGAAAATTGACGACGGTGAAAAAATACTCGGAAAAATTCCAAATCGATGCTATTTTTCAAGTCGATTGATGATTTGATTGTTTAAGGGGTGAATTTTGGAGGAAGTAGCGAAAAAGTCTTGCAGCTCTTTATTTGCATATTTTCAAAAACGTTTCAATGTCACAAGTTGAGCCCAGATAAAACTCCTTCATTTAAACACACATTCCAGATTTAAACACCTAACACTGTGAAAGCTTTAAACATTTAATTTGATCTAATTTTTGTTTTTACAAAACGTAACGACATCAACAAAGCGCCCTTTTGCCAGCTCTTAGATTTTTTTGTTTCTAGTTTTTCAAGTATTGGTTGGGTGGTTTTTGAAAGTAAAATGAGAATTTTTCATGAACGAAACATTGGAGTGAATGGGGTTGACTATTTGGGATTTTAGGGTTAAATATTATGATTTGGAGGTCAACGTCAAACAAAAAACATTCTGATTGTGCAAAAAGCTTTCGAACAATTTATTTGTTTTTAATTAATTGTCAAAAATTATGGGATACTTTTTGTTGTTTTCCTTGCTGTAGTATATAATTTTTCCTCTAGACCCTCAATTTCTTTTTTAGGGCATACTTTATCAACAGCCCCTAATTAAAACAACACAAGTTGTCTCATTAATTCGGAATTATTAATTACAAAAAACGTTATCAACTTTCAATATATTTTTGTTAATCACAAAAATCAACCCTATTATAAAAATAGTTTTATACACTCTATTAAACGTTCTCAAATGATCAAAGTTCAAATATTTTTCCAAGACTTTTGTTTTTGGAACCACTAAAACCTCGTCGAAAAAATCTTCAAACTTTTTTTTTAATTTTTTTAAGAAATCGAAAAATATTTAAATATTTTAAAATCATAATTCTATTGATTTACTTTTGCCTTTTAAATACCTTCCTTCTTCTTAGATATGCCAATTTTTGTTTTATTCAAAAATTCCAGGCTTTCTCTAATTTAGCCACTGTTTAATTAAAAGAAAAACAATAATTTAGAAATTCTACAGAATAAATATTTTTGAATTGAGTTTTGGTTCACTGTTTTAAAATTGAAAATGATTTGTTTATAATTTTTAAGGAAATCCCTAAACCATTTCCTGCTGCTTCTAAACGAGATTGAAAACTACCTAATTCTATCAAAATCTGCCGAAATGCCTTCCAACCAGACTAAACTTTTCACTAGGCAGGCAGCGATGTTGCAAAATATTGAATGGAAGTATGATTTGAATATCAAATTGAATGCTGAATGTTTGATAAAAAATAAAACTTTCGCCTGGTTTTTCAACGTTTAATTTCGCTGATAAATTGTGCATGAAAATTAAATTTGCCAGAACGTTAGCAAAAACCTTCTAAAAGGGTTTTTGCGCTTTAATTTCCGTTCGCCTAAATCAAGCTCGTGCTTGCGCCAAACATCTGGATAATTTAATGAATTTGTCAAATAGGATGAAAATACATTCCGCATAATATTGCATATTTTCGTCTCTGTACCATTTAATCTTTGCAAAAAATACGGTATAGAACGGGTGAAATGGACAAATTTGAAATTGTTTTTTGGCATTCAAGAACGCTTTTTTTTATTTATTTTAAATTTTTGAAATTTTTAAAATAACAAATTTTATACCCCCTTTAAAAGGACAAAGTTCGAAGTGTATTTTGGCAGGTTTTGATTGAAATTGAATTTTTTTTATTTGTTTCATTCTAAAAATGTTCAAATATTTTATTTTAAAGAAAATTTGATAAATCCTCAAAAATTAAAAACTAATACACTTTATTTCATTCCAAAATTTTTCAATAGATCATCAGAAAAAAAGCTCCCTTATTTTCCTCATAACTTTGAATTTTCCTCCACAAATGCGCTAAAAATAAAGGGCTGAACAAAAATTTTTCACTTTTAATATGCCAATGTTGTTCATAACAAAAAAATATCATACAATTTGACCATCACTAATGTGATTTACTATTGTAATATTTTTCATCGTGTTTTTACAGAAAAATTCTTATTTCCAAATGTTTCAAAAAGAGAATTGTTTTTGTGTTCAGACCTTGTATACAAATCAATATCAAAAATATTTTTTCAAATTTTACGATTGAAAAAAAATTGACGACGGTGAAAAAATACTCGGAAAAATTCCAAATCGATGCTATTTTTCAAGTCGATTGATGATTTGATTGTTTAAGGGGTGAATTTTGGAGGAAGTTAGCGAAAAAGTCTTGCAGCTCTTATTTGCATATTTTCAAAAATGTTTCAATGTCACAAGTTGAGCCCAGATAAAACTCCTTTATTTAAAAACACATTCCAGATTTAAACACCTTATACACTGTGAAAGCTTTGAACATTTAATTTGATCTAATTTTTGTTTTCACAAAACGTGACGACATCAACAAAACACCCTTAGATTTTTTGTTTCTAGTTTTTCAAGTATTGGTTGGGTGGTTTTTGAAAGTAAAATGAGAATTTTTCATGAATGAAACATTGGAGTGAATGGGGTTGACTATTTGGGATTTTAGGGTTAAATATTATGATTTGGAGGTCAACGTCAAACAAAAAACATTCTGATTGTGCAAAAAGCTTTCAAACAATTTATTTGTTTTTAATTAATTGTCAAAAATTATGGGATACTTTTTGTTGTTTTCCTTGCTGTAATTCAAAATTTCTCCTTTAGATCCTCAATTTCTTTTTTCGGGCATCCTTTATCAACAGCCCCTAATTAAAACAACACAAGTTGTCCCATTAATTCGGAATAATTAATTACAAAAAACGTTATCAACTTTCAAGAGAAAAACCAATCACAAAAGTCAACCCTCACCATAATTTTCGTTTTTACTCTAATCGCTCAGATGATCATTCAAACATTATTCCAAGAAACTTTACCATTTTTTCAAAACCACTCGGCAAACTCCCGGGAAAAAATCTTCAACTTTTCTTAGAAATTACCGTAAGAAATACGAAAAAATCTAAAATATCAAAAATATCATAATTCTATTGATTACTCGCCTTTTAAGAACCTTCCTTCTTCTTAGAATGCCAATTTTGTACTTCAAGAATTCCAGCATTGGCTAATTTAGCTACTGTTGAATTCAAGAAAAACAATAATTTAGAAATGTCTACAGAATAAGTAATTCTTGAATTGAGTTTTAGTTCACTGTTAGAATAAAATTGCAAAAATGATTTGTTTATCATTTTTAAGCTCCAACTTTATCCCTAAACCATTTCCTCAATAAGCTGCTTCTAAAGATTGAAAACTACCCAATTCTATCACAACAGTGCTAAATGCCTTCCAACCAGACTAAACTTTTCACCAGGCAGGCAGCGGCAAAAATATTGAATGGAAGCGCTGTGATTTGAATATCAAATTGAATGCTGAATGTTTGATGAGCTCGTTGCGAGTCTTTAGCCAATTACAACGTACTTTTGCGATACTTGTGCGAAAAGAATTTGCCAGAACGTTAGCAAAGATACCTTCTAAAAGGGTAATATTTGATTTTAATTTCCGTTCGCCTAATAAAGCTCGTGCTTGCGCCAAACATCATAATTTAATGAATTTGCCAAGAGGATGAAAATATTTTTTTTATATTGCTAATATATGATGTATGTTCAGGATACTTTAGCGCAGGGGTGTAGAAGTAGCAGATTAACAAGGTAGGCGCTGATGAGTTTTTGCATACAAAATTAAAAAATTGCACCAAACAAAATTTTAACAAGGGGGTCGCGACCACTCGCGCCTACCCACTTCTACAACCCTGCTTTAGCGGTACAGCAGAGCTTCTGGGATTTCGAGAGAATTAATGGAAATTATGGAAATTTCAGAGGTTGTGGAATGTTGCAGGGAAAATCTGGTAAATGGTTTGGTATTGGAGCATTGTAGACTCTCCTCATTAATTTTCCATAAATTCTGTGTTTGTACATGGTGTCTGCTCATCCGTAAATATTTTGGCAACAGTGAACGAGCATGGCTTGTTTTTCTGTTACCCAAGGATATGTTTATGATCGGAGGGGGAGATCGTAAGAGTGTTATGTTAATATGTTTGTTTTTAATTTTTGAAAATCTTGCATCTTAATTTAAAAGCTTTTTAAAACAAATTTTTAAGGTTCTTATTGACTTACAAAATATTTTGAATAATCAAAAATTTTCCGATGATCAACATTCGCCCCTTTTCAGATTTCCTCATTCTTCCATCCTTTTCTGGTTTTGCTGCCATTTTATGTGAAACACAATTTATTTGTGTGTTTGAATCGAGACTCGATTTGGGAGCCAAACCAGATTTATAATTCATTTTATTTCGTAGTATATTAAGGTGCTTGTGGCTTTTTACTAGAATTCAGTAAAATTTATGATATTTTTTAGTAGTTTGGCTGCTTTGCAGCTCAGTGTGGCTGGGATAGAAATTGCAAATTTACAAAAAAATTGATTCATCTGCAAAAGTGCAAACCAGGCTAAATACTCTTTTTTAACAATTTATGGCGATACTAAAGGTCAATGAAAGTTGCTGAACGAACTCAGGTGGGATCAAAGCTTTTAAGTTTTATTGATGTTTTAATGGTTTTTGGGTGAGTTTGTAGAGAGAAAGCACGATGCTTATAGAAATTAATAATTTTTTATTAATGACCAGCAAGTGTTTGGGAGCTTTTGAGAATCCAGTGAGCTTTTAGTGGAAACTCAATCCTAAGAAATATTTTATCGAAAACATGATTTTCAAATAATGGTTAATAATTAAATATTTAGAACTGACATCAAATTAAATTTCATTCAAGATTTTACATAACTTCACTTCATCAAAACCATTCTTCAAAGAGAAAAGTTATTGATTAAATTAGCCCACAGACAGTGTCACCTTCCCACTCCATCCACCAAAAACACAATTTAATTCACTGAATCCGTCCCAAAGGAAGTCAATATTTATTTTATGCAATTTAATTATAAATACATTTGCTTATTTTTCTCGTTTTCCCAGCTTTTTGCCGGATTTGTTTGCATATTTATTTATTTTGAGGGTGAAATGGCCTTTAATTTCGCTTATATAGGATTTTCAGTATCGCTGGGTTTAGGTTAATATCGCTTTATATCGCTGGATATTCGTTTTTTGAATATTTTCTGTGTTTTTCTGTATTCATCGGTGTTTTGTTGTATTTTCCAAGTACTTTTGGGAGCGCCCGGCTTTGATGAGTTTTATAGAAGTTCAAAATTTCCACGAGTTTTGTGAATTTGATAAATTTTATGAGTTGTATGAGTTTGTCGGGCGTGGGGACGATTTGAAGAAATAATTGAATAAAAATCGCGATGTTGACGGCAAGGAGGAAAGAGGAATGACGAATTTGAAAAGAAATGAAGGAATTTTCAAAAGATTGTAGCAATTTGAATGACATTTGCATACACTTACAGAAATTCCATGTAAAAATTTCCAAGAAGTACATAACGAAGTTTTAAGAGTTCTTTAAAAGCACTCACGAAATTGTTTGTTTTTTTGTTTTAATGTAGTTTTATCAAAACAAAAACAAGTATTTTAATTTTTAAACATTAAATCCATGAAAATTTTTCACAGTGTAAACAACCGTTGGAAGTTTCCCTTAATTGCAGTCGCTGTGCATACATAATATACGTAAAATTAATTAAAAGCATATATGTATATTTGCAAATGGTGAAAATTCCAGAAATCCTTTAAATGTGAATTGATCAGTATGTAGCTGCATGCAAACGTAAGAAATTTACTGGCGTTGGCTTAGTTTCGGGCTGCATAAATACGAGATAGGTAAATGATATGGTAAGCACTCAATTTGCAATAATTAATAATTCAAATGGATGCTCCTTGTGAGCCTCGACATGGTTTTGTATCCTTGTGTGATTATATGGGAATGGCTCTTCTCCATAAAGATAAAACTACTTGGCACAGTGCATTAGAAATGCTGATTGCATGGTTTTGCTTGGCTTTGCTTGGATCGCTTGAATGAAGTAGCGCTCGGCAGCCATGAATGATAAATGGTGCATTCAAAAGACATTATTAGTGTGTATTGAGCTGAATTTACAATTATCTAAATTGTTTTGCCGAAACATTTTTATGAAATCATAAATCTAGGAATAATCGATTGTACTGAAAAGTTGATCTTCTGAAAATTATGGTTTTGTTAGATTTTTAAAGATTTTTCACCATAATAAATATAATTATTATGAGAGCTCAAATGACATGATAAATGACATGATAAATGTTTTAATACCAATTAGAAAACAAGATTAACTCAAACATGTAACTTTTAACTTCTATTGTCTCCCAATTCCCAATTCCCAATCAATCCTGCAAAAAGTTGTTGCTGCTGCTTCACAACCAAGTGACAAAGAAAAAATGTTTAAACAACTTTCGCTTTACACCACAAAACCAGAAAATTCCATTGATAAATCCCCGAATAAACACGACATGCTGAGCTTTATGCTTTTCTGTGTATGCTATGTGTTTTGTGTAATGATTCCACTCGAATTCTAGTTGTTTCTAATGCATTAAATGCATTCCGTGTATTTGCATGTAGATTTCAATGGTTTTGGCTGCCATTGTCAAATAAATTAAATTGAAACTGTAAAACTATAAAATATACGTATAAACTGTATAAATTGTATAATTTGTAGAAATGTACATAAATTTCTAGATATTGCAAACTATTTGCCTGTTTTTCACGCCAAACACAGTAAAACACAAACTTGCTGGTGAAAATTGCTTGTGAAAAAGTTTTCCTGTTTGCTCGGCTGGAAAATTAAGTTTGAGGAAATTTCAAGAGCTTTTGTTCAAGTTTTGATTTTATGGAAATATTTTTACAACATATTTCAGCAAGCTACAACTTCTCTGGTTTTTTTGATAGTTCATTGTGGGTGCTACATTACTTTTGACAATATGAAAAAAAAACCTCAATAGCTCCCTAAAAAGAGACAGAATTAACAGAAAATATATCAAAACTCTTAAATATAGCTTCAAGCGTTTGCCGTCCATCAAGCATTTTCAGTTTTCTCATTCAGCCACAACCAGATTCCAGTGGCTTCTGAATAAATTAAAATGCCACTCATTACAGTACCACTTGAAGCACTTGCATCATCCGAAAGTATTGTATTACGGAGCATTGATATGTTGTGGCCTCAGGGAAAAACATGAAGTAAAACCATGTTGATCAAAAAATGCTGCAACTGCTGGAAATTTGTTAAATGTGCTCAATTGCCGGTTGAATTAATTTTGACAGTCAAATGACTCGTAGTTTAAAATTTCTTGGGGGTTCTCAATTACCCTAAAACGTTTTTTGGTCGTGAATAACACAGAAATGAATTTTGTACAGATTTCTTTTTATTGATAGGTTCAAATGTATGTCCAAACAAAAATAAACATGACATTCTGTAAAAAATACTTGTCAAGTGCAAAAAACTTATTTTCAGCAAATAAGACAAAAATTCTACATTATCAACAAATATTCCAACAATTTACGGGATTTCTCGGTACAAGCAAGTGCAGAAAGGTGTCGTCTCCAGCAGCCAACTTTGTTTTTTGTGCCTGCTTCCTCAGATTTATGCTTCTGTCTGCACTGATAACAATCTGCCTGGCTGCTTCTAAACTTTGTATATTTGCTGTATTTGCACCAACTCTCTTGTAGAGCATCCTTGTTTGCTGGAAAATATCAGGAAAATAAATATTTCATGTTATCATTGGCAAGTTCAACAAATTTTTTGCGTTGCCTGCTGCTGTTTGGTTGTTTAGTCAGCCCCGGAATTTATCATCGACACTCTCACCAGCTGTGTGCTTTGGTGTATTTTAGGTAGCGGTAAAGTGCACGATGCATTGCTGAACGTACTTTTCAGTTCTTTTTCGTAGTTTTAGATGCAACTATGAACAATTTCTGAGCAAATTCTTTCATTTATTTGCTAAATTTGGTCCTGCTTTGGTTCTTTTGGTTGCTTTGTCTGTTTTGTGTAGTTTTGTTTGCTGGTTTTATGGTTGAATAAATAGGTGTTGAGAATTTGCAGATTTTTTAATAGTTTCTAGGATTTCCCTCGAGCGTGACTGATTCATTGAGCCAATACTTCTGGTAGCAATATTCATGATTGATGAGACTGAACGGAGAATAAATTGTGGTTTTATTTCAATATAATGACAAGAAACAACATTTTCATTGCACAGGGATTCAGAGCTGTTTTTCCTTCAATATCGTTTTTAAAGAAATAGACAAAAGTTCCTCCTAAGCTCAGCCCTATCTTGCAGAACTTGGATTTTTTATGTAAACGTGTAAAAATGTGTCACTATCAATAACACTATAAATATTTTCATGATTCAAACCGTGCAATTATGCTGAATTTGCATATTTTTCCCAGCAATCACAAAATCCTCGCTTGATTTTCAAACATTTTTTGTGTTTTTTTAAGTCCCAGCTATATGTTACCATATTTTCAGCATATTTTCGCTCCAGCCCAGCCAATGCTTTTTATGTCCGAGCATATTGTGTTAATAACATTAAAGCGGAATTTATGAAATTCATGCAATTTACACTCATCCTAAAATTGTTGCTGGGAAAATCTGGCTGGCCAAACTTTTTGGTTTGCAGTATGAGCAACTAGGAAGTAAAATTAAGATCAGGGGGCATCAATACATATAGTTACTGTAAATCTCATTAAATTTAGTTATATTTGTTTTTTGTCAAGAATATTGATGATATTAAAGTAAATTTAAATACTTGCAAATCTTTTTACTAAACATTAGCCCCCTTTCGGCAGAATAAATATCGTTTAATTTTGCTACGTAGCCGATATGCAAACACACAAATAAACACTAATAAATTTTAAATTTATGAAAAATAGTGTCTCAGCGTGTAGTTGTGCAGTTTCTGTTTTGTTGTTGCTGCAATTGTGCAATTTTGGGGTTTTTCGGTTGCCACAACGGTTCTGTGCTTATGCTTGCTTTCAGGGTAGTTTATACAAACAGTCGAGAGATTTTAATTGTCAAATGGCTGGTGTACGGATTGTGCAGTCGTGTGCTAATGAACCTCGTTATGAACGACCAGGAATCACAGAAGGAATCCCGCCACTTGTGTACTTTGTTTTGGTTTGGTGTTGGATCGACTGAAAATTAATATCCCGGACCATGTTTTTAGCAGGAAACTTCAAATATTGTATTAAATTGTTCATACTGATTGAGTTCCTTGATTTTCATTCATTTAATTACAGTTGTGGTTTTTCAATAACTAAAAAAAATCTAAAAAGCAGTTTGATTAAAATAATACCCGGGTCAACTTTTAAAAGCTTACTTGTGATACCAGCTCAGTCAAAATTTACATAATGTCCATAATTCATTTATTCCGCAGTCTGTTTTATCCTGTTATGTTGTAATTCTTTTTAAGAGCCTTTTTTGGTACTGAACCGTACTCGACTGTTTTGTATATCTCGCATTTAATGCTTATCAGTCCTCATTTCGCGTTCCACCAAATTACATTAAAATGTTTGCTTAATAAATAAAGCGCACGAAACCGCTAGATTTTCCAGATTGCACATTTTACATGCAGCTTGTGGGTGTTGTTGAATATTTAATTCTGGGTTGGCTGTTTGTTAGCGGTTGAGAGTTGTTGAACAAATAAAATTATTAAAAATTTGGTCAAGGAGTTTGATCTTTGAAGGATGCAAATGGAAAATTACCACATTTTTTTTTAAATTTGAGATTTTTCCAATTTTTTATTAATCTAAATATAAAAGATGTAATTCATTTTTAGAATTAAAATTACTTGACCAAAAATATTGTTGCAAACATAAATAAGTTCTAATTTGCTCGGTGCATTGATGTGCATCCGTTCACTGTGGTGCATAGTTTATTGCCGTATGTGCTCCAAAATTATTTAAAATCTCAACAATAAATGATAAAAAATGTTTGCGCTGTGTGTTTTTGTTTGAGTCAGTAAAAAACAAAAAACCATTAAAATTAATTAATAAATCATCTGTGAAAAAACATGAATATTTTGATGTTTTCCTGCAATTTTTCTTTTTTTGTTGGTTTGCAGTCTAAAAAGTCCCGAGGAATTGAAAAATTAAAACCATTTAAGTGTTTTCTACGTGACTGTGGCTTATTTGACAACACAGAGCAATTTTTTCTCCACTTCTGTACCGTTTTTCATTGTGGTAATTTGGGAGTTTTAGGCATTTCAATGGAAATTTAGATATTCCATTCCATATGTGATGCATGTGTGAGCTACAAACAGCACATAAAGGCGAAGAAAACTAAACGGGAATAAAATGGAAATAAAACCAAAATTAAATACATAAAGCACATGAAATAGCATTAATTTATCCGACGAAAAATTCAATTATAATTAACAGTAACAACATGTTTTAATAACACATTCTGTGAGAAAATATGTATTTATGAAATATAACGAGCATATGTGAACAGTTTAAACGAGCTAAGAGAAATGTCTTCTCACTCTCAGCGGTTCTAGACGGCAAAATTCGTTCTGGCAATCATAAATTAAATTTGGAGTAATTATTGGGCAGGGTTTTGGCTGAAATTCGATCTTTGATAAATTTCTTTTGAACTTTTGAACTTACTGTTTCAATATGCTCTCAGTTTGAATTCAAAAGGCAGACATTTACTTCAACAAAACCTGAGTTCCAGTGATCTTATTTTTTTCGATTCCCTGCTCAGTAAAATAATCAAAAACTGCCGTTGTACCCGAAAAATGATTGCTTAGCGTACTTTATGTCTGTGCGGGTGTGAGGTGCCTGTAATTAATTGCTAGAAATTAAACTCTTGTACATGAGCGCAAATTTATCAAAAATATAAGTTTACAAAAAAGTAAACTTTAGCAGCAAACATTTATTAATTAAATTTCGCGCAACTCTGCGGGAAAATTTCACAATAATTTCTAAATTCAAAATAATTCGTCAAAGAAAGTGCCAAAGACAAAGTTTTCTGCACTCGGCTCGCAAATTAAATTCGAATTAATTAAACGGCTGTGCAAAATTGCGGATTTGTGGATGTTTGAGTAATTAAATGGCTGTGAAGTTGTTGTGTGCTTGCTTATGTGATGGATTGGTAGTTTTATGAGTTTTGCCTACATCAACGTGACATGTTTGAGTTTAATTGGACCTTTTGTGTGCAGGTAATCCTTTTGCCACGGGCTACCACGCATTTGCGTATAAACTCTGGGATATTGATAACCTTTACAAAAGGGTGTATATTTGGGGTGTTTTACATTCAAAAATTTACTGAATGCAAATTTTCATTGAAATACATATTAATCAATCAAATCTTTAAAATATTATACATATAAAAATTTTAATGGGGAAACCAAATCATTTTCCAAACATCATTAAAAAAGCAAATATTATTTCAGCATTCAAATAATAAACCTGCTCATTTTACACGAACTCTTAAATTTCAGAAAAGGATGCACAAGCAGGCGTCAGCACATATAAATTTTATTTTTTTTAACAATCATTTAACCGGAAAAATTAAAACTCTGTTCGATACGATTTTTTAAATTAAACATACAAATAATTTAAATGCAAAAATTGATAAAATGATAAATTGAGTTTATTTGCAAACACAGTTCTACAGTTCCGCCAGTGAATAATGCAAATTGAAAATAATACAAATAATACAAATAAAACAAATAATGCCGAAATTCATAGCCGTGATCATGTGATGAGATGAGTGCATAAACGTGAACGCTTCATATTCAATTTATCATATTTTTTTCCCAATGTTTTCAGTTTTTTGCAGTCTATGATGATTGTTGTCTGCATGCTTTAAATTAATCACATGTTAAAATTTTTAAATCACAAAACAAAAAACTGTTTCGAACAGCATAAAAAAGTATAAAATTGTAGATAATAGCGTTCATTATTGAAACAATCTAAAAATAGTCGCATGCAACGAGTTTGCATAGAATTTTTAATTTTGTTGTCAAGTGCAAAATTGTATTTTTCTATAAAAATTAATGAATAGGTTTATAATAGTTTTAAGCACTCAACCACCGACCCTTCACACTCAAATGATTAAAATAAACAATTGCGCTGTTCCCATCCTTGTTTTCAAGCACCCAGCTGAGGGTTTTTTATGTTTCCATCATATTTTAATGCACTTTCAAATACAGAGAACATTTTCAGCCATCAATAAATAATTTCCATTTCAAATTTGTATGTACATTATAATATGTTTATGTTGAGATATCGCAGCACATTATGTGTTCCGGGATACATTTTGTGAAAATTGAATGAAATATTGTGAAATTTGTGAAAATTGGAGTGCATACATGACACGAAAAATATGTAAAATGTATTACTTGCATCAATTAAAATTATCGCTTGTCTGTTCGTTTTGCTTCACAATTGCACACATTAATATTGCAATTCTTTGTTATAAGCACATCACATTTATAATTTATTTTGACACTTTTTTGAGTTCCGAGACATAAATTTCTCATTTATTTCATTTTAGTTCATGATTGAGCGGTAAGAAAATTCTATTTGTGAATTTTCATTGAACTTGTTAAATTTCTTTTTCTTGAAAACACTTTATAGAAATGAAAATTCTTTTCGAAATTTGAATGCTAAACGATTTTGAAATACTGAATTACAGCTATGATAATTGTTTTTCCTTTGAAAGTGGATCCCCCTAAATCAAAGTCAAAGGCGCTGAAGAAACGCTAATTTTATTTCAAGCTTGGATTTTTGGAAGTTTGAATGTCGAGCATTTATGTAGGAAGCATGAAAATGTCTGCTTTTTGTCGGATTTTTGAGATATATCAAGTTTGTTGCTTAAAAACATGTTTTTCGGGGATTCTTTTGTACTTCAAAAGATCACAAAAAAGTTTTTCTAGAAATATTGAAGAAAAAAAAGTGAAAAAACAAAACAAAATGAAAAATATTTTTGTATCTACATAATTTTCCCAAAGAAATTTTCAAGAATAAAAAACAATTCCTTTCCTAGAAAAAACGAGAATTGTTAATAAAAATCTTCATATTTAATTTGTTTCATGCCTTCAGGCATTTTCTTTGATGAATCGTTGGTTGATTACCGTAATTAAATAAGTCCTGAAAAACATTTTCATTTCGTTCTGATAAAATGTATATTTTGCAAAAGAAATACTAGAAAATGAAAGACCAAATCGACGAAAATTGTTGAGCTAAATTCAAATCGCTCAAAAATGCCATTCCGATTCCATTTCACTTAAACAAATTATCATTTATTTGCTACCTCTTTGACGTTTTGTCATTTGATACAAAATATTTAAAATGGCAGCATATAACGAGCTGCAAGAATATTCGCATTTTTCTATTTTTCAACTTTCCAATTTTCTTCAAGGTGAACATTCAAAAATGTATAAACATCCGCGATCCTCTCGGGATATAACCTGAAGTTGTTTTTTGTTTTTGTTTTTTTTTTTTGTGCTTCCTTTAAAAGACTAACTTTTACTAGAAACTTGGGTCTTTCAAGGTTTTAATTGAAAAATTAATCTCCCGCCGAAATGTTTTTGAGCTTCCAATTTATGAATATTAATGAAATTCACGAAATTAGCAAGGAAAAAAAAGATTAATAATTAATTGTTTTGATGTTCATGATGTTGTTGAAATATTGTTTCTTGTTCTTTTTTATGTTTCACAATGATGTGGGTTTTGTTGTTCTGCTATACGTCAAGGAAAATTTACTCGAAATATTTGTTGGTTTTAGAGTTTTCCTAGACCTGCGGAACAAAGCGGCATCAACTTTGCATCATTGCATATTTCTGCTTCGTTTCAAGAACACTTTACAATTCATTTGAGTACCACATAGAAAACTTACATGAGTTATGACGTTGACAGTCGCACAACGTTTACATTTTTAAATTTTCGTGCAAAAATAATTAAAAGTTTTTAAAGCTCCAGACAATCTTTTCCAGTGAATTCTTGTACTTAACCAAACTTTCGGCATTATAGACTTTCATCACCAACATTCATCTTCTGGCAAACAAAGATTTGCCTTTGTAATTTCGCGAGATTGTGTTCGTAACTTTGCTTGTCAGTTAAACAGTGCAATTTTAATCATAACAGATGCTTGCAAGATGCAAAATCTCATCCCCGCAAAATATTCAATAAGCTCACAAACGCAAAGACGACATCTTTTGTACTCGCCTGCCAACTCTGTCATCTGCACTTTGCCTTTATGTGAAACTGAATAACTGATTAGTGTTCAGTGTTGTCTCAATTACGCTTATAGTATTGCGCTGAGCTTTGGTGTATATTAAGCACTGTTGAAAAGATGTTTTTATACAGAGTTTTTAGTAAAGATCTCATTTAAATTTCTAGCAAACTTTCAACATTGTCTTAACAGTGTAAAATATGATGAGTTGACAATGTCAAGTGTGCGACGAGATGAATGGATGATGCTCTTGAATAGAATATGCACCATTCTGCTCTAAAATCTGCAAGCAGCGAGATTGTGTAGCTTGTGCAACTTGAATTATTTGTTGGCAAGTGAATGCTCGAGTGGATCAAGCTCAGAAGCACTAATGAATGATATGCTACTGTGTTGCTTGGCGAGTTATAAAGCAAACAATATAGAAATGTAAATAATAGAAAAACAAGATACAGTATTAATGGTTTACAGATGCTGTTAAAAGGCTATTGAACTTTATTTTTGATGGACTTTTTTCTGTTACATTTGTTACTTAGAGTTTGTTACATTTTCTGTTTTTCATTCAACCATAGATTTTCTGAATAAAATAACTAATAAAATTTATTTTCTTTTATTTTTAGGTAAGTTCTCATGAGACACGTCATTTACTACCTGCAAACGTAAGAATTCTCTCTTTTTAAAAAGCTCATATTTCAAATATTAGCTCAATTAAACTTGTAACTTTCAAATTAGACAAATATATCATTAATTTCTAAAATACGCTGATTTCTGAGCTTGCAAAAAGCTCGTAATTTGTACAATCTATCAGTTTTTCATCGTACTAAAGTAGAAACACTAAAACAAAGACGTCTCTATCACTTTGAAGTACACCAAAGCATTTTCAAGCAGAATTCTAATTAAAATCAAGCAGTTTCTTTCACATGATGGTTGCACTCGAGCAACTCTGTTTGCTTGTTGTTAATTGAAATTTATTTGTAGAATTGGATCAAGCAACTAATAAGAACTAAAAATAATGCGGAAAAATAACGAAAAATCTACCAAAAAAATTAAAAAAACGGCGTACAATTAATTAAATGGTTAATTCATTTGTCCGAAAGCCCGCAGCTATAAACGCTTATGGTGCTTATGAGATTGGCATTGTGTTGCTGGCATAAACTAAAGCCAACTCGATTTATGCTATAGAATTTATATACGATTTATGGCTTTTAGTAATGTTTGTAATTTTTATGAGGCAACTTGGAGCATACGGTGCTTTTATTTCAAATGAATTTAGATTTTTTTTATTTATGGCAAATCTCGGTGATGCAAGTGTTTGGCTCTTAATAGAGCTGTTCGTTATTTATTGGATATATAGTCAGTGATTTTTCAATTCATTTGGGTTTGCTTTAAAGCAATAACATGTATTCACTCTAATTTTCCCTCTGTGAACTTCATTTGAATCTTCTAAAATTTTCGTTCAAAAAGTACCAAAAAATACACGTATTCATTATTTCTGAAATATCTGAATATCCTAAGACGTACAAATCATGTAGATTATATTATTAAATTTGCAAAGCAACAGAAATTGCATGACCTCAACTGAACTCAGAAGCTTCATTTAAAACCATTTACGAATTTATAAATTGTGTGAAACATTGTGTCACTTTGAGGCCTGTTCTTGCTTATCAAAATTATTCAGAATTTTGAACATTATTGAATTTGCATATTTTGGTGATTTTTTAAAGCTTTTGTGCCTTTATGGCTTTCGTGTTTAATGCGTTTAATGTTTTCAGTGTTTTCAATGTTACCAGACCAGATTTTCGATTTTCTCGAATACAACTGAATTATCTCGATTTAGATTTTTCTGTATTATTTTCAATTACTTCAATTACATTCTTGGATTTCCGAAAATTAATTCAAGCAATCAAATTCTTCAGCATTTTCTTTGAAATAAGCCAAAAATTTGAAATTCCATTAAAATTTTGCTTTAAATTATAAGCACACGCCTGAGCAACACAAAATATAAATGAATATATTATTTTGCAAGTTAATACAAAGTACTTCTATAGTATCTACTATATTTATGCTCTTAAATAGAAGAGTTTATTAAATTGAAAATAGGAAATTTCATTCTTACTTGAAAAAGCCAAAAATAATTATCATAATATGATATTTTCATATATGGTTCATAGGGACCTAACTATACTACTTAACATATAAAACAGCTTTTAATACAACCAAAACTAATTAAACTTATAGATCCATAAATGTAGTTTAATGTTCATACAAGTTTGAAGCATTGGAAACACAACGGTGGCCCACGAGTACTCTTTTGCTTCATTGGCCTAAGCCCTAGAATATAGTTCCAATGAATTCCATATCCATATTAAATATAAACTTCCATAAACTTCCATAAATTCTGTCGTAATGAAAAACATAAAATTTGATTATGATTTCGTAGCAATTCTCGAGGGATCTCCGCTTATTCACTTTCAGTTTCATTTTCATCGGGATACTGTTTTGAATTTTTAATGAAAAAGCTTCTCCACGACTTCACATCATGTTCATGGGAACCACAATTCATAGCTCTACGACACATTAATGCATATTAAATTTCATAATTTACAAAACCGACGTTTTTTCTTATTTTTCTGTATATTGGCTGGATGTTCTGCAGGTTAAAAGTTACGTGTTGTTGGTTAAAAATTACTGACAAAAAGTTTACTCCAAGGGTACCCAAGGGTGGTTGATATTTTCGATAAATTTAGATTTTTTTTTTCAATTATAAAATTCTTCTCATCTGTTTTGGAAATGACGGATAAAATATTTGTTTAAAAATCAATTTCCATTTTAAAACTGTTCATTACCTTTATTAATTATTCACGTTGTGCATAATGTACTCATTCCTCTTTTTAATCCAACTTAATTAAAAATCTGCTTACCCTAACCACGACATTATATTTAATAGCACTAAAATGAGCTTAGATAACTCACAATCTTCTATGCTTTTTTTCTCAGAAACATTACCAAGAATCCTGAAAATTTTCTTCAAAAAAAAACTCTCGCTACCTTGGAAAACTGAAGAAAATGTATCAGCTTCATACCTTGTTGCTTGCTTCTTGGCATGTTTGCTTCTTTTATGCAAAATTGTGAACATTACCAGCACATAAATTATCCTAATGAAATTAAAGCCAAAAACTCAGTAAACTTGGGAAAATTGTTATTAAATCCTGGTTGTCCCTCGTCGTGCCAAAGATTGCGTCCCAAATTTCCACGGCAAACTCGTCGAAAGTGCTCTGAATCGTACTTCATTAGCCGCTAATTAAATAATTGTGTGTGTTTGCCAGTTTATGGCGGTTTCAGGATGCTTGTTATTCAGGACGATGATTTGTGGGCGCATTTATTTGCATTTTATGCGATTGATTTATGCGAGATTTATGAGAGCTTTCAATCTGCTGGATCAGTAATATATTCGGTATATTGCAAGTATTGAGTTTTCTAGAGAACCCCTGTGTTGTTTGGAAAATTATGTATTCTAGTAAAGCTCATTCTTAATTATAACCAGTTTTGATCTAATAATATATCTAACAGACACTATTTAATCATTTAATTTTAATTGTATGTAAGGAGACTGATTGACTCTTTTAAAATAAATGATTTTTACAAATTGTTTGGTCTATCAAGAATCTATTCGTAATGCCATTAACATGAGTAGTGTGCGTGCTGTGCTAAGCAGAATAAAAATGCGTGTATGTGTAACGTTAAAACTTGTGCAAACAAATTAATATTCATTCACGAATTTTATCGGCAATTTATAACCGAAATGTTACGTGAGCACACAATCATTCGTTTTTGCAGAATATTCAGTTAAATACATTGGCAGGGTCTGTTGAGATTCTATGTTGAGTGATTTATTGAGTTTGGTGGGTTTTCTGATTTATCTGTGAGAAAAAACGAATATGTTTTGGAAATAATATATATTGATAGTTCGTTGTCCAACCAAATAGATTTATATGGAATAAGTAAATTTAGCGAAATATAAGTTCTTATTGAAAAATATCGCTATTTATCAAAAAATATAAAATCATATATAACTGATCGTAAATATATGTTAATCCAATGTTCGAAATAAAAAATAAAATAAAATAGTAATTAAAATTGAATTATTAATGCCCTGAAATCGTTCGCTCATCCCTACCGATTTTGCTGGTTGATTTTTCCCCGAAAATGATATTTGATGGCTCCATGTATAATGTTTTGCAATTAATATTCACATTATTGCCTGTTTAATGTTTCATGTTTAATGTTTGTAAGTATGAAGCGTGATGTTCTGAATTTGGAATTTTTGCGGAACATTTAGATTTTTGCCGTGTAAATACTCCCTGCGACCTTATCGCGCGTGAGAAATCTTGTTCGTTTGTATCGCAAATATTGCTTATTTTCCAAATATCGCGTAAAAAATGTTTAATTAAAATGTCACAGCTACTTAACGCTTCAGGCATGCCTAATCAGAGTGATTATTATTATTTTAGTAGCTTGCAGTTTTTTGGTGGCTTTGTGGCTTTAGGTGTTTGTGTAGAAAACGCCATGAAATATTATATTGGTTATGGAAAATAATAAAGGCGGTTTCTGTATAGAAAAATTTGTTTCCTCTGTGCAATGAAAAGTGCAATGTACATTTTAGTAATATCATTGTATTTTACTTTACATATATTCTATGCTACTTTGACAAGTTCTGCCACTTCAAACCCCTTTCGAAAATATATTAAAATCATAAAGCAGCAGCGCCAGCCATTTGGATTGTTCCAGCAATGCCAGTGGAGCAAAAACTAAGCTGAATGGAACTGCAAAACAATAGGATCGGGCGGTTTTTATTGTACTTCACAATAGCAATAATATTTTTTTGCGCGCTCGTTATTTTCGCTATAAACCACTATATCGTACACTATAGTTCTCATATTAATATTTGTTTTTATTAATGCAGTTTTTATTGGAAAAACGCTGAAAAAATGGCAAAAATATCGAATGGTTGCGGAAAATCCATCAATAAATAATAGTGAAAGAGAAAAATGGTACGTTATTGCGATTTGCAATTGTTTTACAGTTTTTCCCAGCTTCTAGTGCTCAAATCGGCATTTTTGTAATTTTTCAAAGCATTTCAGTTTTTCTAGTTTTTTTGATTTTTTCAATGCATACAAATGTGTTTTGTGAAATTTGCAGTTTTCAAGAATTTATTTGAGCTTTTGGAGTATTTTCATAAAGTAATAAGCGAAAATTTTTTACGTAGTTTACTACGTTGGCTTAAATTCTTTTGAATGTTTAAAATTTTTCAATTTTCATTTAAATTTCTGAAAAGTGAGGAATCTTCCCACAGTTCTGCAGGTTTTGCTAGAATACGTTCAAATTTTCCGAGACTTGCTAACATTTTTGGCACACCAAACTGTAAATTGTGCAATAAAGCGTTGCACCAGCTTCTTTTGTTGCGTGCAATTTTGTGCTCACATTGATCAAAGGAATGTGGCAAATATTTAAAACAAACAAATAAAAGTATAATTAATTATTCTAATTGAAACTCGCACACTGTCACAAACGTTGTGGATTGTTTTAGATTATCTTGGCAGCCAATTCAATAAATCTTGTCAAATGTGTGAATAAAAATGAACTAAACGAATCTTTGAATTAGTTTTAAATTGAAATCAAATTGTAAGTCTATTTATGTCCAACTTCAAAACTACAAGACACTGAACAAGATTGGTTTGTGTCGCAATTAATTCACAGAAGTAAGTAATTTTAGCAATACCGAAGTAATTTAGGGAATTTTCTCCGAATATTTTTCGAATTGCTCATTGCCAATTTGTCTGTTTGCTTGCCTGTTTGTTGTTTTTCCAAGTATTTGTAGTCCAAGTCATCTAATTCGATTAAATTTGGATTAAACTCGGACAAAAGTGACACGCACAATTAATTACACAATCTGTAATCAGCCTCCAACAGCTACACAGCAACACTTACAAATTAATTGGGTTTTAACAGTATAAATGTTATTGTTGATGTTTATTGGTTCTATATAGATTGTTAGGGTTTTGAGGGAGAGAATTACGTGGCAAACAGGAGAATGCTTGCGGAGATGTCTTTTTAATCAATATTGGTATAAAAGTATTTCTTCTGCAAAATTAAGTTTCCTTACTGGGGTTTAAATTACCAAAAGCTTATCCTCAATGTTTTTACAATCAATTGTTATCACATTTCACTAATTGAGTTTAACCTACATAACCTCACTATTCCCTCTTATAAGACGATGTTGTACATCTAGTTGTTGTATTCTCGCACGGCACTTACTGCACTCCAATAACATTAACCATACACATATTTCCCCCACTGAATGTCTTGATGGCACGAATCTCTCGCCAGTGGCACGTGAATAATTCAATCAAGTGACGGCAAAAATAATAATTAAAAGCAAACAGATAAACACAAGCACATGACGATTTCAGCAAACTGTGAGCAAACATAAAATTTGCAACGAGTTTTGTCTATTATATTAAAGTTGGTGTACATTTTGAGAAATCTTAGATTTTTTGACACAATTTAAGTGTGAGTTCATCAGGTGGCCTTCTGAATGTAAACATATACACCGTGAATATTCAATACAAAACCAAAAACACATTTCACAGGGACTTCTTTGCAGTCAAGCGGTAAAATCACATGTGCAATAATTTCCACAATTTTCTGGCTGCCTTTTTATGGTCGCTCAAAATGGATATTTTCGCCTTTTTACGAGCCTTTTGTATATTTATATTTATACGATTATTATGATATTTTTATTTGCCCGTTGCACAAAGTATGAGCTTGATGAGCATAAAAGCATTGAAACATTGGAGTATTGGGTATTCTGTGTGGGTGCTATGACCCGCTTACGCTTCGCCTTCAACTGCTGTGGTCGTAAAAGTGTCTGCTTGTACATATTCTGGGTGTATTTGGCCCATAATGTGCGATTCGTCTTTTTTTATGGCCGTTTGATCTAGCATTTCCATCATTTTCCAATCTAAATAAATGAAAAACGACTCGTAAAAAGGGGAATTTATGCTCAAGGATGTTTTATGCGCCAACCAAACATTTGTTTCGCCCCCGCTGAAACATATTTGGCTGCCACTTTTATGAGGTTTTATCATCTTTTATATGATTTTAAATTTGATTCTGAAGGATTAGATGAAAATTTCACATTTAAGATGCGAATAAATGTATAAATTTGGCCGGGTTGGTTGGCAACTGGCTTGGCTCACCGTTACAGCATTAAGTATTTAAATTATCTGGAAAATGTGCGTTGAAATGTTGCCGATTATTTTACGTTTAAAAGTAGAAAAGTGCTGAATCTTAAAAGAAACGCATTAAAATCATTAAAACATTATCGCATTTCCCGATATTTTGGTTAACTTTTTTATTATTTCATGAGCAGAAAATAATAACTGGCACAGCTTTCAAGTCGAGCTATTCGTGAGATGTTAATAATATTCATTTACTATTTTTGAGAATTTCTAAAACAAAGCTTGGCGAAGCTCGTGAAAATTCTTGAATAGGAAAACAGAATGAATGGCCAGCCCCAGTAATCCAAGCATCTCAAATAATTATAATTATTACAAGAAACTTTATATTCACCGCCTCTTGAGTTTAATTTTGTTGAAAATTCAATGAAATATTCAGGAATCAATTTCAATCTCCATAAAATTATGCTAAATTACAGTAAAATCACATAAAATTACGTAAAATCACATGGAAGCTCGTAAAATTTGGTAAAATGTTGTCTCTCACTCTTAATGTTGCTGGTGTTTAAGGTGGCACTCAGTTTATTTTCAGAGCAATACCAAGTAGGGGGAGCAATGTGTGCACCAATTTCAACAAATTTCTACAATTTGCAAAGCAACCATGCTTAAAAGCATCTCGAACCGAAAATAATTGCTTTCTCCATTCTTCCTGCAACACTAACAGAACACAGTATTTCAATTTGAGCAGTTTGAGAAAATATTTTTGGAAGTATTTGGGGAAGTTGGTTGGAAATTTTGTTGTGCTATTTGATAGTGTGCGTTAATTGTGAAATGCTTGAGCGACATTAGAGGGAAGGAAAGTTTCTATGGATTCCACTTTGAATAATTGAAACTGTAATTTTCTAGCTAATTATGATTTTAGGCAGGAATTCAAGGGGTTTTACTGAATTTTGGGAGGGGTGGATATTTTATGAATATTTTAAGGGATAATCCGAAAATTTAAGTAGTTTTAGTTATTTATTAGATTTTTGTTTTAGATGTTGTTCCGGTATTTTCTACAAATGTTTCTTTCCACTTTTTACAGTTGATAGGTGATTCTAAAATAACCCCATTTAAAGGAAATGAATTTGTGCATTCAAAATGAACCATTTTCCTTGATAAGCTTATTTTCCCCGTGTTCTTTCTATTAAAGCTTTGCACATTTCAAATTTTATTAGCATCAATTAAACCACATTATACGTTGGCTTTTCTATTTCCCAGCTGCCCAAAACTTTTAGTCCAAAAGCTTTTAAAATTAAATTTCATTGGAAAATCCAATAACAGTGAAACATTCGAGCATTAAAACATTGTAAAACAAAAGTTTTGGCCAATTTTTCACTGAAAGCACAAAAAACTAAAAAAAAAAACTATAAAATCTGGAAATTGTTAAATTGAGCTTTTCTAACTGCAACGGCAACTACGAAACAAAATAAAACAGAACAAAATTGCACAACTATACCTCACAAACCACGACAAGAGCCGAAAAAACCATATTCTCCAGTTTACTCGAATTCCCTCGGATTTACGTCTGAAATAGCACAACAAAAGTTGATTTTTATTGTGTCACTTAAGAAATAAAAATGTGCAACAACTTTTCTGCAGAAAAAACTGCTTGAAACCACAGCTGCCGCTTCAAAAGCATAAAGTTTAGGATGCAAAAATTAAAGAGTTTTAAAAACGATGCGATCGTGTTGCCGTTTTATGTTGCCAGTAGAATTATGACACGACCAACCACCATTTACATGTCAGCAAAAATATGGCGAAAAATAGAATTTTAAAGTAAATTGTAAATTGCCTTTGAACCTAAATTTAAAAACACATTACCGTATTAACAAAACATTTTAAATCTTTTCAATGAAACATGATCTCATTCCTTTACATTTGAACTAATGCGCCCTGGTGCTCAAAGCTTTCGTCCTGATAAACGATGTTCTCGTTTATATTTTTTTATATCCTTTCCATCTCCCATGGAACATCAACATCACTTTAATGTGGTTAAATTTATCACTAAAATCATGTTTCCAGATAAAACGGCACATGCTACAAAAAGTAGCAAAAAATTGCTAAAAATAGCTAAATTGAGAAAAAAAATGTTAAAAAGAGAATTAAACACTTTTTGATGGATATTGGTTGGTCGTGTTTTGTTTTGCAGCAAGCGATTTCACTTGATATTAGTTGAGGATACATAGATATAAGCACCGAGAAAAAATTTATGGTTTTTAGATGCACGCATATCAAAACATTATTAAAGGGTCCTCTTTGATAAAATACTTCTCTGAGTGGAAAAACGAAGCACAAAGGATTTTTCAAATGTTTCATAAATGTAAAGCTTCATGATATGAGCCAGCTCGTGGAGCGCATGAAGCAACTTCATTTACATTTTATTATTATGTTGACGCTTTTGATGCTTCTGTTGCCTCGGTTATTTTAGGAGTTTTAAGCTTCAACGAAACAATAGCGAGGCAACAACAATTAAAAGTTATGCGAAAACTTTCGCTCAAAGCTCATAAATTAAACTTTTTCTTCGTTTCTTGGAGTTTACGGTAAACTTTTTTCGCCGAGGCAAATGAATAAAACATGTGTATATGCTCATCCATAAATTATGTGCTCCGTTTTATTGTGTATAAAAGTTTTGTGCAGAAATTTAAAATAAATACGAGGAAACATTTGAATATTTTTGTTGAAGCAACTTTCAGTTTTGTGGCACGATCCGCGCAGGAAAAAAGGTTAAAGTGGGTAACGTAATTAATTCTCGCTGCCAGAACGCATTAATAAAGCTTTTTAATTATTTTTATTAATTCTTTTATGGTAGTAAGGAAAAAATGTGGTACTTTGGATGATAAAATGTATATTAGAATGTATTCTATGTTTTAGGATGCTTTTACTAAAATTACTTGAAAAACACCAGAAATTTTTTGACTATTCAACAAGATTTATTGAAGCCCACAAAAAAATTAAACTATGCATTTGAAAAGCTTCTGTCTAAGTGAATGGCAATGCATCAAAAACTAGCCAGAACTGCAACATTTGCAAATTGCAGCAAGTTTGGCCTCGACTACTCCTCAACTAAACTATTTTCACCAACCGACCGACAAGAGCAACTTTTATGTTTTTCATGCGATTTTCATGAGCTCATGATGTTCACGATGTGCCAAGCCATATAGCAATCATTTTCAAAGCATTTCAGGTATTTCAAGAATATCAGCTCCCATGCAGCCGGCCAAACCACTAGCAACAATTTCCTTGTATCATATGCTATTCAATGATGGCATGTTTTCGAAACTGGGAAGTTTTATGGGAAGGCAAACTAGCAAACTTGTTTTTGATGAGAAAATATATTGATAGTTACCTTTTTGCAGTTTTCAGTTGGTTTTCTTATTTATTGGTTCTTTATGATCGTCCCTATGATAAAAAATGTATTTTGGTTTATTGGCGATAAAATTGTTCTTATATTTAATTGTGGAATTTTTAAAAGCTTTGAATCAGAAATATATATTTTTAAAATATCTTGGATGAAATTATCCCATAAAAACTTTATATTAGCTTTTGTTAAAGACATTTTACCCATAAACATGTTTATTGAAAAATTCAACAAAAAGTTGACAATTGCCCTCACTCACTCCCTTGAAGCACTAAAAATAGCTATTGCCCCCTGAAAAACGTTCAAAACTTTAATATTGGATGAAACAAACGATCAACTTTCTCCAAAAAATGGTTGAAATGGTTCAAATTGTTGAATTTGTTGAAATTGGATGCTTGCGAACCGCTTTGGCTGTTTGGTGTGTTGAAAATCTGATAGCGGTAATGAAAAAGCACTTAAACTGTGCTTAAGCTGTTTGGAAGCTTTCCCGCATAAACTTTCATGCATAGCTATAATATGGCACTGTTTGAAAAAGTTGGTTTTGAGAAGATATTTTTGAAATTTTCAAGATAAAAGATACATTCTTTTGAAAGCTCATCAATATTAGTAAAGTTTTCTTCAAAACTGTCTGTCCCATGCAATTTTATTTCAACAGTGTAATAACTGCATTTAGCACACCACATCACACAATCAAAGGCACTTTCTTTCATTCTTACCAGCACTTTACAAAGTTTACGACGGAAGTAAAAATTATTAAAATTAATAAATAAACTTGTGGAAAATTGTCTTGGGAAATTATGTTGGTGCTCGTTCGCCCGAACTTGTGGGAGATTGTTCAGTGTTGTTATTTAGCTCAGTACTGTGGAGTACAGTGCTATGAAGGGAGAAGGGTTTTGTTGGCAAAGTTTCTGTAGCTCAACTATTAAACAGCATTATTTCTTAATTTCACTTACATGAGAAGTCATTAAAATTTTATCAACTTTGCAGATAACACAATTGTCTTGAAAGCAAAGTTTTCTGCTAGGGTGAAATCAAGGATTATGGAGTTTCGAGGGAAAACTATTGATTTTTTACTTTTATTGGTATGGATGTATACAATAGTTTCTCTTTGGTGCTATAATATCAAAAAGCTCAAAACGAAACTAAGATTATTCCAAGAATTACATAAATAGGTATTTTAAAAGATGCTAAGCCTTATTATTTTTGGTTTTTTTGATTAACAAGAGTACGTTATCCTCAAAATTTTACAATCCTTGTCCCGAAAAAGTGAACTTAAGACACTTTAAGGGTTTCTTGCCGAAAGAAATGAACTTGTCGGCTTGTCCTAAGCAAGAATCCTTGCAAGTCAAAAAGATTACAAAATTACGAAATTTACAAAATTTCAAGAATGTTTCCAAAAGGTCCTTGAAGAATTTCTTTACAAAAAATAAATTAATTATTCAACATTATTCTGGCTCGAAACAACGTTGTTCACAAAGTAAAATTTACGTCCTTGAATCATCAAGTTTTAATTTGACTTTAATTATATTTCCTTCCTTTGATCTATTTTCCTGCTATAATTTCTATTTCGGATAATCGAAACATTTCAACTGCACTCATATAACGCTACAAACTAAAAACTACAAATACAAAATTGCAAAATGTATCGTTAGCGCAAGAAGCTAAAAATGTGTGCTTGTTAAAAAATTTAAAAAAGCTTGTTCGAGATTTAATGAGCCACAATGTTGTGCAAAAGCTAACAAGTCGATCGATGCCGATGCCAAATGAACCCGCCACATTCACAAATTTGCAAGCCACACACAAAGTAGCACACAATATTGCCAATTCTAACTATTGGAACTAGATTCATATAATTAGTCTAGGTTTAAAATTTTTGTAGTATTGCAGCTTAATTAATAATGACAAATTAAAATTAATTGCATTTTCATTTTCGGAGCAATATAATGCTGTTGATGTTTTTGTATTAATTGCGATTTTGTAGCCTTTGAGCGATGCGATGGTGGTTTAATGAAAACCAGGAGTAAACTGGGAACATTGGCAAATGATTTAGGTTTGGCGGACATTTCAGGTTAATTGCAGTTTGTGATGGTTTTAGAATATATTTTTGAATATTTGAAGTAAATTCAGGTGAATTCACTTCATGATATAGATAAATATATTTTAGTATTATATTTGGTGCATGTGATGGTTTTTCATAACAGATACAAAATTTAGATTTGCCAAATCAATGCATACACAACTTACAAGCAACCAACAGTTTCCTAATTTAAATTCATTTCCAATTAATATTCCAGCTTGAAACATAAAAATTACACATCTCTGATTTTTTTGATTAATCTGTGTTTGAAGTGTTGGAGCTCAAACCAACGCGCAACTTTGATAATGCAATGAAAGAGCGATTTTCCAATTAATATGTGAAAAAAACTAGAAATAACTAGCAAAGCTGAAAAGCTCAAAAAGCGAGTGTGCTTGAAAAGAATTAATTTCTATGGAAGCCGGCGCCTCCTTTGTATGATTTGTACGATTATATGATTTTATTTCCTACAAATTCTACTAAATTCAACATTTAATTTTAAGAAATTATTATTGCATTCGTTTTGTCTGCCTGTCCAGAGTTTTTTTTTTACCGTTAGTCTGAATTTTTAAGAATCTTAGATTTAATCAGTTCTGCGATTAAAATCAAACTATAATAATAAATTTTACCCGAGCTACGTAACAGGAAACATTAAGCTATAAAACACTCTTGACACATGCCTAGCAATCCTACATCCCAGTTTTGATGTGTTTCAAATTAAAATTGCATTGCAAGAAATTTTAAAAAAATTTCACATTTCTCTTCATTCCTTTGGAATTTTATGATGTTTCAGTGCTTTTTAAATGTTAAAAATAAATGAAAAATCTAGTTATTATATATTTTTCCCATTTTAAAATTTCGCATCCGTTTTGTGAGTTTTGTGAGTTCTGTGAGTTTTTCTGATTATTTCATATTTATTTATTTTTTCGTTTTTAAAATCTAAACCATAAAAATCTAGAATCATAAAAAGGTAGAAAAGATTTTCAATTATTTTGATTCCGCTCTGATTTAGTTTTTTTGCAGCATTTTTCGTTAATTTTTGCACAAACATTTGATCTGAAATATAATGCTCAAAAGAACTGTCACTGCTTTTGACTGCAGCAAATAAACTTTGCAGTTTGCCAAGCGAGAAGCAATCTTGAAATCATTCTTTTCAGATTTTGCTTCACTTTCTTTTGTGTTCAATCTTTTCTTAATTTTTTTTTGCGCAAAATTTCAAATTATAGAAATAAATATAATGAAACGTTATTTAGTTTTATTTTATTTAAAGAAGTTAAATAAATTTTGCCATAATTTCAGTTTTTTGGTGCTGCCAGAATTTCCCAAAATACATTTTTTCGTGTTTTTCACAAATATCTCGAAATTTTATGATTTTGCTTTGACCAAAAAGTTGAAAACACAATTAAATTGGGAAAAGTGCCAAAAGGCAGTTCTCTGATTGTACTGGTATTTTGTCTTTTTCGGCTGCACTTGTGTGGAAAGTCTTTTATTATAATTTTTACAATTGTTGTAGCTTGAGGATATTTCTCGTTATTTATAAGCTTTGTAGGTTGGAATAAGGAAGCCCTTTGTATATGGTATAAAGTTCAAATAAAGTTTGCTGTAATTCTTGCTTTAATAAAGTATTTTGGCTTTATTTAAAGAAAATTAAATTCATATTGAACTTATTCCAATTTCACCAAAACTTAAGCATCTATTCTATCAAATCAATCGATTATTCACCTACCATTCCTTGAATCATTGAACCACCCACATCCAACGCATTTAGCAATTAAAGCATCAAATCGTTATCTTAGATGGCCTCTTCATTCCAAATCCATTAAAGCATCAAATACAAAACAAGAAAACATCCCAAAAACTCCAAACAACGCAAACATGGCAAGAATTGAAGCAAATTCCTAGGCGGATAAAATAGTATTCAAACAATACTCTAGCAATATTCAATTCTATCGCAAATTCGCAAATGAATTTTATGAATTTTATGTGCATTTTATGTTGGAGCATAAGCATGAGCAAGCATAAAAATAACATAAACTAGTAAACTACATGGATTTTCGGTATTTATGGTGTTTTTGGTGTTTTTGCTATTTGTTTGGTATTCTGCTCGCAACCAGAGTATTTACACACGAGATCTAATGCTAATATATTTTTATAGCTTGCCAGCCAAAGTCTATTAAATGATTTTTCCCAGTTACCCAGTTTGGAGCCTTTTTAGTACATTGTTGGGCTTGTTTGGTGAGCTGACAATTTGATAGGGGGTTTTTTGGGAATAATCTAGGGATAAGTTTTTTATGGCCGCAATTTTCTTGTTGATTGACGAGACTAAGTATTCATTTTAATCAATGTTTACTTAGGGAGTAAAATAACAAGACGATTAATCAACAAGGGCAATTTTTCAACAAGTTCAGAAAAAAGTTCTTTCATCCGCATTTATAATTTTATTTATCTATAACTCGAAAACTTTCTGATTTCTTATCCCAAAATCACCTCCTTTTCAAAAACATTCTTCTTCGACTATTTGCCTATTTAGTCCATTTTACATTTCACAAATTCCCTTGAAAATAATTAAAGCCATTTGCGCTCCAGAATTTAATGGATCTGTTCAAGACCTAGTGACGCAGCAGCAGCCAAAGCTTGTGCAAGAATTCCGCCCTAATCCCTTTTCCAGCAAATTAAACAGCAAATATCCTGCTGCCATCGATTTTCGCCTGCTTTCGCCTCGTTTGATTGATAAATTGGCGTCACGCATACTAACAGTGCAGCATCGTAAGGAGATGTTTATTAATTATATCTTGATATTAAATTTTCTTATGAAAACATACAACAAAGCTTGATTATTTTTTGATGACTCTTGAAAAGCTCCTACAAGATTTTTAGCCAAGCTTTTCAATTTTCATTTCCAACCTAAACTGTAAAAATCATCAGACATTATGTTACCGCCCTCTTAAATCTAACCTGTACCAACGCTGTATCCAAAGCTTTAATTGAATTCCGTGATTAATAATCAGCCTGGCGTTCAAGCAGCAAGACGACAGCCAGCTGGGCAATAAACATTCCAAGGCACTTCACCTGTTACTTGAAGCTCGTAGTGCTGATTGTTCCGATCGCTCTCCGATTGTGCTGGATAATGGAAGAAACTGTATAAAAAGGCAGCGAGATTAGCAGCGACGGTTAATTTTCGATTGGGGCTTTGGGAAATTTTCCTGCTTTTTTAGTTTTCTTTCTTCTCAGTATTTTCTTCTCTTTCGCTGCCTTGCTCAGAAGAAAATTTTCTGAGGAAATTTGTGTGCAAATTTTTCTGTAATGGCGTTTTTGTTGTTGGCTGCAGGAACTCTGCTCATTGAAAATTCAAGAGATGTTATCAATGTAGAGTTTTATTTTTATTAGAAATCTAGTGGCACGGCAAGCATGACGGATTGCTAGAGAGTGATAGCGGGGGAGGCAGATTAAATCTTTTTAATGGGCGATTAATGTCGGAATGTGCAGAATGCGAAAGAAATGCGATGAAAAGTATCAATGGAGTGCAATCTAAATCAAAATTATGTAGAGAAACTTGATTTTTATTTGATCTTAAATGATTTTTTATGTAAAATTGAATATGATTTACTCCTACGATTTTATCAAAATGAATTGATTACAATTTAAATTCCTTTTAATAAGAAAGGTTAAAACAACATGTGTTCATCTTTCCAGTATTATCGTTGCTTAACAATTATTCTCAATTAAAACAAATGCTTCATGAAATATTAATTTATATTTTATTCAAAATTTATACTCGATCCTTTTTGCCAAGACTTAATCAATTGGATTCCATTCAATTATTCAAATTAAAAATGCAATGAATAATTGCTACAACAAATAATTGCCAGTCCCTGAGGATAGACAGCATATTTCTTTTTTCTCCATTTTCCTCTTATTTCCTCAATATAGTCAAAACATTTTGCGCGGTGTGAGTGAGTATGGTAAATTTAAAAGCAAATAAAACGAATAACAATTTCAATATCACTGCAAAACCAGCAAAAAGCATATTTTACCAACCATATATTGAACATTTCAATTTTTTCGTATATTCTGGATATTTTGAAAATTGCACAGCAAATGGAAAATTGCAGAGAGCACAAATTATGATTGGGAAATGTTGTGCCGTCAGCCATGAACAATTGCATTCGAGCCAAATTTATCATTGCATAGCTTCTTGAGCCGCAAGATGATATTGTGATGTAGCAATTTGCAAACGAATGGTTTAAAGTTGTAAGATATTCATAGCAAAAGTATTTGTAGGAAATGATTTTCATTGATTTTTCACGTTTATTCAAATTTATTGGCAAATGCAAGATTTTCAGTTGAATAGGGAATCTGGAGTTGGATTCGCCCTTCATAAAACCTTCCATTTTGATTATTTCCTTCATTAAAAAGGAAGTTGAACCGAACAAAATTTTGACATTTAAAATTAAAAACCAATCCACTCTTAAATCTCAAAATCTGTTTTATCCCCTTCATAAAAATTTGACATCCAATTAATTCCTACGCAATTTTTCTTCACAACTGAAACATCGCAAAATTACAATTCTATAGACTTCTATTGAAATGTTCATAAAGTGGAATAAAAATCTTCATGAAACTCATAAAACTCATAGAAACTCGACAAGATTACATTGTCCTTGTTGATTGTGCACGAGCTATAGTGGCTCTTGAGCGTCGCTCCGTTGAATACTTGAAATCCTTGGCTACTCGAATCCTTGAGCCTGAGTAAATGGAGAAAAAAGAATTTTTCCAGAATCATACGGAAAATTAGAGAATACATTGGAATCCATTAAAGTCAATCAACTAGATAACTATTAGTTCTTAGATCAATTTCTCAAGGCTCCTGAGAAATATTAGAAAATGTATATTCAGAGAATTCTTCGTTTTCTTGATCCCTAGGACCAACAGTTCATAATAATTGTTTAATAACCTTTTTTTTCCCTTTATTCTTCCAGCACATGGTCCAAGCAGGCGTTCCATTTCAGCCGCCCGGCTATCCGGCCCAAAACGTTGGTCAAGATGGGCTCTCAGTGGCCGTTGCCGTTAAAAATGCCATGAACGACGCACTCAAATCAGATGTCACGAGTCAAGCACAGCCCGGTGGACCACATCAGATGCTCTCACAGTTCCAAACGTCGCCACAGTCGGCCGACCAGTTCAGTCCCCCTCTGCTCAACCTACAATCGCAACAGATGGTGCCCTCAAGTACTGCAACAGCCACACTGTCCCTTCCTTTGCCCACAACAGTCTCTGGACTGACGAACGGCATCGATCAGCAGACAGTTAGTATAGTAAGTACCCTCTTTAGACACTTTTTATACAACATTAGGTCAGCACTTTTCTGATAACATTAAATGGGTGATTAGTGAAAAGTTTTGCTTTTCTTGTAAGGATTACAGTTTATAACATAATGATGGTCAGAAGCTTTCGAGATATTTGCCCAGTAATCTTTTTTATGATTAATTGAAATGTTTTCGGTCTTTTTTCTGATTTCGTGTGGGTTGTTTTGTAGAAAAACTTGAAAAGATCTTTTGAAATATATGCATGAGAATTTATGCATATTTTGAAAACAAATTTAGCTCAAAATATTCTTTACAGAATATTCTCGAATTAAAATGATAAATACTCGGAATTCTGTCTTTAACAGCTTCAAAACTTATCAAAATTACAAAAACATTAAATCAATTTCAATGTGGTACAAAAATAATTCCCTTCTTTATGCAACACTGTAACCTGCAGGTTTTTATTCTTAATTGCCTCCGTACAATAAATCTGAACCATTTTGACATACAAAAATTTCCATATTAAACCACTTTCTTCCACTTACTCCTTGTTTGTCGTTAAGCAGTTAATGCAAATTATAGTAAAACCTCCTTCTCCATTTCCTTTATTTTTACTGCAAAAAGCTTTGCTTTTGAATATTTGCTGCTCGTTTAAGGCATTCAAGTCATTCAAGCAAATATTCTTAGTAATTTTGTTCAATCTGTAAAATTAATTCTGATTACTAATCTTTCAAATATTTTTAATGGAGCAAGTAATCCTTTTATTTGTTTTGCCTTCTTTGAATAATTCTAAAAATTCTAAATTCTTTAGCTTTCTTACTTCTGATCATTTTCTTAGAAATATGTACTGTATGAATGAATTCATGTAAAAGCATTTATTTCAAAAGTCAAGAAAAATGCATAAAAATTTCTTGTAGAAATTTTTCTATGCAATCCCAGTTATAAAATATGCATCTGACATCCTAATGATCTTGTCCAATGTGTAAAATTGCTCGTCTCCAACGCTCCTCATTGTTTGAAAAATTAGAAATACTCCATTCGCCTAATCTCAGAGATTAAATCTCACATATGGATAAGACCATTTCTTCTTAGCAACGTCCTCAATCTGGCAAATCAGTGCTACACATCATCCAGCACCCCATTCTCCATTCTCCAGGCCGGATGCAAGCGGCAGCACAAAATCGATTTCCTCCTTTTTTGTTGGGAGCAATAAAAGAAAACTGTCTGCTCCGTATTGCTCCATTATTACATATGTTATCCATAGGATTCATGGGGTTGCTATATAGTATAGATTGCTAGTGTATTAGTTGTATTAGATTCTAGTCCTTAAATCCAATGAATGGGAAAAAATGGCAAAGATTGAGGGAATCCTTTCTGGCCATGTGCTGTGTCGAAAGTTTAACTGGAAAGTACTCGGATAAATTATGATGCCGGATTATCTAGCTTAGATGCACTGGAGGAAAAATGTATTGGTTGATGGAAATGCTGGAAATTGTTTTTTCTGCTGAATGAAAGTATTAAGATTTTGTTGAATCTTGTGAGTTAGAAATAATACTCTCTTGTGAAAGAAAGGGGAATAATTGTTCATACGTAAAATTTCATTAAGATCTGATTTTGAAGTCTTTTAAATCATAAGCGTCTTAGAAATTTTATTTCCGACACTATTATCTTGATTTTTTATCTATTTTGGAAACTTTTCCAGAAATAATAATTTTTCCTGAATAAAAAGCCAGTTCTTGCAATATTATTAATTTAATGCTGACTCAAAGTTCAACTAAAGTTTCAAGATTTTCTGTATTTCCATCACGAGCCAAAATATTCCCTCGAGTGCCAAGCTCCTGCAGAAAAATATATTGAATGAAGAGATTGAAATATAAAGCTATCGATTGATACCTTTCACTTACAGATGTTTTTCCTTCATCAATTTTCCACGCTTGATACAAAAATATCGACAAGATTTTCCCTTTTTATCAAAATTTACAGCAATTTTTATCAATTCTTGTTATTTGTTATTATTCCTGCAATATTCTCGCTTGAGGAAGAAACATATATTCTTTGTATGAGGAAATAATGAACAATCGTCTTATTTACAACCGAAATGGAAAATAACGATCACTTTTTCGTAATTCGCTTCGAATTGCACAAAAACAGCACAATGGCTGAACATAAAATAGAAGGAATTCTAGAAATATTGTTCATTGAAAGACATGAAAGGTATTACGTTTCAAATAAAATTGCTGGTAAAAAAGGAATGCTTGAGCAGCTTTTTATTCTGCTCTGAGACATCCTATGAATGATGAAAATGAGTGAAAATCTGGATAAAGTGAACTTTGGCAGCTGCTAAATGAATACTTTGAAAAAATTTCAATGCAATTTGTTTGATTGCAGTATATAAAAATACTTAATGAATAATCACAAAATTAAAGAGTGCTTTTTTCAAATGTTGATGCTGCAAAAGAGCTTACATTAAGCTTTAAAACTGAAATTTGTCAGTAATTGGCTCTGAAAAAAAAATTCATTAAAATACTCAACAAATAATAACTTCCCTTATTTAATAATTTTTCCCGCTTCGGATTTGTCAAGCTTCCCTTATTTCTTTCATAAAAATGAGTGAATAGCAGTCAAAGAGAAAAGTTTGTGCTGAGCTGAATTAACGAGCGAGTCATGCAAAAATTAGATTTAATTTATCACAAAAATATTCAATTTATCAAATAAAATTAATTGCTTTTAATGCTAACACATAAATTATGCTGCTATGTAACAGCTATGCGAGGCGAGAAAAACGATCACGTATTTTTCATTTTAAATGATTACAATCCTCAGAATCCTTTCCATTGTTTGTAGAGCAGTAAAAAAGAGTTTGCTTTATCTGCCAAACTTACCCAAGGATCCGTACAATGTTTGAAAAGAATTACAAAATTCTCCAAATATACTGGTTAAAAGCTTTTGAAACACTTTCCGTAATTTTCTAATTTTTTGTGTGTAGTTTTTGTTGCTGTTTTGTAATTCTGTGTCCCTTTTCCTTTTAAAACTAAGTAATGAAAGAAAACTGCCCAAAAACTGACAATTTACGGTAATTTAGTTTATTTATGCGAGTGTGCTGGAGATTTATCTGTAGGGAACGAGATGTATAAGTTTTGGGACTGCAAGCTTCCGTATTTTCTTTTGATGTTGAGTGTTGATTAAAATTCCCGTGAAACCCGAGTGCAATGATGTACATTTAAAATTAATTCATTTATAAAAATGTTAATAGGACAATAATTTGTTTGCTTCCATACCTCTGGCCAGTAAATTTTTTATTACTTATCCATACCATTTTGATGACAATCTTTATTCTTTTGCTTCTCGGGCCAAACATCCTTCTTTTTGAAGCAGCAAAAAACAAGTTTTCCCAAATCGTCCACAACACAAATAAATTTCCCAGCAAGAGCCCACAGCAAATCCCACTCGAGCATACATAAGATGGTAAACTCTATGCAACCAATGGCTCTAATATTTCTATTAAACCGTAACTCAATGAGATACACACTTATTGCCTGGCATATGAATAAAATAAGCATAAAAATCTGCTGTGAATGCTGTGATACACATAAATAACGGCTACGGCGAGAAGAAAGACCTGAGCCTCGGCCTGTTCTGTAATAAATAAGGATTCATCTTAGTTGCGCTCCTTCAAGATGTGTTCAATTTATTTGTGGATTGGTTCTTTTTAAAGGGCTGTTGAGGTTTTGGCATATTGTTGTTACTTTAATACTGAGAATAGCCCAAAATTGACTACAAAAATTATCAATCTTAAATCACCTTTTATTTGGTCTGTATCAAGAAAATCGTAAGAAGTAAAAAAAGTTGAAAAAACAAACTGGACCATAAAAATAAAAATCAATTTTCCGATTTTTCGGCCCAATTGGATCGTTGGGAATATCATCGTCTTTATAGCTTTTCGAAAAGATTGAAAAGATTGCCTGCTGGATTCTTAAAGTGTCTTTAATGGAATGGTGTACTTGACAGGGTAGTAAAAGTTTGATTTTATATGTTTGCGAGAATAATGGAGAGAATATTGGAAAACACTGAAGATTGGAGCTTAAAATTAAATTCTTAAAGGTTTTCAAGCTTATTCGGAATATTTTATGTTTCATGTTTCTCGATCTAAATTTAGAAAATTGCTTGTTGCCTTGATAGCTTTGCTCAATGTTTTTTGCTAGCCGGATCAATTTTTAATGGAAATCACATTCTTATTATCGCAATTCCTTTATTTTATTGTCCCTTCCTTTAACACAACCATAAAATTTTCATTTTCGGCTATTTAATGTACATTTTATCGGTTTCAATGGGTTGGTTTATTTAAGGTTGGAAAACGATCGCTTTTTTGATGTTCAGATCAATTTGAAAAGAATTATAGAACAATTTGATTTTCACCTTTAATTACATTTTTATTTTTAAACATGAAAATAAAGTTTAAGTTTCAAACATTTGATACTTAAAAATTTCCAACCCTCTAGAAACCTCTTAACAGCAATCCCACAAAAAGTCTCCAATTTCATTTCATCGAAATCCCAAAAATTGTGTAATTCCAATCATTTTTTATGGAAGCGACAAAACATTTTTTAATTTGCACAATGTTGTCTGTACCACTAGCACCAAAAGTGCTTTAGGGGCACATTTGGAGCATTTCGAGGCTGTTTGACGAAACTGGGGATTTAAATCCTTGTCGAGCATAAAATTGTTTGTTACACCAGTTTCGACAGCACAATTGAAACTTTGATGTTTGACGAGCGTTTTACAATCATGTCAATTTTATGGCTCGAATTTCATTTGCGCCTGGCAAGTGTGTTGAAGATGGTATCGAAATGAATAAGGCATAAAACAGGGACGGTTCTTCATATAAAATTATTTCTGCATTCCGATAAATTTGTAAATATAAAACAAATATTTAATAATCAAAAGCAAACAAATTTCAATTAAATTACTTCGATTTTCTCTGTACAAGAAACCTGTAAGGAGCTTTTACCTAATTTGTCACATTCAGTAGCTAGCAAATATTTCAAATTGAATAAAACTACAAAAGTCTAGACTCTAGACAATTAAACATTAAACAACTTGCTTGACATGAAATAACTTGATATCTTAAAAAATTTATAAGATTCAAAGCTTTCCAGAAAAGTAGATGATTAAATTTTCAAGAAAGTTGTTTCTCTGGTTTAATCATCGAAACATGTGAAATCACCATTAATACAATACCCATGATTCTTAGAGTTGAAGGTAATTCTTGCTGCACAAAAAAAGCTTGAACCCCTAAAACTTCTCTGGAATCTACACAGTATCATTCAAGTTTAAAAACTTCAATTTGACTGCAATGTTTATCGAATTCACATCATTCGGTTTTACTGTTTTTTGCTGTGCTTATTGTGTTTTAGCATTTGGCAAATGTAATTTGAAATTTTATGTTTAATATCAAGAGTATCAGTACGATTGGTTGTTGCTTCCAGTGGTTTTCCAGTGTAGAAATTTCCATTAGATGCACTTTTAAGCTGTTTGAATTGTTAGAATTTTGTGCAGTTTCAATTTCACAAAGAGCTTCTCCCCTCGTTCAACAACTTTCGAGTTTCATGTAGATCCGTATAGTTTGTAAATGATGCATTTATTTTTCAACATAATGATCGCTCAACATAATTTTGCGTTAAACAGTTTGTTTGATGCGTTTTTGAAGCATCAAAAGTCTGGTTCCGTTTCCTCTGTTCAGGAGAAAATTTCGCAAAAACAAAGCACACAGGAAGAGAAACAAACTCGTAAATGGTATTAATAATGACTGAGGGCTAGGAACGACCAACTTGAAATATAAGTGCAGGCAGCATTATAAGCAGCGGTGGACGAACATTTTTCGAACTTAAAGGTGTTTTTTCTTGTAGTATTTTAAATGTTCTCATTAAAGCTTTCATGAAAAAATTATTATTCCTGCTTGGCCACTCCTGATTTAAGGTTGCATATGTGATTTCTGTGATTATTGCGCTATTTCTGACTATATGCTATTAAGAACTTTAAGAAGCGAACAAAATGCTTATGATGTAGAATTGCTTCAAAGCTTAATTGCTTTCGGTGCTTAGTCGCTTAGCAAAGCAAAAAAAAAAATCGTTTGACTGAGGAAAAAGCGTTGCTAATGCGAGCGTAGATTATGCTCTGAGATAGCTGAGATGGTTGGTTGAGGTGGCTCAATGGAAACTGATTGAAATCCATCGCGTGTGTCTTAGTGCTTCGCTGTCGTATTTCATTAAGAAATATGTGAGGGGTGGATGGCTCTAATAAGCAATAATAATTAAAAATATTCATAAAATTTTGTGTAATAATTATCCTTGTAAATATTTTGAAACAGATTGGAAATATTTCAATTATAATTTGCAAACCAAACTATCCAGAAATCCACCCCCACATTTCATCACTAAGTACATCAAAAAGAGATTTATAGGATTTAACATGAAACGATTATGCTTAGCAGGGTTTTTTCAAGCAAAAGAACTGAATTGAATTGCGAATTAAACGCTTTTTTCCTTCATTTGAACATTTTTAGAAGCTATCTCTCAACATTTTTTCGTGGCGTTTCCTGCGAAAACTTTTTTGTCGAAATATTGTGGAAATTTTGCGGAAAATTTTAAGAACCTTCTACATGATCTGAGCTGGCAAACAATGTTTCTGGCGCAATTCATTATTTTATTTCAGCGGGGGCATTGATGATTTTCTCTTATAAAAAGCTCTGTGGTTTGGCATTTCCACTTTCATTTTTTTCTCAGAGCTTGTTTTCAGTTTTTTTTGGTTGTTTAGCTACTCTGTTGTTGCTCACTAAATTATGTATTTTCTGTAGCATGTGTTGGCCTAATCCACTGAAGCCGACAGTAAACAGCGCATTATTGATCCGGAGCTTCGTCTCCAAGGACCACAAGCAAAATGGATACACATTACATGATGCGCTATTAAATTATGTCACGGAAAAGAGTTTCTCTTGCTTGGCGGAGCGTTTTTTCGCTCACACAGCGTAGGTTGAAGGTTCTTAATATAGATGGAATTTCTTAAAAGGATTATTGATTCAAAATTTTGGTGTTTTACGGAAACTTTTCTTGAAATCTTTAAAGCTTTATTGAAACCGCATTAAAAAACCTCTTAGTATTCTTTCTAGAAGATCCGTTACGAAAGCAATAACAAATTCAAGGATATCCCCACTAACCTCGATACCCATTGATTTCCTTTGTGGTTATAAGCTGCACAATGAATTTTAACTAGCTCTATTGCATGTAACAAAAATAAAGAATGAGCCCACGTACGCCCGCCAATCGAGACAAAATCGCAGAAACTCATAGAATTCTATGGCATATGCAAAAAAATAACACAAAGAAGGATTTTTATACTAGAATGTTTTCCGCGCAAATTTATGTTGATTGATTCGATGAGAATTGCGTACATAATTCTTAATTCACTGTATTCCCAACAAAAACCCCTATCATGCCTTGACTGCCTTTAACTACCTAACCAGCATTTAATGAAACAACAACCTAAAAACAGGAGCTGCCAGTCATGCACTCATATTTTATTCATTGTACTGGCGATTCTAGCAATGTTTAAATAATGGCGATATGCGGCTGGTGCTCTGATTTATCCACGGTATCTGACCATTCAGCTCATAATAATTAACTTGTGATTTAGCAGGAAAATTTTTCTAGGAGTTCTGGGCTGTAAAATTAAAGGTTATTCTTGTAATATTTCTAAATTGAATCTATTTTCAAAAGCTCTTTATTTTTATGAAAGCTTTCATGACACTCTAAAATATTGTCTTCCTCCAAAACCCTGCAAAATTATAAAAAATGTGGAAAATTGTACAAAGCGCCGTGGCCGATGAAATGTTTGCTAATCAATTATGTATGCCAATTTTACTTGAATACTTTCATACTCTTTTGTACACTTGTGAGTGAATGGCAAATCAACGTTGAACGAGCACATTAAGGCTATTGTGAGCTGGTGTCGGTGAAAGCTTTTTGCGGATGATGAATGAGTGGAAAAATGCAAAAAACCACAGAAAGAATCAACAGAAATCTGTCATATTTTTTGTTATTATTATTTTCGGCACATTTAAATTTGTGTTTTGTGGGGAAAGTTTGCTGGGAATTGTTGGAGCTTGGGAGCGGCGGGCGGCAACCACAATTTTGAATATATAAAGCAATATAATCCATAAAATATTCTGAATTTGATAAATGGATTTCGATATGTGATGTGACAGGTTATTTATTTGATAATCCGTTGTCATGTAATTCATTATATTTTAAATATTGCTATATAAATGAATATTGTCAGTTACGGCTTATTTTTATGTTAACATTTTTTTGAGTTTTAAAATTAAAATGTATATTTTAAACAATTACGCATTCAGAACGATGCTAGTTGATTTGGTTGGCTTTTAGTGGGTTTTGTGGATTTTCCTGTTCTGCCCCATTAAAACCACAAAATCACCAGAATTTACAAAATCCCTAAAATTGCAGAAATATTAATTACTTAATTAATTATTTCATTATTCAATTGTTGCATCTGAAACAGTAGCAAAAACAAATTTCCTGATAATCCCCAAAATTTTCAAAAATTTCGTTTTATTTTATTTGAAAATCTCGTAAATTGGAAAATAATAATTAAACTATTTAAATTTAAATGCTATTTTGTTTATTTGCACATTTGCCCGCAAATAAAGGAAATTGTGTGCTTTATCGCTTTATATTGCCTTTGTTCGGTCGCAGCTTTTAATTGCAATGCATTATTAATTAAATGATGGTGTAGATTTAAATATTGCCCATTAAAATTCCGCAATTATTAATTAAATTGTTATTATTTCGGTGGCCCAAAACGCGACCGGAACAAGGAAAAATATACAGGGAAATGCACCAACAACAACAACAACTAAAAAATTATGAATAGCGCGGAAAGCTCCGAAACCCGACAAAAATTCAAAAAAGCTGATATTACAGAGGAGTTATGAGTTTTGAGATTAATATACAGATTTTAAAGAGATTTATTAATTTTTATTAAAAATCAGCTTAATGAAGGAAGATTTGAAACTGTTTTTAAAGTTAAAGCAAAAATGTATTTTGTCGAGCTTTTAATTTAAAAAACTTCCAAATTGTAATATTGGAAATTCTAAAGAAATTGACCGTGAGTCCTTTTTATTATAACATCCTTGACAGCTTATCAATACATGTAAATTATTGTTTTTATCGTTATATTCATGTAATCAATTTAATTTGTGATTTAATTGTGAATCAATTGCATCATATATAATATATAAAAATAATCAGATTAATTAAATTATGACAAGCTTACCGATATTTGCAATATTTTCCCAATAAATAATTCCCCACAATTTCTCATAAATTTCCATATGCTTGCAAATGCGCGTGTGCTCCTCCAGCTACCTGCACCATCAATCATCACCGCTGAGTCGTACGACAAAAAGTTGCAAAGAACTGGCTAAAAAAGTCAATTTCTTTATTGCTGTGTCCTTGATTGATCATTCTGTAATTATGTAATTAGCGTCGCTTCTGGTGGATTTATAGAATTTCTAATAAATTATTGCTCAGCTTTTGAAAATTCGAACAAATCCAAAAAAAGTGTAGGTGTATAGCTTTAGCAAGAGTTAAGCCATTGTGACAATAAATCCCATCAAAAGTGCTTGCAAGTCGTTTGAGCGATTTTTTATGTTTTTATGTACTTTATGCTTTGTGTGCTGTTTTTTACGCTAAACAAGCTCGTTCATTGCTTTTATGTAGCACAAGCTGGCTGATGTTTGATTCTTGTATTGCTTTTATTCCCTGAATTTTTGGAGTTGCTTCCTTGTTGGTGGATTTATGCTCAGCAAATAATAGAAAATATCTAAATTTGATATATTTATGGTTCCATTGATTGTAAATTGTGTTATATGTTTCATGTGCTGTGATACAAGCTCTGAGCACTCTGAGCACAATCTTAAGGGGGTTGATTCAAAAAGTTTTTAAATTTTGAAATGCATAAAGATTTCTAGATATCTTTCTAGATATTTTATAAGAATCAAAAAAAATTATGCAATATGATGCAATTATAAGTTAGATATTTACAACAACCAAAAAATCTCTTTTTTCGATTATTCGTTTTATGTTTCTCATAATCGTCTTCAAAAAGCATAATATTTCATAATAAACCTTTTTACATTGTTTATGGGTATTTTATTCCTTATCCAGGATTGTAGAGACTAAAAGATACAAAAAGATGCAATTAAAATTCTTTTCCGGGTGACAGTCCAAAAAATATTCTGCCATAAATTTTTACAAGTCGCGTTGCCTGGTTTTCAGTTTTTTCTGTATGTTGTTACCACCGGAGAGAGCATTATTATTGATGCCTTCACCGTAATAAATCAATATAAATTGTCTGTCTTCTCGTCCAATTTCTCCACTTTCTGCTATGTATTTATTTTTTTCATTTGGAGAAACTTGTAAAAACTGAAAATAACTGGAGATTTTAACTGAAAATCCTTTTTTTTATGTATCGCTTGCTTGTTCTGCCTAACATCCTTTTTTTTGGAAATTGTTTTTCTGTTTGTGTTCGTCGTGTTTGTTGCTACAGAAGATTACATAAAATGGCAATTTATCATAATTTTTTCTAGTGTGCTCACTCGCCTGAAGCTCCAGGCGAACGGCTCAAGCAAAATATACAATTTTCCAATGCACGTCAAAAGAAAACCACTTTCGGTTCCGTTTGTTGGTGTTTTTTCGGTTTAGAAATACACTGAAGAAAAGTTTAGAGAAATGTTAGAAAATATTTATCGTTCTATGAAAATGTTTTATATCTCTAGCTTTTGTTTCGTGTTGATATCAATAATATTTCTTCAGTGCTTTAAAAAGATGTGCGAAATGGAATTAGGAAGGGAAAGATCCGCGCTGTTGTTGGATTTTGCTATATAGAGCTATTCATTGTCTTGTACTGCCTGTCGGTCATCTGGTTGATGTCGAGGCGGTAGGAAAAACATCCCAAAAACATAATAAACATAATAATTAGTGCCTTTCACTTGAACCATAGCTAATAATTCCATCCCTGAGTGGAATAAAAGAGAATACATGAAATTCATGAAATGCTTACATGAAAATCCTACATTACGAGTTGATGTGCTTGATGTTCTTGATGTGCTACTTCATTTGCCCACACACAGTTTCTGTTTTTTGTAGAGCTCTCTGAAACTGTAGCTTGATATAAAAAGGATTATGGTACATAATTAAGGTACTTCCTTCTTTATTGCTTATGGTGGGTTTACATGGTGAATGGTTTTGCTGAAAACTTCCATTCTACGGCATAAATCAAAATACGGTATTACGGATTTAGTTGGGAGTTTCGGGTAATAAATTGAACTAAATTTAAAACCTTTTAATCCTAAAATTAACCCTTTGAGAGTTAAATAGCGTTAGGCCTTTTTTTGCAAGACACTCATGGCGATAAAATAATTTTCCAGTATTTTATCCTGATTAGGAAATATTTCTGTGTCCTTTTAAAGAAAGTTTGCATTCTGAAGGGTTGAAAATTAATATATTAAAAATATTTAAATTCATTAATTCCTATGAAAATTTCAATAGAGTAAAGTTTTCAATCAGAATATATTTTAGTAATAACATAAACTATACCTTTGAAAGTCTAGCATGTAGTTTGTAAAGTTATTAATACGATGTAATATTCTTTCATTTATATAAAATACCTTTGCGACTTATAGAAATACCCACAGAAAATGAAATAAAATTACATTAAAAATGATCAGGAAGGAATAAAAAAGAAATACGAAAATTAAATTATTTTTCTTGTCGAGATTATTAATTTTGAGAGTAAGCAGTAAGTAAAATTTATGGAAGTTGGATGAGTATTATATGAAAATGTTTTCCTCCAGCTTTCACAATGTTTTGCTGGCATGTTATTATATAGAAAGTTTGTTTAATTTGCTGCTCGATATCCCAATATATTTATGTACTTGGTTGAACAAGTTGAGTTCACAGTTAAGCTATGCTAGCTCCCCTGGTGATCTAAATTGAATTTTGCTTGAGCATGGTTGCCTCATTATTTCAAGTATATCTAGTTTATCAAGTATATCATTATAATCCTTTATTTTATCATACAAATGTTGATGTAATAAATTCGTTTTTTTAATAACAATATAATTTCATTTGCTTATTTCATATATTCTCAATTTTTATTTGAAAAAGTAGCATTTTTATTTTATTTTTTACTTTTTTATGATTTTATGAAATTTTATGAGGTTTTATGAATATTACGCATTTTATGAATTTTACTCGTTAAATAAGCCTGAATTTGTTGAGTTTGTATGGGAGTGCTTAAACAAATAAACATGAGGATATGGAAAATGGAGGAAAAGGATGGAATGATAGACAATTTATATATTCATTTTATTGCAGGGTTTTGATGGTTCCTTGTAATACCTTAGTTTTTATATTATTTTATTTACCTCCCACATTTTTGAAAATGTTTATTAATGATCCTTTTGATTGATGAACCTTTTTAATCCCTGCAATTTAACCAGTATTTCAGTGAATTTTTCAAAGTCCTTATAATATTTTTTTGAATGGTTTTTACTGGGATTCAAAAACTCTAGGGAATAGAATTCTTTCGGAAGAATCTCTTTTTTATATCTTTACAATATAACAATCTAGCCATATTACAATGTGAATATTCTAGGCACAGGCGAAATACTTGAGATACTTGGAAAAAATTATGGAAACATTCAAAAGTATGAAATTTCAAGACTTTATTTCGCCAGATTTGCAACGTTTTGCCACGTTCTCAGTGAGTTTATGTGAATTTATGAGGTGAATTTTGGTAGAGAATCCGTAACACAAAAGCATCGTATCATTTCCATTTTTTTCTCCCAGTTTTCCCGAGTTTTTTTCATTTTTTTTCATTTTGTATATCATAAAAAAGTTTTCAAGGATTCAAACCGTGAATTCGTATGAAAAGAAGTTCAAATCTGATGAACAATAATGGCGCGGGGAACAATACAAATTATTTTTATTGTTTCACATAAAATTTCTATGAAATAAAGTGTCTCCATTTGAACATTTGCCAAGGTGGATTTACAGTTATTGCAGTTTTTCAGGGAATATCAAGAAGTCCTTTCAAAAGTTATTTTCCAATGTTGAAATATCCATGCAACGGTTGCCATTTTATATGAAAGATCATAATTGAAATATAAAGCTTTTTGAGAGCTTTTTCTGATATTTTCAGTTTTTTATTAAAAAACTTCATCCATTTCCTGCATTATTATTAAGTATGTAACTCCACCCTTATAATTGTTTGTTTTTCGCCATAGTTTCCACCGTTGGTCCCCAAATTATTTGTATTTACATGCAAATGCCCAGAATATGCAAATCACAAATACAATTAATTTAATTCTGTAGCAAATGAATGAAACTTTGCTTCATTGTTTTAAATGTTTCAAAATGCTTCAAATGCTTCCAAATGTTTTGAAAAACTTTTGAATGGGCTGAAAGAAGCGCGCTCAAATGATTATAAAATTTTTTGAACTGATGTAAAGAAATAAAAGAAAATAAGGACAATAAATGAATAACTAAAATGAAGAAACATAAAAATGTCACCATAATTCATTTTTTCTGCGGTATAAATTTAAGTAATGGCTAGATAAGACCCTGTGATGTTGAATTTATGAGTGAAGAACCAAATTTGACTGTATTTAGGTACTACAGTATATTATACTATTCAACTATTTTATTAAACTAAAATGTAATCCGCAAAGATTTTCACCATCCATTCATTCATTTCAATTAAACAACTTGAAAACTGAAACGCAAAACAGGAGTGAAATATTGTTGAAATAATTTAGATCGTACTGTTGTAATCCTCCAAGAGTACTTGAAACTGTGGTAGTCAACTATGCACTCTGAACATGAACAATGCCATTAAGGACTCTTTGCATAAATTCAAGCCAAGCATTGTTATCGGTGCAATAACTTACACCAGAATTTATGCTTCTGATACGCTCTTCAACTATCATATTAACAATTTTTCTATTTTTTCTTCCACAGTCCGATCTACTACAGCAAACAGAGCCAGATAATGGCAGTGCCAATCCTGAAGCAGCAAAACTCGCATCATCCACCACATCGGCGACCACAGCGCTAACAGCAGTCACACAGGTCATCACCACTGGTGGTATAGCGAACGGAGTTCCTCTCACAGTAGCCACCTCTTCACCAGTTTCAGCTGCTATGGCTGCTGACCCCAAGAACCAACCAAAAAGACTTCACGTTTCGAATATCCCATTCAGATTTAGAGACCCCGACCTCAGAGCAATGTTTGGAGTGAGTATTTATTTTCAATTTTTAATACAGATCTCTCCATAATTTTACTACCTCCCCACATAAAAAAGCTATAATAAATTCCAAAACAAAAACCAATTTACAATTCGATTACAAATTTTCAATCCACTTTTATTACTTTAATCATTAAAATTTAAATATTGATCCATTCAAATTGAATTCTAATGACAACAAATTCCCTTTAATTTATTCCCCCCTCTTGAATCTCTTTGAAGTTGGCAATTTTTTGCATTTTATTTTATTTATTTGGATGTTTTTGGTCGTAAAATTAAATTCCGGCCTTAAATTGTTTAATTTAATTTTGGCAAGCCAAAAACACTTTCCCCAACAAATGATTGAGCAAACAAGACAAACAAGGAATCCTTTAGCTTAATTCACTTAATTGTGCTATATATGGATATCTTGATTTCTAGATAATGTTTCTGGGGAATTTCGAGTTGAAGTTGTTCAGAAAAGTTAAAGAAATAATGGAAGCAAATACTGAATCACTTAGTCTGTTTGCGTCAAAGTTACTTTTCAATTTGATGATATTTTCCATCATCTATCAATATACTGAATTTAATTAATTTATGGGCTCCGAAAATTCTCAAATTACTGGAAATTTCATGATTTGAGTTTCCGCCCACGCAACAAAAATAATTCCTGTGAGTAAATATTTAAAACGGTAACACGCGCAACTAACTTTGTCATCAAATAATATATAATATATAAAAAAGTTCGATTCCTTAAATGCCCCAAAAGTCCTTTTTCCTCATATAAAATTTTAATTTGTAAATTAAATGCTAAAAAGTGAAATTGTTCGGGACGGTCTAATTTTTTCATTGTTTTAATTTTTGTAATTATGCTCGAATTATGCTCAAATTATATACTCCATTTAAATAATTTTCGGTTTTTGTCTGTTTCTTCATGTATTCAGGTTTAATGGAAACAATTGAAATTAATGTTTATTTTGTCCTTTTTTTGCAGCAATTTGGAACAATTTTAGACGTGGAAATCATTTTCAACGAGCGCGGAAGCAAGGTATGTTCTTTTGTTGACCAATTCAGTCGTTTAAATTATAATTAAAATTAATTTAGATTTAAGCTGAAAACTTCGAACCTTCTCTCTTTTTAATTCAAAACCATTTTAATTAAATTCAAAATTATGAGGATAAAGTATAGTCTGTCTGTCCGTGCCAAATAAAACAATTAAAACCGACCTATTTAAATTGCGCCAAACATTACCGTGCGATAATTGATTTATTTTAATATTTGTGATTGTCGAAAAAAATTAAAAATTAAAAATAAATCGGCGGAAAAAAGAAGAAAATCTTCTCCAAAATTTCAATTAATTTATTTTAATTGGTAGAATTTGCATACAAATCGAAAATTCACCAAAATACACAAAATAATCAGGAAAAACTCGGTAAAATCGTCGCAAAACATGGTCAAACAATTTAAATTGGTTTTTGGTTTTAATTGGAAAAATGTCCTTTAATACAAGAAAACAAATAAAATATTGAGAAACAATTAATTGCCTCCCCCAGTCTTCTTTCTAGTGCACAGTATTGTGTATTCAAGTATTTATTTGTCCAGCATCAGGTCTATTGTACAAGTTGGGTCTATGTTTTCTATGCTTTCCAGGCGTTTCCGCAAAGGATTAAATTTCAATTTCCTTCACCAAAATGGGAAGAAAAAAATGTTTCCGCTGTGTAAAATTGAAATTGATCCCAAGTAAGATCGTTTGAAACAATACAGCTTTCTTAAAATGTCAGAAAGTTTTGCCTTGTGATACTTTGAAGGGATGTTTACATCGAAATTGTGCTTCGAAATAAAATTATTTCTTTTTCAATCTTTTTCAATGAAACATGTTTATTTTTCATGGTTTCACGTAAAATAATTTTGAAAAATTTAAATCATTAAAAATAATGTGAACACCCCTCCAAAATATTTTACAAGGCACCGGAGAAAAATTAACGAGCAAAGTTCACAAAAGAGAGAAAAGTTTGTGCATTCGCGACTGAACCTTTCTGCGAAGAGGGCGTTGAAAACTGAAAGCCTCGACTCAACTTGCCTGGTGCTTGCAAATATGAAAATACATGAAAAAACCAATGATTTAATATCGTTATATGAAATTAATTTATAAAACTTATAATAAAAACATAAATCACGCTTGAAAACAATTTGCAATGAAAGTTTTTTTTTCGAAAAAAGAAAATCGTCGAACAAAGTTCTTGTAAAAAGAAAAATTTTAATACTTTTAACATTTTCATTTAGTACTTATGAGTTTTCCATTGAATTATGAGTTCTTTTGAAAAATTTATATTTGTTTTTAGTTTTTACTTTCAAGTTTTTTCATTAAGAAACCTTTGAAACTTGATTATTAAGAAATGTGTTATAAGCTCGATTAAAATATGATTTGTGGAATAATATGCAGGATTTTCTCGTTTGAGGTAAAACTGTTTATTCATTCACAAATTTCATTTCACAGAGGTTTGTTGAAAAATGAAGGAATTGTGTTGCTGTTTAATTAAATATCATTTACAAAATATAGATTCCTTCATTTACAACAAACCTTCAAATTCCACAACAACGCCCCCTCGTAACTTAAAACCAGTCAATTTAATACCATATTTCCGTTTTGATGCATATTTTGTCAAAATATGTGTCTCGATAGTTGATTAAAATTATTCAAATTTGATTTGAAATTTTGCATTTGATTCCAAGCCGACTTTTAATTAAACGATTTTGATTTGATTTCTGGCGAGCCGACCGGCCCCAAACCAATATTGAATTAACGTAATTTGATTTTGCAATGTTTGGCAAATAATGTATATTTTGCAATCATTTTGATTTTCACTCGGATAGCACTCAATTTGAGTGATTTGTCTCTTTTTTTTTGATGGACAACAACATACAAACACAAACAAACCTATTAATTAATTAGTACCTCATTCTTTTCTGATATCTACTGAATATTGACCAATTAAGTTTCGTTGAACTGTTTTTAATTAGAACTGTAATTTTTGAAATATATAAATATTTAGACTTTGTTCGGGACGCAAAAAAAAACAAGAAATGATTTTTAAAAGAAAAAGTATAAAGAAAAAACATAAATAATTTTTTTGTTCTGTTTAATCTTTGAGTTGTGCTTTGTTGTAAGAGCTTTTTGGGTCGAATGCACAAAAGTTGCAAGTTTTTGGATATTACTATATATATTTTTGTTTTTGGAATTTTTAGAATGTAAATGGTCTTCTTACTGTATTTTTTATTTAATTTAAGTTTATTAAGTTAATTCTCTTATTTTTTGAGAAAATCTTTTGTTTCCTATTGTTTCTTGGAACTTGTTGCGAAAACACTTACAAAAAATTGCAAAACAAAACTTCTGTATTTGATTTGAGTTTCTTTATGTTCCTATAGTTTTGTGCGGTGGTGTTTTTGTTATTTTAAAGATGGAGTTGAGCATAACCTCATTCTGTAGAGGAAGTTTGCGGAGCTTGATAGTTTTTGTTTAGAATTTCAGTCAGATCGAATGTTCAGTGGAATTTTACATTTTGAGCTGATTTTGTATAAAGTGCTTTCTAGGGAAAGTTGACTCAACTGCTGAGTATTTATTTGCTGTATTGAACAAAGGGAATTTGTTTTAAATCAGAATGTAGCTTTTTACGATTGTTTCCCTCTATTAAAAATTCTATATTAAAAGTACATTCACTTTTACAGAATGTAAGTTTATGTTCAATCCTTCTACCAAAACAACAAAAAACACCACCATCTAATTAGATGTATTAGTTTGTTGAAAAAGCTCATTAGACTCACACACACATACATAAAACATCCCAAATTCAGTGAATTAACCCATTCTGTTTGATTCTGATTAGTTTAATTACCTTTATTTCTCTTGTTCTGTCCTTTTTGCAGCAATTTATTTAATTAAACGGACAATTTAGTTTCTTTTGTGTTCTTTTGTTGTTGTGTAAATAGAATATCCTTTTCTGCACAGCGATGTTTGCCATAAGGACCTTTATTCCATATATATTTCGGGAGCAATAGAGCAATTTTTATTTCATCGTATCTATTCCCAAATTTGCCATTCTTCCTCACGTTCAATTCATTTCAGTCATTTGTGTCTGGAAAATCTAGAATCTGTGTCCCGGAATATTTTGCATCAAAAAATGTTGCTCTGAATGAAAACGTTAATTTTGCTTCCAAATTTATGCCATTCGGTTTTTTGCATTCAAGCACATACACAAACATAAATTTACATTTTATTCGAGTTTTCAAATTCGTGCCCGTTAAATGGCAAAAAAGTAGCGTCATGATGTATGATAAAATATTCCTGCATATTTTTGATTTGCATTTTTGAAATATTTGTGCCGTGGCATTTCAATGATTTCATGTTTATTTTAGTTATTCCTGTATTTTTTGTCATAAAATAACATACAACATTTCTGACGATAACATTTTCAACATTAAAGTAGATAAAATGATTTTCGGTATCTTTATTATCGTCTATTTTTAGTATTTTATATAAAATACATCAACAAATCACACTAACATACGCATTTGCTTCATTTATAATATTTTTGCATCATTTGCAAAATTTGCATCATTATGTTGCATTTAAATTTAAAACCAAAAAGAGCATCTCAATTTTATTATATGGTGTTGTACATTTTTTGCACTTTCGATGACATTTTGTTCAAAATTGACAGTAACATGTTTTTGTTGCATAGATTATTATTTGTTCAATTTTCCGTTATTTACTTTGAAGCTGACATTTAGTGACAGTTGTTTCATATTTCATACATTTATATGATATATTACAGTTGATGCTTTTCATGCACTGTAAAGTTACACTTATGATTGAATTTTTGAAAAAATTGTTTTCCAGTGCAAAATAATGTTCGCAATGTGAGTAATTGAAAATGCTTTCGGTTTGTTGAAAATAATTCAACATAAAGTTCCTTAATATTATTTAATTTGAAATTAAAAATTTATATTATTTATTACATTGATGTTAATGTTTTTGAACAAGTATTAAATCAGTCCACCTTCAAATACAAGAAATGTTATTTTGAACCCGAAGCCGTTAAATGAGGACGTTCTTTGATGTTTTTTTATTTTATTTTGAAATTTTAGTAAGTGCGTCTACATTATAAAGTGGATTTTGTGCATTAAAATTTTTAGTTGTTCTATAGACCTTTTTTTCTCACTTCATTTGTTTTAATTACATTTCAAATAATTAGATTGGCATCAAATGGAATATATTGTAAAAAATATTAGTTTGTCGTTTTTACTTTTTAGAACAATTTGGAACCCTCTGATACCCATTTTATTGCTCTTGGACGGAATATTTTTGTTTATTAACCAAATAAATATTTTTTTTGTGACATTGTGCATTGAATGATTTCAAAAACGCTCGAAATTGCATATTTGAGGAATCTTTTTCCGGTTTTTATTTTTAGTTTTTGGCAACTCTTTGTTATAGTTGAAGCAAATGATCATTTCCCTATACATTATTTTTGTTACATAAAATTTAATTTTTCTTATTATATAAAAGAAGAACAATAAAACAAAGAACACTATAGAAACTAAATTTTCCTTTTGAAAAAAAATCTTCTAAAATTTGTTGCAAAAAAGCTCAAATGTGAGTAAAATATGAAAAACATTAGAAAAACATCAGAAAAGCATCGAAAAATAAGTTTCAAGGTTAAGGCGATCAAATATCGATTGTTCTTAATTTGCCATACATAAAGCCATAAAATTATAATTATCAGAACTATTAAAAGTACTTGAAACACAAGCAATAAAAAATAACCTAACATTTCCTTTATACATTTCAAACATTTTGTTGCTTTCTTTAACGACTTCCAGACATGCTCTGTTATTTCGTTCTAATTTTTAGATTGAAAGTGAAATTATGCTGCAATTTAAAATGCAATCTGATGTTTTTGCCCATCATATTTTAGAGACCATTTCTTCCTTTCATTCTTTTAACACACAACACTAAACTTCATTTATTCTCATAATTTATTTGAAACTTCATTTAAGTAATTTAAATAATTTTGATTTGCAAGAAAATAATTTACAAAACACTCATATTAATTAAAAATATTAATTTAATTTGTGCAAAGTATTTTATAACAGGTGGTGGAAAATTAACACAATCCAAAGAATAATATTAAAAACATTCAAATAAATGTCTAAAAAATAATATTTCTCAACGTTTATTTTGAATGTGTTCATATTTTACATGTAATAATTTTCTTATCACCACCTGTTTCTAATACCTTGATTTTTGTTGATTAAATTTAATTTGGCATAAACCTTAAGATTAATGAAACTTGTCTTATATTAACTTCTAATTTTTGAATGAACTGAAGTTATTGAAACAATGGAACCTTGGAAAGAGGACAAAATTCCCTTCCAAGCCGATGAGTCTTATACGAGGCCGACACAGTTTTTGAGATGCATCGGTTCGGTTAGCGGACTTTTGGACTTTATTTGTTTGTTATGTTTTGTCTCTTTTAAATCAACAAACTGCTACCAACCCAAATGGAAAATGACTATTAAAAATTATTCATATTTAATTTTAGTCTTTGTTTTCCAATTAATTCAAATAATAATTCAAATAATTCATTTTTCTTTATTATCCTTTTTTTATGATTACCATGAAAAACAGAAACTATATTTGCAAATGATTTTATATTAATATTTAATATTGATTCTGAAACAATTAAAATTAAACAAAAAAAAAGTTATATACATGAAAAGTTATATATATGAAAGAATAAATAATAATAATTTGTTGCACGTTGTTTTTGAGCGGACGCTGTTTTATTTTTACATAAAAATGCATGTGAATATTTACTTATATTTATTTTTTTGATCTTTTTGTTTCTGTCCAAAAAATATGTGCATGTGTCATCAGGGATTCGGTTTTGTAACATTCGCTAATAGTGGCGATGCGGAGCGAGCACGCGAACGTCTTCACGGCACTGTGGTTGAGGGACGCAAGATTGAGGTGTGCATGAAACAATAAAAAAAATTATTTATTTACCAAAAAAACATGCTAAACAATTTTTCGAAAAATCAATACAAACAGACTTTTGAAACTTTGCGTTGTTTGGGGGCGTATCTATATTTTTTAATTTTGTAACAAAAATATATTTACTGTAATATTTTTTCTAGAATTATATGGAAATAGTCGAATAAAACCGAATATATCCGGAAATATCCGAAAATATTTTTCATGAAATTTATTTGTCAAACACAGTAGAAATTATAAATACGCCCCTTAACAAATTTACTAGACTGCCAACTTAACTTTTAACTGAATATTGAAATGACTGCCCATCGAACATTCTGTTGGGAAAATACCCCGCAGCTTTGTTGACCGGGACAACTTCATTTACTGTTTTTACTTATTATGTTGTTAAACTTTCCTTCTCATTAAATCCTCTGATTATCCTAGTGTAAAGCAATCCTACTCCCACAATATATCCCTTGTATCCTCTATTATCCACTATATATTTACAATAAAAATGCGCAAAAGCAGCCATGGAGCTTTTCCTTGCTGTTATTTTTAATTCTTTTTTATGTTTTGCATATTATATGTAATTAAAGAGCACAACACACGAGATAATTGCGTTTTTCAGTGTTGCTTTCACGGGCTTTTTTGCCTGTCGAGCAAATTAAATTCAGATTAAAGCTTTTTCCACACATTGCATACCAAATACCGAATTTGCCAATTTTAAATTTTTTCTAATTTCTCTCAATTTTCTGAATATCCTCAATTTTCTAACTTTTTATAGTTGGTTTGGAATTCGTTTAGAATTAGTTGGAAAATTGGAAAGTCCTTTTTCGCTACAGAAATTAGCAGAAAACTTTTATGATGCATCGTTAATGCTTTAATATTTTATTCAAACAATTGTTCCCAATGAAAAGTTTATGTAAATTTTCCAATTAAAAATTCTAGTTAAATGTTTGAAGCAATTTAACATTTAAAACTCTGAATTAATTATAAAAATTCGTTGGATTTTTCTCAACGAAAGTTCTTACAATATTTTACGTTTAGTTTGGTTTAATTAACAAATTGAAATGCAAATTTTCGTTGCATTGAAAGTTTCTATTTGAATTTTAAACTATTTTGTTCAACTTTTACAAAATCCTCAGTCATTTTCCAGTGTATTGTTGAATCTTTTGGTTGAAATTTTTAATGTTAATTTGTAAAACCAATCTTCCTTGTAAATCACGATTCTGTTCCTTCCTACAGGAATATTTTCATTCAAGTTTTTTTTTTTCAATGTATATGACGTTCGTGATCATAAAAAATCATAAAAATATAAAACTTTTAAAAAAAGCTTTTCTGTTAAATGAAAACAAAGTCCCTTACATCATCCCAATTTATATGATCCTTCCATACATTCCAAAAATTCTCCAAGTTTCATCTTTCCTGCTCTCTCTTTTCCATCCATCCTGTCTGCATCCGAATATCCTGTTTCCTGTTTCCCGCTGAACACATTAATCCTTGTTCTGTTTGTATTAGCTCAGCAAACAATGTATACAGTGCATTCAGTTGTGCACTTAGAAGCTATCATATCATTTGTTAAACCGCCATTAAAAATTCTTTTAGTTTTTCATATGATACATATTTTAACTATTATTGCTCTTTTAACTGTGATAGACGTAATTTACTGATTGATCTTTGATTAATCGCGCTTAAATTTGAAGCTAATGATTAAATTAATTAATACTGTAATAAACCATTAAAGCAGGATAGATAGAGTATTTAACTATTTAATGTAATAAAAACTGTGCTAGGTACTCTAGGGTAGAACTCAAAGAGTAGAACTTGTTTGACATGGAAAAGCTTTAGAAGGATGATTTAATCTAATGATAATATTTTAATGAAAAAACTGTAAAAATGTAACAAGCGTGCGATAAAAATTAAATTGATGATAAACGAGAATACAGTGAAGAAATTTCATGGCACTCTAAAAGCTTTAAAAGCACGCGCGGTAAAATTGAGTGAATGACATGCAGTTTCTTTGCTTCTTGGCTTTATATCGCGACATGCGTATCCATTGTTGAATTTCATTGCGAATACAATGATAATATGACAATAGTTTAACGACTTTAGCCATTAGTTAAGTTAGCTTTATTATATTTTATAAAATCCACTATTGGTGTTTTGTGCGCTTTTTTGTTAATTTTCTACGTATTCTACTCTCCTAGTGACTCGGTGCAATAAATTGAGAAATTGCGGGAAATGCGTTTCCAGTTGCACACGAATACACACACACTGTGAAAATTTTAACTGAAATTCCGAGCAAAATGCGCCGGTTAAAGCGCTTTAAACTGATCTCATTCGATTTATCGGGTTAGTAACAAACGAGGTAAGAACTATATTTTCCAAACCGCAAGCATCGTTTTGAACTATTATATATTTTAATACCAGCAATACCTATATATATTTATATTGAAAGAATTACTATTACCAGTGTTACCAAAAAGGAATTTTGCAAATTGAGAATTGAACATTTAATTTTTTGACTGTTATGTTTGTTTTGTGGATGCCAAAAAATATAAATTCACCGTGAAAATTGCCCGGAAAATGAGAATTGATTTTGTACAGTTTTGTATAATGGAATGGTAAATAAATTGATAAATCGACTATATTTTTTGTCCATGTATAATAACGATTTTATTGAAGTAATGAACTGAGGAATGATGTAGCTAATTTAATGATTTAATGAAATTAATGAAACCAAGAAAATGTTTAGTATATTTTTGTTTATGATTTTGTTTATGCTCCGGGTGCTTTTATTGAGTGGGAACGACGAGGTTGATAAATGAACTAGTTGCTGGGGAATATTAGTTTTGTAAAGCCTTAGTAGTAGATTGATTAGTTTTTGTTAGTTTTAAGGATATTATTTCTATTTCTAAACAATTCAAAGCAAATATGCGAGTGCTTTTTATGAATAGAAAATCTCATAGACCACGTACATAGTTTAAAGTTCAAAGTTCAGCAAATTTCATTAGCAATGCACTCGCCATTCAAAAACTGCTACTCTAATTCTAGTCAATTAGTCCAATTCTATGAATGGATCTCTTTTTCTATATACTGTAGTTATTGCCACTCTGCTATTTTATTGCAATTATTGCGTTCTGCTCTGGCTAGAGATCAATGTGTACAGTTCATTTATCAATCTTTAGAAAATAAAAAAAAGTAATCAAGCTCGCTATGAACCTTTTGGCATCAGAAAAATATGCAATAAAATTTGACTGGCAGCAAGAAACATAATTAAAATGGGAATCGAAGGAGAACAAATAATGCAATTAAGAGTTGCTGCTGATGCTTCTGAAGAAGAAGCAGCCGAGCCAGAAGGGTTTTTGCATCTGGGAAGGTTTTTTTGTGAATTCATTAGTTTATTTTTCAGTTTAACATCCCTTCAAAATATTTCATTTGTAAATAAGCTTTAAAAAAATTATTTTATATTCATCGATAATATTTATTTTAAAAACTAAAATTCTCTTAGAAATGTTCCAAGATGTTAAAACCCCGCCAAATGTTGCTAAACACTGCTTTGCTAACAAACTGCTGCTTTCAACGCTTTTAAAAATCTAATGAAAAAGTTAAATCGCATAAAAAACATAAAAGCACGGGATGAGATATAAAAGTCCTTTTGCCTGCTCTTCCTAGCCATCTAGTGATTCAGCTAGCAGGCCAATCAGCCCAACAAGCAGAGCCAAACATATTAATTTCGTAGTTTTTTTATTTTGTTTTGTTGAATATTTGTGACCAGATAACTTTGGCACAAAAAAAGCTCAATGTGAAATAATTAAAATATTTTTAATTAAATGAACTCAACAATTCCATTTGATCCTGGCTGGCATGATAGAGTAATTACACCCGAGATTTTTGAAACGCCGGTTAAAGTGAAAAGGGAGGGCATTTTGAAGCCCGCACTCGACAACTTAATAGCTTGTCTTTAATGCCTGTGACAACATGGCAAATAATTGGAACCCATTAAGGGATTGTACTTGCACGCCATCTGACGGCGTAAATGCCCCCAAGTTGTGCTAATGGACTTTTTTATCTCGTCGCTCTGCTTTTGTTGTAATTTAATGCTTCATTTATGAAAAGGAAAAACCATTTACTTGGAGCGTAAAATTCTCCTCGGGCAAGAAAATATCTTTTTATGATAATTTATGATTGTGCTTTTGCTTATGCTGTGTGTGTTTATTTTAATTTATGCTTCGCTTTTCGCTATTAATTAAACGCAAAATGAAGAAAAATTGATGGTAGCTTGCTTTAAAGGACGATTTGCTGTCATGCTGAAATGCATGCATAAAGTGACGTCATTAGATAATACTTGTTAATTGATAACTAATACCCAATTATAAAGGAAAATGTTAAATTCTTAATTGATGATGGAAAGTCATTAAACTCCATTACAATTAATTTTACTGGATTGCGACGCCAAAATTTGCTGATGAAAATATTTTTAATGACATTTTTGCTGATGAAAAATACGATATTGTAAATGAAAACCGAAGCATTCTTTTTTTCATTCCGGTGTTTTAAAATTGAAAATGTAATAATTTATTGCACAAAAATGTTCGTCGTATAAATTTAAATATCCACTCACGGTAAATTTTTCAAAAACTTTTGGATTATTCGAAATATTCGGAGGTCCAACCGCAAAAATGGCATAAATAAATATTTTAAACGAGTTTCGGCGGTTTTTGTTGATACAATAATTGAATTTTCTGGCCGGAAAATTTACTATCAATACGGAAAATGCGTGTAGAACGTGTATTTCGTGTTCTGGATGTTTTCCCGGTTTTTGAGGCCAACAAAATACATTGCAATGCAATAAATTAAGCAATAAAAAAAAATTTCAATAAAAATTCAATAAAAATGCAACAGAAACTGTTGAAACATCGTGATTATATTATTAAAAAGAAGGTAGCGCCATCTATAACGCTTACTGTACTAAATGTGACCTAACACAGCCAACTAAAACATAGAAAGTGCGCTACCTCTCAATTACAAAGCTTGACTTTATTACAAAATGTGAAATATACCCAAAATATGAATCCCATCCTTTTCTCGTAAATTTATTGAAAAATAATGAAATAATGAATAAAATTCGAATCTAGATATTTCGAAAGGAAATGAAAAATAATAAAACTAGTTTGAAAGCTCTCCGGATGCAAAGAGTTTTCCCCAAAAAAAAAGTTCCGACTGTCACATTTTGTAATATTTTCAATTTCCCGCCCAAATGTTTCTAAAAGAAGCGAAAATGTAGCGCAACTAAAAATCTAAATTGGCTTTGTGTGATCAATAACTTTAGCTTTAATTACGCCTAACATGCTTTCTCCTATGCTTTCTGTGCTTCTCTGCTTAAAATCCTAATTATAGAAAATCTATGAAAAAAAAATGTATGTTGCTTTACTAATGCTTACAATGCTTTTAACTGCTTTCAACTGCTTACTGCCGCTTTCAACTGCTTTCGATGTGTATGCTTGCAAAAATCTAGGTATCCTTAAAAAATACTAGAAACCCTTAATATCCTAGATTTACTAGAAATCTAGAGAAATGAGCTGAACATTTCCAATAAAATCCTGCAAGCCAGAAAAAATGGTGTACCAATAAATTACCCCAGTAGCCAAAAACAAAATCCTCCCACTCCTGTGACTCCTGTTCTGGCATAATAAATTTGCAACAATTTATTTTATTCCACTTTTAATGAAAAGCCATGTATATTTTTACAATTTTCTACAATATTCCACAATCAACAAAGAACCTAAGGAGAAGGGACGACGAATGAGAGGAAAAGTCGAGTTTAGAGTTTTTTGAGCATGTTTCGAGCATCGAGGCGAAAGCCGGCGAATCGTTCCGTTTGACTGGTTGCATTTTTGCCAGAACATTGCGAGTTATTCGGAATGATTCAATGTTTCCCATGTTTTCCATGGTTTGAGACGCAGGGCAAAAATATAATACACATTTGCGGGTGAAAATTCCTTTTTTTCTGTACACTCATAAATTGTGTAACTTTTCATTTATCTTCACTTCAGCAAATACTACGGCTCAGTCAAATGTGACTAAATTAAAATTCGATTTTTGTTGCGCTTTCAATTTTTGATTAGGAATTTTGAAGGATTCATGATATTCAGCTACCTTTTCATCAATTAAAAACTATAACGTGCTTCAAAATCAAGATTGCTTCAAAGCCCTGATTTAAATTGGCCTGAATGAAATTTCTGCCTGAAAAGTCATATTGTTTTTAAAATAACTTGAAACTTGTAGAAAAACTCAAAACTCGTTTCTGGAACATAATAAGTTGGTTAACAATTTTTTCTGAACTGCAATTTTTAATGCTTTTTGAATGCTTTATGTGCTTGCTGATGCAATAAAAAAAATGCTTTAGATGTAGTGCTTTCGAGGCGGAAGTCCTCCGTTGATGCTTTGAAAGCACTTAGTTGTGATTAACATAAATAATGATTGAAATGTATGAGTTTCTCATTGCTAGAATTAAGTAAAAGTATTAAGTAGAATTAAGTATATCGTAAATTATTGATTTGAGAGCTTTGAAAGCATCTCGGGGTATATTTAAGTAAGGCTTAAACAGCCCATAATAATTGCCGAATTAGTTTAAATTATGTGTAAACTCTTTGAATCAATTAAATATTCAAATTGAGGGGAGAAATATGATGAAATGATTCAAATATTAATTATATTGTTCATTAAGGTTTCTGCTTGAACTTTGGGAAAACATAGCAATAGAAAATTAATAGAAACTCCAGTGGGGTTTTCAAATTACAAAAATTAAAACAGTCTCCATCTGCCAAATTTCCGAACTGTCAAATTGCGGTGAACTTTTCTCCATAAAAGCAGCAAACTGTACAAAAAAATAGATGGTTCGAGATAACATAATTAAATGTTGAATGTTGAGCTTTTTTCTGTGTAGCTTGGAATGATTAGTAGAACTTTTTTCGGTTTGCAAATTGCATATTTAGTCGATTTTTCATGTTAGCGAGATATACAATTAAAAAAGTTTTTGTTCCCATTTTGTGGGAAAGTCGACGAACAATTTTAAATTGATGCATTTTGGTCGTTCCCACTCGACAGCGCGCTGAAGAGCATGTGGAAGCTTTATTTAGGCTTCAAACAAAAATTTCGCTGTTAATCCAATTTATATATAAATGGAAATGATTCTATAAGGGGAGAGAAATTTGTTTTCTGCCGAAAATTTTATGCTAGCAAAAGTTTACCATTCAATTTTCCTCTCCGAATAGAACACACATACAAAATCCATTAAATTTTCTGTTTGCATTTCCATTAAAAATTAAAATACATTTTATTATTTTATTTAGCATAAACATGAAAATCTGAATACAATTTGGTATCGTTATCCGTTCTTTTCTCTCTCAATTCTTTTTCTCGAACAAATGCATAAAAATTGGAGAATAAAAAGCACTCTGGCTGCAGCTAGGAAGGTTCGCATAGAGCTTTTGTTGCACTGGGATCCACACAATAAGTAAAAAGTATTTAAAATGTATTGTGGTTCCGATTTATGCTCGGCTTGGGTGGAGCTATGCAGTCCTTAACCAAATTTACTGAATTTTTCTGAATTCAGGGATCATTTGAAACTATTTGTGCTTTTGCAGTTTTATGGTTTATTTGTAGTTTTATGGTTATGGAGAGTACTTTGCTGATCTTTAGTTGATTGCTTCTACATTTTGGTGATTTTAGTTTTGTCAAGCGATGCATTAACATTTTTGTGAAGCTTTAAAATGTGCTTTAAAAATGATCTTTATATTGAGCTTTCAGATTTGCTGTTGTTCAGTAATTAATGTCCTTAACTTCATTAAACAAACATATTTCTACTTCATATATTTTACATTATAATCCAAAATGTATATCTAATTTAAGGACAGCAAGGTAATCCCCTGTAAACATAAAATATATTTAGGTTTTTTTATTTAATATAAAATGAGTAAATAATAATTAAATATAAAAGGTTCGTGTCTGAAGAAAAGTCGTGCTTTCTTTTAAAATTTAGGCTGCAGCATAACTCCAGCCAAGCCGTACATTATAAACACAAGTTCTAACTACTACATATGACATTAATAGAATGTATTATGGAAATTGAGTAAAAGACATTCTACATAACTTTATTTGATATATTTTATGGGTTATTTCCATTCAAATGTTTTATATCCTTTTATACCCGTCTGAAAATTGCTACAATTGCTAGAAAAGCGGGAATTTGAAAAATTCAGAGGAAAACGTAAATAGATAAAGAAGCACAAATATGAAATAAAGACAATAAAACATTTGTTTATGAAAAACTGAATAAATTGAGAATAAAGTGAAAAACTGAAAAACTGAAAAACAGTAAAAGCAGAATATTAAGGAGCGAATTCGTGCCAGAAAATATATTTTTATTTATATTGGGAGGCAAACAAGAAGACAAGTAGATACTTTGTGTAAGAAAGGATTTGTTATGACAACAAATTTCAGAAATCATTAAATTAAATTTTCTGAAAGAACGGGAAACAAGAAAGTCACGAGCACCCAAAAGCAAATGAGATTTAAAGTTATTGCACGGCGAAATTCAATAAAATCCTTTAAAAATGAAAAATGCTGTTAAAATGGGAAATCTAAGTGAAAAATGTGATTCTAGAAATCACCTGCAACTTTTATGCTTTTCATGAAAAGTGGAAAAGTCGGGTAAAAACTGAAAATCTAAAAAAACTGCAAAATAATTTATTCTTCACGGTTAAGCACGCTGAAGCACATTCGCCTGATTTAGTTGTTCAAAGTTCTTCACTAGCTCTGACTTTTATGGGATTTCCTGAATTTCTGCTTCTGTAGCCAGGAATTAAAAATAATGCTGCAATCATGACCGGAATTTCAAAATGTAATATTTCTATTTCCAGTGCTATTTAGAGTATGTAAAGTGTCGATTAAAAAAAAACTCTTAATTTATTTTCCCTTTCTTTGTAAACTTTAGAGTTTCTCGCTTTTCGAAGTATAAAAATTAGAAAATTGCGAGAATTTTGAAACCCATTCACGTCTTTAAAGTGAAAAAGTTTTCTTTAATTTCCATGAAATTTCTACAATACATTGTAAAATATTTTCAGAGACTTTCAGTTTTTCCGAATGCTTTCCAGTTTTTAATGGCGAGTCGAAGGCGCAAATTAATTAATTAAAATTGTTTCTGTTTATGGAATTTCTTTTGATTTTTTTTCTTCGCCGGGAAATCAACGGAATATTTTATTTAATGAGAAATATTTCCGGAATTTAAATTTTTCGCTGTTAATTGTGAAATTTTTATAAAAGCTTGCGTAAAGCGAGTAAGAAATTTTTCAGCTCGCTTATAAATTAATATAAATTGAAATCATAAAAATGGTTTAAAATGATGGATGACTTGGAAATTGCGGAAAAACAAAAGCAAATTTGTATTAAACAAATAGATAAAACTTTTATTTCAGCGAATGTAGGAAATTTTCACCTTTTACAATCATTTGTTAAAAAATGCAAATCCTTAGAATAAATCCCAGCATCTATCCTTTTCATGATTTCCAATACTCGTTCTGAAATTTTAAATATAATTTAAATAAACTATGAAACAATTTAATCATCAATTCCGTCTTTATCTTAAGTTTATAAACTGAAACTCCATCATAAAATTAAATTATATTTCTTAATATAAAGGATGAGTATTTCTTTATGGAAGTTTCAATGAGAATCTACTTTTCCTGTTAGTTTCGATAGTTTTTGATAGTTTGGTTAGTTAGACGAAAATTTGTGCTGTTCTTGCGGAAAATTAAGAATCAATATTTTGCGAGCAGCTCTGCAAAAACTACCGTTTAATTTAAATACACAAATCCGAAATGGAAACTCAATATTTGTTTTGCTAAAGAAAGAGTAGTTTTTGGTTCGCTGAAAAGAAAAAGATCTACCAAATGTATTTTTATGTTGAAAGAGTTATTTCATTGTTCAAACTAAAATAGAAAATAGCTAGAGAGATCCTTTTTTACCCATTTTCTGTGTTTAAATGTTTAATCAAATAATTACCCAGTGAAAAGGAACGGCAAATAATGTCTTGCCATGTTGAGGTTAGCCCAGCCACGTGACTTTAGACGAGTTTGAGGTTAGGGAACGCAAACAGTAGGGACCACTTTTTGAGTTGACGACTTTTTTGATATTGTTTTAGCATGATTTTTTCATTTTTAATTCCAACTGTACATTGATTCCCGAAGGACATTTACTAATATATTTTCTTCTCTTTTCTCTAATTTAATTCACGAATCTGAATTTCGTGCTTTTGTCCACAAAAAAAAAACTTTAGGTCAACAACGCCACCGCCCGAGTACAGAGTAAAAAAGTTCCCGCCGTACCAAATGGTAAGTTGAAAGTTCTTTGCTTTTTATGTTGAATTGGGTTTTTATTTGGGATTTATTTTGGGGGGTTTATGATTCTTTTTTGGGGTAGTTTTCGGGTTTTGTCACAGATTATTGTAGTTTTGTTGTTTTTTGTTGTTTTAAATTGAATAAAAAGGTTTTTAAACAAAAAGTCGTTTAAATTTGAAATTTAACTCTTTTTAGAGGTATTTGCATATAAATTGTATTGTTTAGAAAAACTTTCTAATGTTTATACAAGGATAAAATATTTCCACAAAAATGTTGAAATATTATAAAATTTAAATTAATAAAATCACATAAAACAAGCAAGAACTCCAATAAAAATGATAAAATGTGACATAATCAGTGAACCAGCAGGAATGAAAGAAAACTTTTCCTCAGCAAATCCTTGACAACTTCATTTAAATTAATTTCCCTCCCCGCAAAGTCTCGACGAAGTATCATTTTCAAAATGCTCTAGCTGTTTGCAGTTAATGACAAGCGAGATGCCAAAAATGGGTACTTTTATCATGTTCAAGCAAAATTGATGAAAATTGAATGAAAATCGAACGATGGCAGAAAGTTCTTGTCAGTTTGCCTTTCTTTCCAGCTTTTCTGTTGGTTTTTGGGCTCTCTCAGTAAATTAATTAAAAGTTTGTCGAGTTTTACAAATTCTCCCCAGTTTTTCGTCAATATCAGCAATATCGTGAATATATTTGTTTGGGAGGCAAAAGTTTATTGCAGCTCGTAAATAAAAAAACAGAGGGAAGAGTTTTTTGCTGCATTTGAAGATTTTTTGCTTACATAGATGATATTCTATGATGATATTTTTATGTATTTTATAAAGATTGCACTTGCAGATTGAATTATTTCCATTTATAATATTTGTCCAACATTTTGACTTGAGATTTGAGAAACTTTTTTGTTTTTTGCTTAAAATATAACATTTTCATCAATTTATGTCAGAATTTTGCTTTTCTGTTGTTTTACAGAAACTTTTATACTTTCATGATTCCATTTTCTCGTTTTTTCATTTTCGGAGCGAATCAACTTTTTAACATTTTTTATGAAATTTTCAATTTTTCAATTTAATATTTTTCCGTCATGCTTTTATGGTTAATAAATATATGAACGTTTATTTAAAAGCAAATGCACGTTATAACTTTTTATACCAAGATTGAGCGGCGATCAGGATTTGTTTGGACAGAGGTGGGGAGACAACAGTTCTTGTAAATTTAGACAGATTTCAATATATTTAAATGTAAAATATTCAAAACATGTTTTAAGCATCCATCAAAATCTTCTAAAAATGGTAAATTTGATTAGTTTTCCGGAAAACTTTAGACTTAGTCTAAATTATTTCCCCAGAGTCTCTCCACCCCTGCCTGCCCATAAATCTTCCTGCTAAAACATAACATTTTCCAATCTCTTTATTTTCCAAACACCATAAAAAACTGTGGAAAAATGATTGGGAAATTCTTTCCGCAATTTTTCATGGCGAAAAAATCACAATAAGAAAAATGAAGTGCAAAATTCTAAGAGCCATTTTTTCCTTTTTTCTATTTTTTCTCGCATATTTATTCGTATTTGGTTGTTATTGTGGATTAACAAAAATTCATGCAAAAACATGTGTAAAACAGGGTCTGTTTATCAATTCACCAAACAAAGCGCTATACCGGCTCAGCCCTTGGGTGAGATTTATACACATACACATACAAATTTGAAACCCATTAATAAGAATTACATAGGGCACTATTACAAAATTGGCTGCTCAGTTGTTTGTAGATGAAGGAATGCTCAATTTGGTGTAATTTATTGTCTATCTACTTAACTATCAAAAGCCGACAAGGACGTCTTACTGTCTTGATCCTTCTTCTATGATATTCTTTTTTCGGTTGTTTTCCTTCTGTTTCATTTCTTTTGTTTTATTGGTTTATATTTCTTTTATATCATCATTAAAGATTGAACTAAGATAATTTTGTGATTTAAATAATACTTTTCTGAACTCAATTCTTGCAAAAAACTGATTTCCTTGTCATTTTTCTTATGTCTCTTTAGTTTCTTTTGTTCTTCTTTAGATATTTCAACAATTCTATGTTGAACAAATTTATTTAGTTTTCCCCAGTTTTCTTGATTTAAACAGTTTTCTTATTCTTTTTGAGATTCCTTGCTATGCGTTTCACAAAATATGCTTATTGTTATTGCAATCATACTTCCTTGTGTTTGGCACGGCCTGAAACATAGAGATTGTCACATTTATTTATGGTTTAGAGACCCGAGTGAGAATTGTTCAAGAAGTCTTAAATATGTGAAAATTTGTAATTTGCAAAGATATGTTGAAATTTTAAAATATTTTCAAAAATTTCCACCCGGGTCTCTTACTTTATGATTAATAATGTAAAGCATTTGGACATTATTTTTGACGATGATGAATGTTTTTGCACACTTTTTCCGCCAAAATCCTGTGTGTTTGGTTTGTTGGTCTGTTTTTTCTGTGCTTGTGCCCAAAATAGCAGCTAACACATAGCCATAATATGTATAATGTTGCCTGGAATGAATATAGAACGAGCAAAAAGCATTAAATTAGATTAAATTTGTTAAGCTTGCTGTTCAAACACCGCAAAAAGGAAGGCACCCAACATCCAAAATCCAAATAAACTGTATCCCATGAATATTTAGAATGCTTAGAATGCTCCACAAAATATTTATTTGTAGTATGGTTTAAAGCCCAGCCGAGCCACGATGAATTTTCATTTTTCATATTTTTCGGTTCGCCTGTTTCACTCTATTTCTGTACGGGGTTTCTTTATCTTGTGAATGTAATCTTTCCTCACTTTTTTCCTCATTAATTTTCACTCATCTTTTTACACTCTTTCTTGTTGGCATTGCTGGCTGCCTTGAGAGCTCGAGAGCTTAAATATATGATGTATACTTCCCTCTATATATGACGTACTTTATTTAATTCTATTATCTATTTTAATATTTTTATGTTATACGTTAGCAAATCCAGTGACTTTCAGTGTACAAGAGAATTTAAAACCAGTGGCGTTCAAAGCGATTTGAACTGAGTATTTGTTCTGAATTTTTTAACTTTAATTGTGTTATCTCAGATCTGTAAATAACTTAAAATACATTATTTTGTATATAAAAATAATGGCACAATAAATTCTCATTTAAAAAATTCTAAAAAATCTCTAATAACAAATAACAATCAATAAATCTATAAATAGTCTCCTCAAGACAGTCTCATAAATTCACCAGTCCAAATAACAAAACAGAATAAATCAAAAGATACTTCCCAGAAAATAAATTCCATCTTTCGAGAAAATAAATCACGTATCTGCCCGAGTATCTCAGTGTGCTCAGTGTTGCCATTAAAAATTAAGAAAACACGATAAAGCTCGGAAATGGGAAGAAATTTAAGAAACACGCTTGAAAAACGCCACTGGCCAAATCATCTTGCTATACGGCACTATACCAGCACTAACAGCTAAAAAAAGATAAAAATTATGAAATTTATATTCCTCGTATGATCCTTAAAGATATGACACTCTATATTATCTGCTATCTGGTTGCTACTTGCTACTCTTGCTAGTGATGCTACTGGTTATGTTGTTGTCGCTTCTTGTTTCCCTTCCCAAGCATCTCAGCATAAATAATCTCTGCGAAAATGTTGCAAAAGCAGCAAACAAATCCAACATTTACAACATTATTGTAATTTTTTAACTAATAACAATTTTCTCTCTACTTTTTGCTTCTATGGACGCTGAAGCAGTCTGCGTGCAGTGGCCAGAAGGTAAGAAATTCAGAATTCAGCGATAAGAACACTTGAAGAATAACGAATAACGAATTTTGTTGAATGAAAATTGTAAATGAATGAATCGAGAATTTCTCTTAATTTTCTACTTTTTTATGTTTTCGGCATATTTTCCCTTAGATATATTTTTTGTGGGTTTTTGGGGTTTAATATTTGTTAATATTCTTTGCGAGTTGGTTAGCTTGATGAAGATTGCTCGATTGCTCGAGGAGTAAAATATTGGTTGCGGCTGAATCCTTGAAAAATCTTGGGAATTCCTTTAAGAATGAGAGATAGAGAAATTCCCATAAATCACTTTTAGTGGTTAGGGCTCCAAAGAGAAAAAGCTTGTTATTTAGGGGTGAGCAGTGTTCACATCAAGCTTTATTAATAGGGAATCTTATAAAATTTATTTGACTTGTTCTGTTCTTTGATTTGAATGTTTGTTCAATATAATGTATGTAAATACACTTGACTGAGCTACTGGAATGAATCTTTTTATAAAACATTTTTCTACAATTTTATTTAAAGTCGAAAATTACGCAAAGGTTTCAAATTACTAATTTCCCAAAATTAACCCCAAAATAAAGTGTGCCCCCATAATTTCCCAAAGCATTTGTAGGTTTTCATGTAATCACAATTGTTGAATGTCTGTATAAAAACTGTTTAAAGTTCAAGGCAGTGAAGCATCAAATTACTTTTTTATGAGCTGAAAACAAGTCGGAAGTATATAAAGAACGACAGCAAGACACGTAATAAGAGCTTATTGAGCAACTGCCGAACAATTTATGATTCTGGTTCATAAAAAAGTCATGCGAGCACATAGCAAAGTTTACAATTGATTTTCCTCCAACAACATCTTGAGGAGCTTTTCGTTATAACTTTTCCAGTATCATCTGCAAGTACTTTCCGAGCATTTCTATAGTATTTATTCAAATTAATAATTTCTTGCGTAAACATTTCTGTAATTTCTGTATTTGCCACTATTTGTTCAGGCAAAAGGCACCAAAAGAAAATTATTTCGGGCTGTTAATTTAGCCCATGAAGAAAATTGTTTGCACAAATATTTGTCTGATTAATTAACCGGAGTAAATGAATAAGCGAGTAAACGAATAACCAAGTAGAACCAAAAGTAAAGCTCAAGTGAATTAATGAATGAGGAAATAAGGAAATAAAAGCCTATTTTCTTGAGGGAAACACAAGTAATCTCATTTGATATCATCAGGTTATCGCCTACCTGTTACATGGCCCTGGCTGAATGCCGCGTCACTAGGCTCACAGACGGCCGCTCAGGCCCAAATGCTGGCTCAGACAGGCTCACCTTCAGCACAGTCTTTGCCTTCAACTTCTCAGCTTCTATTAGCACAACGTGCTAACGTAGCAGCACATACAGCAGCCCAAAGAAGAAGGTTTGTGTTGGCATGGCAACACTAAGATAACATATTTAGAGAGTTAACCTGCTCCTTCTTTTTAGTCCTAAATTTCACATTATTGTTTTGTCTCCTCAAAAATATATTATAATTGACATTTTACGAGATTTTTCAAAAATATTACTTACCCATTTAGAGTAAACTTTTTTTTTAAACTTATTCTGTGATATTTTTAAGACAAAAAGAAAGGGTGAAATACTAACCAAAAGAATGCTGCATCAATTAATCAATTAACCAATTAGAGCTAAATCTAACCATAGCACGAAGTATTCAATTAAATAATTAATCTTGTGGAATTTCATTTGCAAAAAATGTAATATTGTATAAATCAGCGCGACAATCATTCACTGTCTTGTTAATTTCGCATTTGAGCATTCGAGCATTTGCCATACGCCGTTTGCAAAATAATAAATATAATAAAATATATCTGAGAAAAGCTCGCCGGCAACCACACAAAATTACAGATAAATCAATTTTCAATTAAGAGAAGGAAAAAGTTTTGCTGTTTTGCTGAATTTCGCTGTACTTTGCTGTATTTTTGCTATTTTTAAAAGAAAGCAGAACAAAAACACAAAAAGTATAAAATGTTGGGCTGTAATGTTCTCTATTGCTTGCTGAATCATCCTCGTTCACTTGCTCTTATTTATTATTTCTTCCATTTCTACTTAAGACAATGTTGCCATTCCGAGGATTTTAAGGAGGGTTTTCTGTTTTGTGAACATGAAAAATTGTACAAATGGTTGCTGGCGGTTGTTGCTGCTATTTGGATGATGAATTGTGGAGGAAGTGGCACTGTTGAAAAGTTATGTAAAATTAAAAGTTACTTTTTATAAAAGTATTCTTAAAACATTTTAATTCAACTTGAACAATTCTTCAAGCCTCCAAATAATACACAACTCAACATTAGGTATTTTACAACAGTTCCCGGCTTCCTTCCCTTCTGAACCGCCAGCTAAGAATTTCCTCTGCTTTCTTTGTAATTTTAAATGCTTTTCTTGCGACTTCAACTTTTTCCGCTCCGATTTTAAGTATTTCGTCGAAAAGTTTTGCTCATTGCTTAACTGCTCGAGCAAACACAGCAAGTAATACAGCTCTAGTACATCTACACAGCAATTCAATGTTCCAATGATAGCTAAAAAATTAAAGGAACATTTTTATGTTTAGTCTTGAAGAAAATTTCAAGAAAACATCCAAACAAGACAATTTAATTTGTTTTTCAGCTAAGTTTTGTCTTGTTTTCGTCATTTTCTTTATTTTCGTATTTTTCGACCGATTATGGTTCAATCAGATTCACGTTCAGCCACTTTTGGTGTATTTGCCGAATAATTTAAGTATTTTAGTATTCTTGAACAGATTCGGCAATTGTAGCAATTGGGGGATTTCCTGGAGAGCAGAGGGCGCACTTGAGTGCCCAGCATCAGCCAACTGAAACAGCATGTGACTAAATTGAGTGTGAATGTATTTTATTTTAGGGGAGGATGCAAGTTGATGAAAGAGCAGGTGGAGATGAATAAATAGGGCAATCATTGAAGAATACTAACGCATATGATATTTTTAATATTATTAGAATCTTTCAAAGTTCAGATGCTATTTAATTGAATGTGTTAGTAATTTTCCATGTTGGTTTTGTTTACATGATGTTCACCTCTGCTAAAAATACCTTGCAGGAAAATATTTCAATAAATTTCATTTCGTTATTCTCTGTTGGCCATCAAACTTTAATCAAGGATAAAATAACTAACAGCATGCATTTTTATTCCTTTCATCTTCTCAAAAACTCGTCGTTCGCCTGTACATGCACGTAATTCACTAAAAATAGCCGCCGCAGCTTTGCGTGGAGTTACAATCCAACGTGGGGGACGCACTGCTCGCACAGCTTTCCCAGCTGCCGCAGCTGCTGCTTTTGCTCGACTTCCTGCTCCTTTGGCCGCAGCAGCAAATGCTGCTAACGCGCTCCATGGATACACACCGTAAGTACTTTATTCGCTGCTTCCATCAGAGAGGATCCAGCTGCAGACCTTCGCATCGAAATTATAACAGAAATTAACGGATTGCATGACTTTTAATGGAGCCAATATCCATAATACCATTTAAAAAATGCATGAGCTAATTTAAATAACGAATGATCAGCGAAACTGGTCCATTAAAAATTAAAATGATAACGTTAATGCTTGTTTAATTATTAACATGAGATCCATTTATAAAAGTAATCGACACAACAAAAACGACAAACTCTTGTTTTTTATTACAAGGGGCGAATGTTTTTTTTTGTACAACATTTTTAACGAGAATTTGTCGTTAAACTAGAAATATTAAATTTTCAGAACAAACAAACGCCCCTTGATAGCCCACCACTTTCCCCCCAGAGCTATAACATTTTATCGTGGACACTTGTTCCGGCCCGGAAAAGCGCAAATCGAGTCAATAAACATGAAATTTTTTGGCGCAAAAAATTGGCAAAGTGAAAATTGCCCAAAAAGCCGGAAAATATTCTGATTTTGTTCTGTTGAACAAGCTTCCTGGCTACTGTTGGTACACTCGGGTACACCAAATGTACACCTGGCTTTTTCTGGCATAAAACACTTTCTGTGGGAGTTTGTCGAGTTTGTCAATGTTGTGTCGATTCAGCATATATTTCCCTGTTTTTCCACTTTTGCTACATTTATATAAAATACTTAATAATCCCCGAATTTTTGCTTGTTTCTTTTCTTTATGGACCATTCTAGTGTGTATTACGATCCATTCTTGGCAGCGGCAGCAGCTGATCCCAACTATCGAGTCAATTTGCAGGTAAATTTTACTTCTACTTGAATTGCTTTAATGTTTTTTACTTTCTGTGTTGGTTCTTACCACTCTATTTAAGTCTTTTCTATCACATCGTTGTCGTGCAAAAATAGCTCTCAGCGGCACAAGTGCATTATTTTACATTTACTGCATCTAAACTGGCTAAGGAAAAGAAGCTCGGAAAATGCAAAGGAAAAATTTCAAATCTTTAGGAGAGATTACTTTTTATTTCCATGAAATTGAATTTGCATTTGCTGGGCTTTTCTTTGTGCAAGTAAATTTCCATAAACAAATTGCTTTCATTTACTTTTTGCTTATATTTATGTGTTTTTCCTGTAGTTTTTTGTATATTTGTAGTTTTGTACTTTTTGTAAAGATTCAAACGAAAGATTTCTCTGAATTACTGCTGGAACATAAAGTTTCCATTTACTTTTAAAGTTTTCTATATGAGAGAACTTCCTTACTTGAGATTCATTTCAATTCAACTTTTGAAGGCATGTAACATGTTTTGAAAGATTTTATGGAATATATTATTCACATGTGTTTTGCTAGGGTGGATTTTTCATAAGTTGTACAGTTTTTCATGCAAGTTTATATTCAACTTTCAAGACAAGTTTGACTTAAATATAATTTTTTCAATATAATCCCCACATCCACCTCTTGTTTAACAACAAAAATTTATTCTACATAAAAACAAGTCTGATGTCACATAAAGCAAAGGGAATACAAACATTAATTCGATGAAAAATGACAAAAAGTCAATTTCAACAAAAAAGCCTAAAACATGTTTGATTTTCCTTTTGTAAATCCGAAATTGAGAAATTGTGAATTTGAGAAAATTGTGAGCTCTTTCAGGTCCTTTGAGACCAAAGTAAAACATGCAGGAACATATTGGATAAATCTGTAAATTTACAACAACGCAAAATTCGGTAACATCAGTGAACATTGTCAAATAAAGAGTCAAAAAGGAAATTGTGAAATTTGTTGGATAATCAGAAATTGGAGCATTAACCGAAACTGAAGAATCAACTAAACAAAAGGCTACACGTCTCTTTCTTTTATTGGTCATCCCTTTGGGCCATCTTTTGTCTGTTTTTCCCGGCTTTCTACTGTTTCACATCATTTTGTCGGCAAAATAAAACATTATTATTTTCTATTATTCAAACAATCCTAAAATATCATCAAATAACATTCCCATTCACATGAGTATACATCAAGTAAGAAAAAGTTTTCTCGTCATGTAGCACACAAATCCATTTTTTTTTTCCACGAGTTCTTCCCACTTTCTTGTGAGTTTTTCAAGAGTTTTTCTGAGTTTTTGATTTCTGAAACTATCATCAGAACATTCTTCATGAACAATTTTATTCTTTTTTTGGATCTCAACTTTTCTATTTTGCACAATTTTGCTTTTCTATTTATGCGCTGGATAAGGAAAGTTGTTAAAGTTTCTTTTGTCGCAAAAGCTGCGAATACTTGAGGCAATGTTTTTTCTTAATTTATGATTAGCTTCTGGGGAAATATTTGCGCATAAAACATTTTGTGGAGGACGATTGTTGGAGCAGAGTTGGATGACTTTTTTGTTTTAAAATTTTTTCTGAAAGTTTCAAGAATATTTTTCCATCCAACTTTTCTTCATAGTTTTCATAAGACTTGATTGAACTATGCTTATTTTGTGAAGATTTTCTTAGTTCACATTAAAAAAAAACGCATCAGTTGTACGTTCGCCGCATGCATCTGGATTCAAGCCAAAAATTTTAAAGAGTCAACAATGATTCAACAACATTGCTTAAGATTTTGGATACATATTAATTTCGTCGGGATTTTGTGCAAGAATGTAAAAATTTCAACAAAATATTTTTGAGCGCCAAAAACTCACAAATTAAATTTCCAGACACACAAAAACTAGAAATAAAAAGTTTTAAGAAATTGACCGTCTTTTTCCAATAGCAAACACTGAAAACTAAAGAAAAAATGAATTTTCCTGCAACTTTAAATCTCATTTTTTAAAGAAAATAGAAAAAAGCGCCGTCGTTGAACAACAAAAGAAACTAAATATGAAAAAGTTTTTAATAAATTGTGAATGGAAGAAGAAAGTTTTCATAATATGACTTGTGTATAGAACTATAAAAGAGACTTATTGAAAGGAAAACAGCTTAAAAAAAAGTTTTCTTAGATATATTCCTATTCTCACAGTTTTCACAATTTCTCAATCTCATTTATATTAATTTTTCTTGTGTAGAAAAAATAAGTTTTTACTATAAATTCATAAATTTATAAACTTCTACAGTCTCTCTGCTTTTTCTATTGCTTTTAGTGCTAAGTTGCTGTTAAATATATTCCATTTATTAAATAATCTGTGATACATGCAGTACTTGGGATGCTTCAATATTAAAATTGACATTATTATTCTATTGTGCCTTTTTTTGCTTTTTTAGTCTATTTAATATATTTATAGTATTTTAAGTATTTTTTAGTTTTTGTGCATATATCTTTAATATTTCCCTCATAATCCTGCAGATTGAATAATTTTCATGTGCGCTTCTTGAAGAGCTTTTGTGCTTTTAGTTTCTAGGTTTTTTAATTTAATTTTATTTATTCCAAAATTCACCAAAATTTACCGAATTTAAAATTGTAAAATTGTACCCAAAATTTGTTTACAGCCATAAATAGGACTTTGTTATTCGTTTTATTTCTAATTTTCTAATTACAGGCAGCGAAAAATCCAGTTACTCAAGAAGTTCAGGCGCAACAATCAATATTAAATGTATTAATTTTTATTTCATTTTCCCATTATTTATCGCAAAGTTTTTGTTTTTGATAATTTTTGGCAAATTTTATTGATATCTTTCAAATATTTTGCCCAGTTTTCCAATTTTTATCACTTTAGTTTGATTTTGTTGCTAACTTTTATGTTTTATTGGATTGACAAATTCACACAATTGATTGACTGTAATTGTTTGTGGGATGCAATATATTTATTGTGAAGTTATTGGATCGATGGGAGTTAAATAGATGGATTTGAAAATATTAAGGTTTTGACATAATTTATATTGGACTCAGCTCTTTGAAGGTTGTCATTGTTATTGTGCAGTTTATTTGTAAATTCTTATTTTTAAGCTTTTTGAAAGAGAATTTTACAATTATCCTTAAATTTTACCAAACTTTCATCACTTTGATTATATAATCGATTATAAAAAATTCTAAAAGCTTTAACAAGCTTTTTTTTTGGAACTCTAAATACATAATTTAAACTATTCCCTTTGAGTTTAATAAAATATTCAAAGACAACAATTCTAAAAATTTTTAAAAGCTTCACAATTAAAATTTTCAAACGAAATATTTGCTCTCAGCGCTCCAACCATCTTTTATAGTGTGTGGTGGGTTTTAACTGGCCAATGTTGGATGTGTTTTCTTGTTCTAGGATCGAAACTGTTACTTAATATATTTAATAAACTTATTTTTCAGCATCCTTTTCTTAAAAGTATTTTGTATTCCTTGTAATTCCTAGTAATCTTGTTTTGCATGTCAATTAAAATCCTTAAAACGGTACACAATATATAGTTTTACAAGTTCTACACAATACTTTGGAATATGTACAATTAACCCTATACACGAGAACCGGCAGCAGATCTTAACCGTGGTGGAGAATCTTGCTTGATGTTTTTTGTGTGTGTTTGCAACAAATTCCTTTTACCCTTTTTGCTTTCTTTTCATTTCTCTTGGGAATGCAATTTTTCTTCGCTTCTGCTAACAAAGCTTTGCGCTTGTAACTTTTTCCCACTTTTCATAGAATTTCCCATGTTTTTCATGAAAAATGAATTGTCAAGGAAATTCTTCACTGGCTTTTGTAGTGTTTTTTGCTGTAGTTTGTTACATGAATTGCTGCTAAAAAGACAACAATTGATTGTGCTTTTTTTGTTTATTCAGTTTTTCAGTTTTATGGTACAGAAAGCACTTTTAAAATAATGCTTTTAATAAATATATTTCATTAATTTTCAAGGAATATCTTATTTCGAAGAAAATTTATTTAACATGATTTTTTGGATTTTTGAAGCTTAATTTTAATATTCTTGGGGTTGTATCGAAATACTGAAAAGTTTTGGTTTGAAGGATATTTTGCAAAAAATAATTTCATTATATTAAAACTTTATGAAAACTTTCAAGCTTAATTTTCAATAATCTTGTTTGTATTAAGAAAATCGATATTTTATCGCCCATAAAAGCCATTTTTGTCGATATTTTCTGCAAAAATTAAAATATTCAAACTTTATTGAATTTGATGTTATAAACAGCCATAAAAGGCAAATGGTGTGGAAATAAATTCAATTTATCGTTTAACACTTCCAAAAACTTGACTAAATAAGGCTTGAAGCAAAAGAATCTTCAAAATTCGAAAAATTTCAAATATATTCCCTTAAATATTCTGCAAAAATCTGTACAAAACTGAAAAAATCCAACCGACAAAAATTTATGTTGCTTTCCACCAAATAATTTATTTTGCATGCATAACAATCGAAAGGATTAACATATAAAGGCATTTTTAACAATATTTCATAGTTTTTACTAGAATCGAGCTTTTGTTTTGTTGAATAATGTATTTTCACAATTTTTTGTATGCTCGGAGATACAAGGGACAATTTTGTCGTTCTTGTTGTGTCCTTTTTTGGGATTTCGGAAAAAATTCCTTGAAGGATGTTGTAGATAAAATTCTGTATACAAAATATTCTTCTGAAGCTTTCAAGAAATTTTTTTTGAAAATTTCTAAAAATCAATTTTGCAAAGAATTTTTTAATTGCGAGACTTTAACTTTTTCAAGAATTCAAACTTTGAAACTCCAAAAAACAATGAAAATGAAATTTGACCCAAAATCCCTTCTCGGGTTAAACCTTTCCCTTAAAATTAATTATTTACTTGTTAATCCGGACGATCTCTGAATTATTAAAACGAATTAAGCTCTAGATATGAGTCCTAACATAAATTGTGAATTGTTTTATAGGCGGCAGCTCCATTACTGAAAACACCAATGTCACAAGCACAACAGCAAGCATATACTACCGCAGCTTACGCCACGGTGGCAGCTCGAGCATATAATGCTGCGGCGGCTGCCCAGCAGGCGCAACCGGTCGCTGGCTATGCCGCAGTAGCTGGGTAAGTGAATATAGATGTTAAGCGACGACTTTTGGTGGATTATCAAGAGAAAATCAAGAAAAACGAAGAAAATCCAGAAAAACAAGAAAATCAAGAAAATGAAAACTTAATAAATTTTGTAGACAAATTTACAGGCGCCTTTATTCGGCGGAAAATATCTTCGATCGTCATAAACTAAATTTGTCCTTATTACAGCTTTAATGTTTTTTAAAAAGTCACCTGGAAAAGATTCAATTTTTTAAACTTGAAAATCTTGTTACGACTCCAAAATATTATTTTTCTGATTAGTTGAAAACAAACATTTCTAATCCACGTTTTAAATTATTTCAGATACGGCAGGGAATACGCCGATCCTTATTTGGGTCATGGGATAGGACCAGTTCCGGGATATGGGGTAAAATTCAGTTAAATGTAAAAACTGTACATTAAAATAACCTCACTCTTACTTTCTATTTTAGGCGGCAATGTACCGCAGTGGATATAATCGGTTCGCGCCATACTAAGCAGAATCTTCACCGATGCAGCCACCACATCCAAAATGAATTTAAGCAACAAAAGAAATCTCCAAGGACCAGAAATCCAGTCTCCAAGCGAACCATGTCAAGCCACTTCATCATCACCTTGTTTACAAGCACAACGTGACGTCACGGCAAATTTCTTTCGTCGTAAATTTCGGGGAATTATCTGCTAGTGATGGATTTTTTAATTTGATTTTATTTCTCTCTAAAATTTTTACAATTTTAAAATATTTTAAAAATTTAGTTTTTAAGCAAATTATATCTCTTTTGAATATCATTTTCACTGAATTTTAAATTGATATTAGTTTAATATCCACGTAATCTTTTGTAAGGTCTGATGACGTCATTTCTCAAATTTTTTAGTTTTTAAGGATAACAAAACAAAAACTAAAGCAAACTGATTGGGCGAGTACATCCTGCGCGAGTACTCGGAGATTAAACAGTACCACTATTTGAGGACAGGCGGTCATTTTTTTGTATAGATTTTAAGAGAAAGTAACAATTATCGCAGCCAAAGTTGTTAGAAAATAGAAATATAAGTTCATAATTTTTGCATTAATTATACATTTTACATTTATAAAGTTATAAAATATGAAATTGGAAGGGGTTTGTGCTCGTTTGTTTCACTCTGAGGAAAAGTGCACAAAATTCCGCCTCATAGTAACCATTTCTTCATACTTACGCGCGCGCCGCCCTTCGAACAAAATAAATAGAAATGGCAGCTTCGAAAAAACAAACCACGTAGAAAACTCTCCAAAATATCTAAGTCAAGTAGTTTGCAAATAAAAACCAATTGCTGCTAGTTAGTTGAACAAAACTATGTAAAAGTAAACAAAAAATCACGCATAATTTTTACTAATTTTTAACCGTAAATTCTCGTTCAAAATACTCAGATTTTTCATTTTATTGATTTAAATGATTCTTTTAATTGACTTACTCGATATTTTTTCGTAGTGTCATAAAACTCGTTAATTTATAGCACAAACATCAGATTTCTGACCAATTTTCTGTTTAGTTTAAGTTGTTAGCCTGCACAAAGGGTCAGTGGAAACGTTTAGCACAAGAAATTGGAGGATTTCTTGAACTTTTAAGAGTTTTGAACATTTTTTGAAACTCGATAGATATTTGTAAATCCACTCAAATTTACGACTCACAATTTATGTAAAAAATGAACCTCATTCAAACCGCTGGAAAGCTTCAATGTGTAAAAAATCATTAGATTAGCAATTAAATTTGGATACAAAACAAAACAATTGATAAACAAAATGTCTTCTCATTAATTTTATTGTGATTGTCCATTTTATTTCATTGCAAAATAACAAACAAACAAAATGTGTGAAATCCATTTGAATAGCTATTTTTAAGAAAAAAACAAGTGAAAATCGAATTTTTAGCCGTTATTTTGTATCGATATGAATTTGTAAAATGCTCTCTCTCTCTTTGTCTCTCTCACAATCTCTCTTTCACTTGCAGAGTAACTACAAAGTTACTCTAAAGATTAACATAAAAATTTGCACTCGAGGTTGTTTTACGGGATTTTACAAGATGGTTTTCTTTTTTGAAGACAAATTTTTGAGTTTTCGATATGGTTAAAGAAAATTTTCGACTAAAGACCTCTTTGGAAAAAGACCATAATATATCTTCAAAAAAGATACAACTTTCAATTTTGTGACCATTTCAGAGTTAAAATTCCAACTTCAAAATAGTAATAATTGAACCCGCGTGCAAAACTTCCCTGAAAACTTTGTAAATTAAAAATAAACCAAGCATATCGGAGAAACTTCACTTTTAACGTGTAAATCGTGTAAACTGTTTCTGTCTGTCAGTGTTTCCCCTAATCCCGCCCGCCACCCGTTTAATAAGAAAACTAACACAACACAAAAAAAAAGTTATAAGAAAGCCAAAAAACGTAAATTTAAAGATTAAAGGATTTTTTTCGTTGGGTCGCCCAAAACGCATAGAAATGATAAAAATTGCTTTTGCTAATTGATAAGACAAAAAATTCCTCAATGCATCTTCATTGATATTCAATGTAGAGCTTTATGAACGCTGAATTGCTGAATGCAGAACAATTTTAAATTAAAAAAATGCTTGAAAATATTTAAAAACCAATGTAAGGAGTAAGAATTTAATTAATTATTATAAAAGAAAAAAAAAAGTGTAAAAGGAAATCTTCTGTTTGCCTACTAGTGCCATTTTTTGACGAGCATCACAAAACTGGCCAGAATACTCGAATCTGGAGTTTTGTTTTGGATGAAGTTATTTTTTTAAATAAAGATTTACATCATCCAAGCATAACCCCATAAATTGTAATATGTTTATTAATTTTAATTCTTTTAATTCTGCGAAATTCCTCGTACATTTTAAAAAAAGTTTAAATGTCTTTTAATTTTCCTCATTTCGATTTGATGTAAATAGATTCGAAAAAATTAAATAAATCAAGTGTTTTCCCCCAAATTGTCAGCTTACCCATGTTTATTGGAGCTTTTTTTAGTGGAAGCGCAAAATGCTATATAGAGACCATTTTTTATTTCAAAAATAGAAAACTTTTTAAAAAATTTGAAAAAAAAAAAATTACATATTCTTATACGAATTTCGGCTTGTTTTAGGCTAAAAATTTTACTAAATCGTTTTGATTGTGCTTTCTTGTTCTGTGGTTTTAATTTTCAACAAATTATTATCAGAAAGTAAAATGGCACAAAGTGAACGTAAATACTAAAAAAATCTGCGAATCCAAAAGAGAATTCTAGCTAAGCTCAAATATTTAAAAAAGTGTAATGGACAAATTAATTATATCTTAAATAATAAAAGCACATCTCATTTCGCCAAATTTAAGGTCCTTCGAAGGACTTCAAAGGAATAAATTGTAATAAAAAGAAGAAAATAAAGTTTACCAGTAAAATAAAAAAAAAAAACAACACAAACCTTTTTAAAATTTAAAAGAGTAATTGCTGCTGATTTATTCACTTCAGTAATTCTAGAAAGCTGCAAACAGGAGTAAATCGTAATGATAGGTTAAAATATGTTCTCTTTTGTAATAAAAACAATTCAAAAACGAAAACTTTTGTTCTTTCAATGGTTTTTCATGATTTCTTCATTTTGATTGATTACAGGAAAATTTATTTTTTTAGATATATTGACACGATAAAATTTTCCAGCAACTTGAAATTTTCCTTCTATTTCCCCAATTTTCCGTTAAAAAAACGCTGACATGGTTTGTGTATCGGATAAATGAAACTTCCTTTTTATTTCAGAAGGTATCAAGGAAAAATATTTCTTGTTTTTCAGGAGATTTTTTTATTGATTACATAAAAATTTAATCGATTGACATCAGCGAATTTGCTGATTATTAATGCTTGTACTATAGTGGCACACATTAATAATCACATTCAATTTGAACAGAGATCATGTGGGCCTTCAATTCAATTATTGTTTTGAAAATTCTAGCACATTTTTTTATGAACAACTTTGAATTCAATAAAGTATGTAGACAAACTTTTTGAAACGGAATTCAGATTAATGCCGAGAAGTTATAATTGATGAAAAACTTGATTGTTTTGATTGTGAAAATATTTAAACTCCAATATCAGTCAACACTTCAATTTAATTTGTTCCAATTGTAAATTACGGTCAACTTTAATCCAAGTTGAGAAATGCCAAACCAACAAAAAATTATTTTATTTTTTAAAATTAGTATTTTTTATTAATTCAATATTTTTTTACATACATAGTTTTCTGATACAATATATCATATATTTTATTTTTTCTTTATTTTTTGTATCTTTTTTATGAATTAGAGACTAGCAAAAAAATTATATTTTTTCATACTTCCTAAATATATTTAATCTTTCTTTTTTTCCTTATCATTATGTTAATTTTTCTCAAAAGTTTCAAATTGCCTTTGAGTTCTTTTTAAAAATGATTTATAATCTTTAATTTATGTTGCTTAGTTTAATTTAAACTACCTTGTTTTCTTTATTTAATTTAAGTTGTTTCTTATATTTCTTCCATTTGCTTTTTATGCATTTTTAGTCAAGGTTTATTTTTAAAGGTGGGGACGCACTAACACAATCAAAAGCATATTTTACTAAATACAGTAAATTTTTTAGGTTAAAAGTTATGATGATTACACCCTTACTATTTTTTAGAAATAAATTCTGTTTTAAAGCATGATATCCGTCTATTTTCCCTTGAATAGATAAATTTTCTATAAGTGTATTTGTAGAAAATTTTCATATTGTGTTAATGTGTCTACACCTTTAGTTATAAAACCTTGTGGTTGAATGATGTTATCAATAAATTGCAATTTATTTAACTATACAATTTAAATGTAGTCAAGTTTGACTAAAAATTGTCTCCTTTCTTTAATTAATTTACTTTATTACTTTCTTCTTAGCGATTTAGCTGTTTAGCTCCTTATATTGTGCGAAAAACATAAAAGGAAAGTATTTTTAGTTCAATGGATGGCTGCTTAAAAGCCCTCGTGAAAATCAAGTTCCGGTCAAAGTTCTCTGCAGGACGGACTTCATAACCAAAGAAAAGTTATAAATCAGGTTTCGATTTGTGAGAGCTTGGAGAGGGTCAAAGTAATTAATTTGAGGTGGTGACATTGCATCCATAAATTACTTAACCTTAAAATCTCGCTTAAAATTGTCTTTGTCTACCTGAAACCATAAAAATTATTGAATAAAAAACTATAAAACACCTTAAATTTTTTACCTAAATTACAGATAGAAGCTGAAGTTGGGTGGGCAAAAATATTAAAGTCTTCATTATACAATCCAAAAAATATACACCACCTTCAATTAATCACCTCGATCTTGACATAATTTTCATTCAAATAGCTCTCACAGCAAAATCGGTTTGAGTAACTTTTTCACTCGAAACTAACATATTTTTTAGGAAAATGAACAAAGTTTGTGCAATTTAACATTTTTTTTTACATTTTATTTTAATCTTTAATAGTTTCCTTAATTTCCTTAAATTCTTGTAATTTTCAACCATCCATTGTGATGATAACTTTAAATATTTTGTTTACATAAATAAAAAAGTTTCGTCGGGTTCTCTTTTGGTATTTCAAGTTTTGTTGTTTGGATATTGTAATATTTGTTTTAAACGTTTATTTAATTTGTAATTATCTTCTATTTTATGTAGTAAAATTAATTTTAACATTCATATCAATTTATTTTTTTATCTGCTAGTTTTTCTCCTAAAAACAATTATTTTATATCTTTTTTTCTTTGAAAAATCAATTCAATGCTTTACAGACAAAATACAGTTAGAAATAGGACCAAGGACAAAGAGCTGCAGGGACAGTGTTTCACCATATGATAAATTTTCCATTAATTCTTGAAAAAAAAAAATTATTTTTTGTTAAGGAGAACTTTAAAGAAAGTACCGTTTTGATTTGATTTAAACAGTAAAGGTGCCAGTACATGGTTGTCGGTCTTTAACCAAAAAATTTTGAAATCAATCGAATTTTAATTTCAATTAACATTTTGTGCATTGGCCCAAAAGACCTAAGAATGAAAAAAAATATGAATAATTTGTAATAATCAATTTTCGGTCATCCAAGTAAATGCACCTTAAATCAATCAAAACTCCACGTCTTTTGGAACATTTACCCATTAATGACAAAGCGACCTTATTATTTGGATTCATCTTAGCTAACATCCAATTTTGCAGGAAATTAATCGAAAGAAATGTCTACAATTGAATTTTAATTAATGGAAAACATTTGGATAGTTATTTACAAAATTTACACACAAATCATTATTTTTGATGTTAAAAAAAGGATACCAGGTTATTCAGGAATTTCCAGAATGATGTTGGAAGAAGTCGGGAGAACATATTTTATTTTTGAATGAATTAAGATTTCGAGAGTTTACTCTTTAGTTGTTTAAACACATTTTAAATATTGTTCATATCGACCTAGTTTTTTGAAAAAAATACCTAATTTAAATAAAGTATTAAAATTTAGTATTGGAAACATTAGTTCTACAACTTTAGAGCGTTTATAATTTAGCAGGAACATTTATTAAATGTTTTAAAGGTCAATTGATCATTATTGATTTGAAGTTCTGATATTTTCCCCAAAATCTTGTCTCATAATAAATTAATTATGTCCCTCCAACCTCAAACCAACAAAAAACTGTAAAATTGGTTTTGCAGAAACAATCAAAAAATTTCTCTTTGCTCGCCCAAATCTTCTTTGATAAAAAATCATTGTTTGCATCCTTAATTCTTACTTAGTTTTTATGTTTCTTAAATGTTTTACACAATATTTGATTGATTCTTCATTTTAATTATGTTATACATTTATAAAAAATTTATCATTCTTTTAGTTTCTCTAAAATTAAAAAAAAGAAAAAAAACATTTATGAAAAAAATTATAAATGTTTCATTGAAATTTATAAAAATTAAAAAAATTATATTGTTTAGTGTATTTTTTTGCTAATAAATTTTGGGTTTTAGATTTCAGATCGCGATTTTCAAGATTTTCGAGATTTCCAAGAATTTCAAGATATCAGTTTTGTTTTTAAATTTACTTTAATTTCTTAATTTTTTTTTTTTGAAAAATTGCTTCATTTTGGTTTAAGGTGAAAAAAGATTAATTTTGTTAAAGTTTCTCATGTTTATTTAATGACATACACTTATTACAAACATTTTCCATAATTTTTTTATTAATAAGATTTATCCTTATAGTTTTTGCCCTAAATTTATCGATTTTGAAGGAACAGAGATTATTGTGAAGCTTTAATTAAAATTTTGAAACACATTGAATATTTGGAAATTTTCACCGTTAACAATAAGTTTGTAGAAATCATGTTACTTTACTTTTTGAGTAGAAATTCCTTAATATCACTGAATTTAAAAGTAAATTAAAATTGTACTGTCAATTATTTAACCAAACAAAACTTTTAAAAACATTTCTGAATGCTTTTTACTTTAAAATAAAAAATATTTCAATTTGAAAACAATTCAAACATGACTCTAAAAAGTAGCATTCCTACAAAACATATTTTTACTTGAGTTTAAAATTTTCAATTAAGATTCAACATATTTTTCACATTTAAAAAAGCTTATCCAAAAATCTCCATCCCTTCAAATAACTCGTCAGTTTCCTTTTTATTAAAAAAAAATATTTCGCAGTTCTTTAAATTTAGTTCATTTTTTGTTGAAAAAAGTTGTCTCATAAAATATATTTTAGAATTTTCCACTTTCGAAACTATAAAAATTAGAGAAATTGATCATTTTGTTCCCGCCATGCCATTTCGTATGTGCTCAATGACGAGTTTGTGAATGATAGTTTAATTAAACTTTACTATAGACTTTGTGCGATTCTGGGGGATTTCAGCGTTACATATATTTTTGTTTTTAGTTTTGTTTGTATGCAGGATTTACAGGTTATAAGGTTTCCACGTGGAAAATAATAATAGATAGGTAGGTACACAGCATTTCTATTCAGTTATTGCACAACGAGCGTCTCTGTTCAAACTTTAAATGAAAAAATTTTTAAACAAGAAATCTAATCACAATGGAAATTAGGAAATCAATCAATTTCCTTTCATCCGCCGAACAACGATCATTTTATTTTTCATATTGCTTGGTGAAACATTTTGCTTCATTTTGTTTATATTTTTAATGTATTTTAGTGTTCTTTACTTCTTTAAGCTTTAATTCTTAGTAATTTTATTATTCTAGCGATTTTGTTTGGATTGCTTTAAGGACAAGGTTTTTTAGACATTTAAATTTTGCAGTCAAATGGGAAATTGATCAAAATTTGATTTTGTTCCGAGTGGAAAATTTGCAGGTTGACAGGTTGGATCAATTATTGATGGTTTTCGGTTTTGTTTTTATATATTTTTGGAAATTGTCTGTTACATCCAAAAAAGCTGATACTATTGACTGACAGCTTCAAAAGCTTTAATTAATCTGATGTAATCAAACAACAAAGCTGTCAAAAAACTTGAACTATGATCAATTTCAACAAAAACTAGTCCACAATTGATCTAACCTATCAAATTTGAAAAACACTCATAAAAGTTCGTCCAGCATGTGAAATTATTCAATATAGGTTTCTAATAAAGTTTCGTTTCCTCATCTACAAGGAGGAAGTAATATGGCATTTTGCAGAAGAAGTCAATTCGGTCACAATGCTAGACAAACTTTTAATAGATTGACAGTGAATTGTTTGCCATTGGGTCATATACCTGGTTGTTGTATAGAGGCTGTCAATATGAGTAAGTGAGATTGTTACACTTGGTTATAGCCTAAAAATCTATAACCAGGAAAGATGTTCGTTCTTGTATATTCAAGCAATTCCCATTAACTTGTTGGAAATGACATAAAACTTGAAAGTTTGTCAGACTGCATTGGAAAAAGAATGTGTAAACAAACTTTTAAATGGTATTTTTCCGATGATGCATAAGGACTTGAAATGATGAAAATATTCAAGAATTGCTAACTCAAGTTTAAAATGATGTGCCAATATCCAGCACAGGTATATGCAAACGACAATCTCGATTATTACACTATATATTCCGCTCGGGACCCATCCGATTTGATCAATATTTCAAATAATTGTATTTGCTTTGCGCTCGCAAACATATATAGAAAGGTGAATATAATTGAAATGAGCGAGCTTTCTTCATATCTTTACGTTTTCAAATCAACTGCTGAATTGCATATCAGAGCACTTCATAGCGATAGCGTTCGAGAACATGTTTATCATTAATTCAAGCAAGATTTGAAATGTTATCGATTTCCTTCAATGAACTTTGCAGCCATTTTTTTTTTCGAAAAACTTCGAGATTGTTTGCTTTTCCGCCATTTTTGCTGAGCTTTTGAATTCTCCAGCTAATTTCAATTTTATTTTACAATTATTTTTTTTGTGGCTTAAACTTTGAACACATTTTTCCCTAAATAAAATTTTCTTTTCAATTTTATGATCGTCGACAGTTGGTTTTAGAGTCAGGAATTCAGTTGGAAGAAGGAAAATTTTTTGAAACTTAGAATCTTTTAACATAAAAAATAAAACTTAACAAAAACAGTATTAAATTAATTAAAGTATATCATTTGCTGTACAAAAGACTTGCGTTTTAGAAAATATTTAACAAAAACAATTAACAAAATATGGTTTACATTTTCTAAAAACAAAAAACTAATTGTGACCGCGACTAGCGGGCGGGAAAACAGGTGAAACCAGAAAGTATAGTCGTGTTAGTGAGTGGCAGGGGCTGGGAGGGGTATTTACAAAATTTATTGTTCGTATTTATGACAATTAACAAAATAAATACTTCCCAACTCTTGTCTCATCACAAAACATTTTTGAATTGTTAGTAAATATAGAAAATTAAAATTAATCCATTGTTAATCATACGGTTCATTAATTACAAATTGTTCTTCTATGAAAATGTTCATAAATGGTTTTTCCTCTTCACGTGATTTTTCATTAATTAGATTTTAATAATATACAAAATTGTTTTGAATTAAAAATTATAATTCAAAAATGGGGGTTTTGGTAAATTACTTTCAAAAACAGTGAAACAGTGTGCTCCAGTTTCGATACACAAATCGGAGGCGAACAACAGAAAATCCGTAATTAGCATTCATGTTTCAATGTTTGCATGATTTTAACTATTTAAAAATAAAAATGAAATATTATTTTATTTATTTTGTGTGTCGTATGCTCGTTTTAGGTTTGTGTGTTGCGTGTAGTTTTCACTTTCTATTTTAAATTTTCCTTTAATAATTTTTTTTTAAATTATCTTTAACTTTTTTTTTCATTTCTTAATTTAAATGCTTACAGTGTGATTTAATGTAATTGTTTTTCTGCTGAACTTTACAAGTGATTATACAGTTGCTGCTGCTGGGTTGTTGCTGGTGTTGTTTGCGGGTTATTTGGGGGAGTTTTATTGATGAGCTGCCGATAGCGCGCCGACAATTGATTTATAAGAGCTCATATTGACGTAAATGCATCCTTTGGATTATGTCTCGACAATCATTGAAAACGCGTTTTATGTTTTCTGTATCGACAGCACACGTGAAATGTGGATAGCAGTAGTGCTTGCCGTCCCCACTCGCGGTTGATATGCGCTACAATAAGAGAAATTGTTAGAGTTCATGAAGAGCAATCGGGAAAATGATCAAATAGGAATTGAAAGGTTAATTGACAGTATATTGTATGCCTGATCAATTAATGACGGTAATTGTCACTAATCATTTAAAGGGTCAATTTGTAACATATCTTGTCTAGTTTAGATAGATTTGTTAGTTGAATGACAAACTGATCATAAATGTCCAACTGACAATCTCTTTCAATCATTTTCAAAAAATAAAATTTAAATAGGTCATCAGCTAATTAATGGGACATGATTAAAATCACCGTAGGAAAAAAACTTACCAAAAACTCATCCCTTATAAAATATTTTGCTCTAATTACTTCTGGTTCCTCGCCCGGCTCTATTAACGCATCACCTGAAAGACCAAAAGGTAGGCATAAAGTGCTCTCGTTTAAAACATAAAATTCGTGTCACTCACCTGGCGTTTGGTATCTATTAAACTCGGCAAAATAGTCTGATAATTTACTTTTGCCTGCCTTTACTTTCTCCGCCAACAAATCTTGCTTATTCAGAAATAATATAACTGATATTGTTCGTAACCATCTGCAAAAGATAATTAATTGTTAGAATTTTAAAACTACAACTTATTCTACACATTTTCATTTTCTTCCAGATCAACTTTGCAATACACCAAAACTTAAGTCAAATAATCAACAATTTGCTGATTTACTTAGAACTCATTCATTGTGATTCATCCATAAAATTTAATAGGAAAATCAAATCTCGTAGAACTCAGTCCATTTTAGTTCACCCTGCTTGTATCTAAAACTGCTCATAACTCACTTTTCTATGAATTAATTGAGCAAGACACATTAATTATAATTGCTCATGAAATTATGATTTGAACTTTAACTTTGCGTTGAAAATGTTTCCAGCAACTTATTTATAGTTTTGTAGTAAAAACTTGGTAAAAACATATCATAATCTTTTATTGCTAATAACGTAAATAGATTTCCCAGAATTACGACTTTTACTATGTATTTTAATCAACAATCTCATGATTACTTCAAATATTTTACTTTGAATACATCCTACAAAACAATACAAGCTTTTTGCAGTTCCGAGTAAATTTTAAACACAAAACTCATAGTGAATAAAAGATTCTGAATCATTATGACGACTGTTATACCAACAGATTAGTATTAAATGCACAGGTACCATAGTAACATCAAATAAACTCACCTATTATTCCAAATACTTTTAAATAAATCCAGGGATTCTCTAAGTCTATTTTGTGTTGGATCTTCACGCAATACCATATTATAACTAGAACAGGCAGTTACAAATATAATTGCTGTAACGTCATTAAAACACTGGATCCACTTGCGACGCTCATCGCGTTGGCCACCGACGTCAAACATACTATAAGAGATCAGATTAAGCATTGTGTAATCAAGAATTTTAGTTGTAGTTCTGCTTGATTGCGACTAAAAGCTCATAAAGGTTAAATCATTGAAACATAATTTAATGATAAATTGCAATAAAACGTTATCAGAAAGTATTTCATCATTATTATAAATTCGATCAAACTATGATTCACTTATTGGCTGTGACAACAAGCAATTAAGCATATACCATCAACATTAGCTTATATACAACAAACTCACTGAAAATTCACTTTGTCCACTTGAAATCGCGTCTCAAAGATGCCGGAAGTGAGCACACGACACCGTAGGATATCTTGCTCTGACGGTGTGTAATTTGGTTGTTTTATGACACTCACACGATCCAGGAAACTGTAATAACAAAGTTGTTAGTCAATCACTGATGATACAGGATGTGAAAGGCGTTAAGGGATTCTGCATTAAAGTATTTTGAATCAGGATGGCGATGACTTTAAACTTTTAGTTGAATCATTGTTGAAATGATTCATTGACTGAAGAAAAGGTTTCAAAGCGAGAACACAATGAAAGAAATAAAGCTTATTTTTTTGTTGATTTTAGACTACTTGAAGGATCTCCAGAAGCAAAATCCCTCAAACCATGGATGTATTCTAATATCTTACTATTTAGCGCAGTCGATTAATTGATATTCATTGGATCGCTCATACGTCTGCTGTACGCCCGTATCTTTCCATAACTCTTCAGTGGTCTCATAGAACTCTGGCGGATAGTTAAAGTCAGGATCTAAAAAGCAAATAGAAATCTTTAGTCACAAATTCATTTCAAATGAATTAAAGATCTTACTTGATGCGTAATCTTGTATGTAGTCCACTCGCGCCTGGTTCACGGGCTTTTCGAGGGGAATTGGCGGGGTGAGAGTACTCATAGCACCAGTAATTGTCAGAATGGCATCACGGATGTTCTTTTTGATATCGTCAATTTTTTGCTTACGCTCCGTGTCAGAGAACCCGTTCACGTGCAGGATGCGCATTTGTTTGACGATAGTTGATTTTCCCGACTCACCAGCGCCCAGCAGCAGTAGTCGGTGTGTTGCTCGGTAAACCTAAAATGAAGAAATATCATATAAGAACATTGCTATGCATGTGATAAATTGTAAGACTTGCCTGTTTATCTTTCTGTAGCTGTCGTGTGATCGCATCGCTGCGCCTTTTCTGACTTTTTGAATCATCGGAGCTGCTGGAGTCAGTTTGTTTGGAGCTAGCGGAACCAAAGCAACCCATTGCGGAAAATGGAGCCCACCAACACGTTGTTGTTGACGAAGCACCTCCTTCTGGCGATGTGTCGGGAGACTCAGTAGTCCCCCTTGCTTCACCGTTACGAGCCAGATTATAAACTACGTCGCGATATCTGACTATTCCCTCGCTTTTTAGAACTCAGTTGGACTTGTTGCTGGTTGCAAAACGTCCTGGTAAGTTTTATTTGGTAAATGTTCTTAATATTATTCTTAATCTTAGATTTCTAGTCTTGCTAGTTTTGGTTGTTGGTTGTTTCTTTTTTGGTTATTTTGGTGCTTTGGATGCTTATTCAATAGGTGCTGGTTACTGCATTAGAATCTAGAAAAAAGAGAAATGGTTAAAAGTTACTTAATTAGTGAATAGGTCAAGTGTTGTGAAAATGTTGGAAGGATGGATGTTTCTCGTGGAAATTTTGCATCTAGTAATTAAATTGCTGTTTCCTCATTAAAATAATTGCAGAATTGACATTTTGACTGTAACCCTTGTAACTTTTGCAGGAGTTGGAAGATTATTGTAATATTATTCTTGAAGTATTGAGGCTAAATCTAGAAATTAAAATTTGTTATTCTATGAAATTAGATTTGAATTTTTTATCCATAAATGCCCGAGATCGCCATCTACGCTGTGCGCGCAAGCTTAAAATCTCTTTAAAAATGTATCATTGAGTGCAATAAAGAGCGGAAAATTTACAAGCATCGGCTTCCCTTCTTTGCTAATTTATGGCAATTATTGGCGCAAAGTGTCTACAGTATTCTTTTATTCATTTTTGGGTGAGCAATCTGAGTTTTGGCGATATTCCCCGAGTGTGTTCGCAGAACTTTCATTTACCAACAGAATTTAAAATTTTGTATTGTGTGGCACTGTTAAAAACCATTCAAACTGTTTTATTTTAATTTTAATTATTCGTTGGACCGGCATGACTACAATTGACATGTCATGTGTAAATGACAATAAATCATCATTTGTAACATTTTTAGCACAGAACAAGTCTCTTTATTTAATTTTCTTACTAACTTACTGATATAAGTACTCGACATAAAGTGATATCAGCACTTCTAACAAAGTGAAAGGTTGTTATTACACGATATTCATAAATGAAGTGAAATTTTGAATCAAAGCTAACTATTACATCTATTTAAAAATATATACAATCCTTCAGAAGAGTGCGACCTCAAGGTGGGTTGGCCAAATTATAAAGCTCTTCTACTCTTCCATCTCAATAACGACTACATTGTTTCTTATAGCGCTCTCATATTCTTGGTATACAAGAGTTCGTTGCATTTTTTTTCTTATGTTTTCCCAAAATAAGTTGCTGAGTTTTTTGCCGCAACATTTTTTTTACTCAACAGGCTAGAAAAGGACCGTCCTGGATCCACCCAACAAGTTGTTTAATTCCAATTGTTCTGTGTTTCTGCGTAATTGTATTGTTTTGTATGTTTTCATCAAATGCTTTAACCATGCTGATGACGCATAGCGAAGCCGTAAGAAGTGGAATTTTTTAAAATGCTATATTTACTTTTATAAAAATAAAAGATTCAGAAACAATTGAATTTACATTTGATACAGATCAAGAGACAACATATGATCTCGACTTTATTAATGATACTATCTGTTCATGTAGACTACAAATTAAACTAATATCATAGATTAACATCATAATAATGTTGATATCAAATGCAGATAAGAATGTTTTGAAAGTTTGTTAGACTCCTTCTTGCTTTATGTACAAAAGCGAATCAAACCCCAAATTTGTTATGACATTCGAGTTTGTTTTTCTTCTTTCGAGTTGAGTCGAACATGCTATACATTGGACATCATATCTTATTAATTTTAAGTTTGAAGGAACAATGTATGCCTTTCCTGAATTTTTATGTAAACAATAAAAACTTATTTTTAATGAAAAATCTTAAAAATTCACTTCTCATATCGCTTCTCAAGAAATGTACTATATCAAAAACTTTAAAAACTATTTTTCCGAACTTTTCATACTTTCAAAAATTTCCAGAACTATTTAATACTGAGACTACATCTTCCGATAGTTCCAATTACATAATAGTTTTGCATTGCAAAAACAACTTGAATTTACTTACAGCAACTGCCAAACATACAAACATCACAAAAATGCTTCCAAATGCTATGCAAATTGTGCATTTATTAAATTGTTTTATGATGATATATTTGCAAGAAATTGCAACAAACAGCCAAAGAATTGCTTTTTACTTTCAATGAACGCTTGTTGTTGCCATTAATTGGACCAACTTCCTTCGGTGAGCGCAGTAGTGAAGTATTTCAGAGATTTGAGGGTTGTTGAGGTATGATGTCTTGAAGTATTTCTATTGATCTTACTACAGTAAAGAATGTGAATAATTTAGTTTTACAAACTTTCTCTCAAATTGCCTTGAAAGTTTGATGGCAAAGTTTTTTAAGTTCCCCTTAATGTAAAACTTTCTCAACTTTTATGTTCTAAAAACATTTTCTTTACTGAGTTTGAGGCATTTTAACTTTTTAAACTTATTTGCACATTTTATGTATGATAGAAGAATTTCAGGTCAATAACTATAAATGGAAAAGGTGACATGAGATCCAAATACTTGATATTTATGTAACAACTTTTAGTTTAAATTGATTCAGAGGCTGTGTGATGGAAACTATTTGAAGTTGACCGACCAATAGTTGAAACAGTTTAAAATAAAATTGTCTCTTTTATTCTTGTTCTTATATTTACTCTCAAATTTTAAGATAAGATCCAAGATATTTCTCAAAATCTAAAAGACTTTCAATGAAAAATGGTTTAAAAAATTCGAAAATTGATCTTTAAAATAAGCTTAAGATATTAGACATAATTAATGCCTTGCAATTAAATAAAATTAATTGCAGCTTAATTTAGTGACATCATTGTTCTCCCACCCCCACATTTGATTTGCAATTGGAGATTTCTACATTTGCAAACATTATCTTAAATTAGGAAAAATTCCCGCACGACGCGACTTTAACATAGAAGGGAAGTGGCCAAGGTCAGGAGCGACCTAGCAGACAAATCCGTGTTTCTAATTGTAAATATACAATGAGAATGCATCAATGTATTTTATCCGGCATTTGAAGGGAATTCCTAGTAAAATCGCCAATTTGAAACTTTTTCGTGATCTCAAACACTCATATTTAGATTGAAAAGAACTTGTTGCTTTCATTCCAATTTTTGTTGTTTATTATATGATTCGCGAAAATTAGCAGAATTATCATAATGTTTTTACAAGAATTATGCAGAATTTAAAAAGAATTCGCGCAAAGTTTTTGCTGAGAAATTCGTAACAGACAAAAAGCGGTCGATGACGCTAAAAAGTTCTAATCGAATAGGAATATTCTCGTGACAGTTTCATTCAAGAAACCTATTACACAGTTACACACCACCAATGCCACTTTGCTGCTGTTTGAAAACTCGCAAGGAATCTTAAACTGCGCGAAAAACATTTGAAATACATTTACACTCTTATGTGTGAAATTTATGTAACCTTTTTTTATTTGGTGGTTTTTCTTTTACACCTGTTTCTTATTTATTTTTCCTTCTCGATGGATTTTTTATGATATTTGTGAGATTTTGCAAAGTAAATCCGATGGAAATGAAATGAAAAGTTTTATATGGCAATGGGACAGGGGTTGAGGATTGACATTAGAAAAATTATTTAAAAATAATAATAAACAGCAAAAAATTCACTTTTATCGGAAAAGTTGAAAAATTGTCAAAAAATGTCAAAATCATGAAATTTAAAATAATTAATAATTTGACTCAAGGTCTACCGATTGACCAAAAATTCAAGGTCTGTTCATTTAACATCAAAACAGCTTTCGACCCCTGCCTTCCAGACAACTGTTTAATTTTGGAAGAATGTGTGTAATCATGTAAAGTACGATTATTTTTTTGGTCATTTAGTTGGTCGAATTTACTGGCAATTTTGGCGTTTTCTGAATGTGTTTGCGGCGCGATTAAAAACGTGCTAATTTTTTCTAATAACTTTTTTTTAGAAAAAATGTATAAATAAACATGAAACAGCAAAAAAGTATGATTTTTACTCACTCTCAATTTTCAAAAAAAAAAACACGAATATAAAGTTTGATCTAAAACGGACTATTTTTAACGATTCTGACTTTACATTTAGATATAAGTTAAAGTAGAATTGGTAAAAGTAAAAATAAATGAGTGTATTAATAAAGTTTTCGGTGAGGAAAGTGGCCTAATCTTACGAAAAATGGAAGTAATCCCTAAACGATCAGTATTTTCTTCTATCATAAATTTATGCAAACAACAAGAGAACGGGCAGGGGAGGGCTTAGGTGTTTTAGTTTGGTTTAACACGGTTTTAACTATAAGAGTATAATTTAAAATTTAAAGTTTCAGCGAAAAAAATTAAAAACTTGGATTTTGATCCTGGAAAGGTGAAGAACAAGAGAAGATTGAGTAACATAAAAAAGAGTTGATAATTTTAAATTCCAGCCAAACTCCATTTTTAATATAAAAAGGTTTTTTTTTGAAAGATCTAGATAAGAGCTCCATAAAAATCCAGAAAACGTAAAGGTCAAAATCTCGCCTTAAAACAGTTTTTATGTGTTTTCCTTTTGGATACTCAATTAAATACAATTTATGTCCATAAGAAGACTTTAAAACCCCCAAAAATAAATCTTCAATAAATTGCCCAGTCACCCCACTTCATCTCATAATCCTCCATGCCGCCCCTAACTCCATCCCTTCTATTCATGTTTTTTTAATTGATGTTTGGTTTAGCTGCTTTCTATATTTACTTCTCCGCAAAAGCGGATAAGTATTGTTTTCGTACCAGCATTTTCAGGGTTTTTTTACCTTATCTGATTTTTCCTGACTTCCCCGTAAACAAATCTCAAAAATATCCAGTATTTTTTTTGTCGGTATTGAGTTGAAGAAAATTCCTGTGAAAACAAATTTTGAAAATTTTGAACCCCTGACCCATGCCATGCGAAAAACTAAGGGCCGTGCCCGATTATTTGGTGGATCCGTGGTTTACTGTAAACGCTCGATCTGAACTCCCACCGAACCGATTCCGGATTTTTTGATGCCAATCGACTTGGTATCTCTTCCCATCGTGCACCTAATATTTTTGGTGATGGTGACTTTACCGGTTAGGTCACCAGCACCACTTCCGTGACCCAAAGTCGGGTTTTTCATACAAAAAAAACCTTTTTTTAGAAAAACTAGAGATACAGCTGTGGTTTCTTCAGAAAAAATGTTTGAGATGATGAGTTGAGTCAAAAAATGTATCGACGTGTGGTCCACTACCTACTGGAGTCATCTGGGGGTCATCTGGTGGTACCAGACAACTTCTTTTTTTTTAAGTCTTAAATTCTCATAATTCGTCCAGAAAATTATAAAAATCGAGTTTTTGGAGGATCAGTCTGGTAGCGCTTACTCTCAGCTCCAGAACAAGAGAAAGATTAAAGATGCAATATTGGTTGCTTCAGAAAAAATGTTTGGAATAATAAGTTTAGTCAAGAATTGCATCGATATTTGGTCCATAACCTGCTGGGAGTCATCTGGGGGGTTCTGGTGGTACCAGACAACTTATTTTTACTTCTCCGCAAAAGCGGATAAGTATTGTTTTCGTACCAGCATTTTCAGGGTTTTTTGACCTTATCTGATTTTTCCTGACTTCCCCGTAAACAAATCTCAAAAATATCCAGTATTTTTTTTGTCGGTATTGAGTTGAAGAAAATTTCTGTGAAAACAAATTTTGAAAATTTTGAACCCCTGACCCGTGCCATGCGAAAAACTAAGGGCCGTGCCCGATTATTTGGTGGATCCGTGGTTTACTGTAAACGCTCGATCTGACCTCCAGCCGAACCGATTCCGGAATTTTTGATGCCAATCGACTTGGTATCTCTTCCCATCGTGCACCTGATATTTTTGGTGATGGTGACTTTACCGATTAGGTCACCAGCACCACTTCCGTGACCCAAAGTCGAGTTTTTCATACAAAAAAAACCTTTTTTTAGAAAAACTAGAGATACAGCTGTGGTTTCTTCAGAAAAAATGTTTGAGATGATGAGTTGAGTCAAGAAATGTATCGACGTGTGGTCCACTACCTGCTCGAAGTCATCTGGGGGTCATCTGGTGGTACCAGACAACTTTTTTTTGAAAAAGTCTCAAATTCTCATAATTTGTCCAGAAAATTATAAAAATCGAGTTTTTGGAGGATCAGTCTGGTACCGCTTACTTTCAGCTCCAGTACAAGAGAAAGATTAAAAATGCAACATTGGTTGCTTCAGAAAAAATGTTTGGAATAATAAGTTTAGTCAAGAATTTCATCGATGTTTGGTCCACTATCTACTCGGAGTCATCTGGGGGTCATCTGGTGGTACCAGACAACTTATTTTTTGATAAAGTCTTAGAATATCATGATTCGTCCAGAAAATAAAAAAAGGGTATTCGTGATTTAAACCAACAGACGCCGCGCGGGATATAGATGTAATATCTCAGTTAAAGAAATTTTAAATTGAAACACAATTCCACGTTAGCGGAGAAGTCCTGCTCAGCTCACAAGCTGCACAACTAGTTTTCCTGTTATTTTCGTGCTTATTTGTGCTCCTTTTACCTTTCAATGCAAAGAGAATTAGCGTGGAAGAATTTAATTTCCCCGTTATTGATTAATTATTAAATTCACTTTTTCGTCTTAATTACATTCTAACCGTGAGACACTCGAAACCAAGGCACTCACGAAAACCTAAAGACACCGCACAACACACACATTGTTTGTTTAATTGATTTAATGTTTTTACTATACAAATGGATGGACAATTTTCGATGCTTCATATTCTCCGATGGAAGCATTCTATTTGTGCGAGATTTTATTTGAAAAAGTCCGCGATTTTAATTTTAATTAAAACGCAAGAGTAAAACTATGTGGTTAAGATTGCTGAGCAAGCATTTAAATTTGTTTGAAATTCATCGTTGGCGACACTAGCTTAATAACAGCTGATTGTCGGGTTCACAGTAATTTAAGAATCTTCAAATTAATCTTAAATTTCATCCTCAGTAAAATCAATTTTCAAGGTTGGATAAACGGTCAGACAGACTGATCAAAAAGTGCGAATTTCGTAAAAAATCATCTAAAAAATATTGAGCGTAAAGAGGAATCACAACAAGTAGGAGGCAGAACAGAAGAGACTGGGGAGTTTTGTTAATTGAAGTGCTTGCCACCAGCGCGAAAAGACGCGATCTGCCGCACTTGCCAATTGATTCACTGAGCAAACTATATATTTCGTCTAATTGGTTTTTTGCCTCTTGCAGTCACTAATTTGTATGCGATTCACATGGGGGTGGGTGGGAGTGATGGCACTTGTGTTTGATTGCTTTTTTGAAGTGTTTTGGCGATTCGTTGTTTTAATTAATTGTATAATACTGTTCAGTCGTATTTAATAATTCGTTGAGCGATTAAACATAGATTTCATTATTGATTTAGGTTTTCAAAAGGGATCTTGATTATTAATTGACACACTTTGCTATTTAAATGGATTAAAATTTTTTTTTAGCAATAAATGAAAATTTTTCTATTATCCGAAACAATCAATTAAGTTTTAAAAAAAATTATTTGATTTTCCATAAAACAAAATCACCACCGATTAAAAAATTCCTAATCCAGTATTTATGTTGATAGCAAAAAAATGTTAAATGGAAAATCCAAAAACATTACATATTATCTGATTAATCAATCAAATATTATTTACTGATAATTGTCCAATTGATACTGATTACAATTTACAATTTATTGTTACATTACTCGACACTTTAATTGACATTAATTTGAAAACAACACAGCAGTACCATGAATGTACCAAACACTTTATGTACTAATTAAACATATTTGATAATTCAAACACGATTAAAAGTGACATCATAGGGGCCTTGCCTACGGGCTCAAGCGGTTGGTGCGGTGTCGCGCGACTCTGGCGTGATGATATTTTGGTTACTCTTTTTTTTTTGCTGCCGTTTGAGAAATTATTATTTCTAATTAGACTTTTTTTGCTCCCTAATAAATAATATATAATGATAACATTTTGCCTATTTTTATAAATAAACACGGCCGTCGTACATATGCACCTTGTACATGGTTTATAGGCACTTGTATGTACAACAACAACAACTGGCTGTGGGATAGATTATGTATTACCTTTAATCTAACCTGTTTTCATTATTAATGTGACGAGTGAAATGGTTAACATTGTCATAGTGTTCTTGCCTGTGGGGCCCACCAGTCAATTCTCGTGCAGATTTTCTCCGACACTCTTATTGTTCTTTTTTTACTTTTTACTTTTTTTCACACTTTTACCACTTCCTTATCAGAAACCAGCAGCCAGCCGAGCTTGAACCGAACTAATTGCACTATATTCCCAATATTTTGGTCGCTCCAGCTGATTTTTGCCTAAAAACATTTATTTATTTCGCCTATTGATTTTCTGTGCCGTATTTTCCTTTTCAGATTTTGCATATGAATAAATTTTTCAGATTAAAAAAAAAGTTATCAATTTATCAATATCCTCCAATTTTTCCATTCACTGCACACTTTTTGCGGAATATCACACTCGACGGTCTGCGAGCCACTTGAACTGGGTGTGCTCACGCATTTGAGACAGTATTGTGGCCGCACGAATGGTCTTTAAGCATTACAGAATTCTGAAATATCCAGAAAATACACCCTTTAAAATTTCCTTCCAACTTTTTTTTTCTCTTCCGTCGAATTTTCTTCTCACTTTTTCGCTACTATTTTGTTAAATTGGTGGCTTTTCACAAAGATTCAGGCTGCAGAATACACATTGCGTCTGACAAAATGAAAATAAAAATCAATTGGCTACTGTAAGTTCATTTAGAATAAAAATAAAAATTATTTCACTTTTGCAAAAAAATGACATTATAATTTTGTTCAAGAAAAATCACTTGAATGGGATTGAATACAATATGGAATCATTTTATCAAATGGAAAGATACGAGACTTTTCTGTGAGCTGTTGCAGAGTCCAATCGAATTCGATGAGCTCGTGCTGAGCTAAAGATGGTATGAATACGTGATGTAAAAGTTGAATACTAGTGCTGTTTAGCTGAGGCACGACTCATTCATTCAAGTGGAATTATAGAAACCGTTAGCATCGAAAACTGTTATAATAAAGTTTAGTGGAGTTTTTGGTTTTAAAAATCATCAAGTAATTTTTGTTACAGCAATTTAATGGATATTTACCAGATTTATGATCTAGATACATTATTTTATATGTAACGTATTAGATTTAGATAAACTCCAAAGTTTTGTTCTTAAATTTCATTTGTTTGAGCTAAGAATTAGAATTATAAATATTCACTGGATTGTTCTATAAATGTTCCAAATAAATAATATTGAGTAGGAGCTATTTAAAATATTAGAATCGAATAATAGCTGTTATATATATAGAGTATAGACATACAGATGTTACTAAAGTCTATACGAATTAAACCATCCATCGTTTTAGCAATTTGTAATTATCCAATTTTTTATATTTTCTTGTCTGATTAAAATTTCTTTTAAAAATACAAAAAAAAAATATAAATTTCACTTCACTCTTTTTTTCTCAATGCAACAAAAAAGTGTTACAAAACCATTAAAAAGGCAATTTACATAAAATTCCCACTAAACACTCATAAACAATGTGCATCCTTTTACTTTGTTGATACTTCTCCTCATCCACATGTTTCAGCCTTGAAGCAAAATAGAAGAACGATTTAACATGGTCATTATGTGTTCTAATAAACTCAAAAACTATAACAACATTTCTTTGAATTTTCTTGAAAATGTAAAATAAACGAAACTAATCCTTTTAAAGTCCGAAGTCTTTATGAAAAAATCAAAATATTCAAAGGCAAAAAAAAGAGAAAAATTCCCAAATTGTTTATGCTTTTACAATCATGCAATAAAACTATAAAACTATGATAATAACATAAATGATTTTACAAGAAAATTTGCCTTTCAGTGTTTTGGTCTTTCAAACCATTAAGAAAAAAACAGTAACATGTTGCAGCTATTATTTATTCTGTCATTAGATATGTGAAATTGTCAGGGTTCAAAAAATAGATAAAGGTTTTATATCTGTACCCTATAAAGTATTTAACATAAAATTTAGGAGTAATTTTTTTCAAACTATTAATTATATAAATTGTTATAAAAATATTGGTCAAAATTACACATAAATAACCAGACCCTGAAATAGAGCAAATTTTGATACAGTTTCGTGATTTTGAGTCCCAATAATGGTTTTGTTAATACAAAACTTGAGAGGATCAATTTTTCACTTAAGATGTTCTGGCTTTATGGTTTTTCTGTCTCTGGATACAAAATGTGTTTGCTGTCAATCAAAAAAGAAATAAATTTCCAATTTCTGAAACCCATAAATCTCTTCCTAACATTTAGTTTCTTATTTCTAATTTTACGTAACTTCTGCATCCTTTTGAGAAAAAATTTAAAAAATCTATGAAATCTATTTAGATATTGAGAAAACTGAAAAAACGCATTTCTAGCAAAAAGGTTCAAAAAAAAAAAAGATTTCAATGGTTGATGTTCAAGGGATCCTCGACTCTTTCTCTTTCTACCGTTACGCCTACACCAACACATAAACTAGGTTAAAGTAGGGGGTGTTTCTCATTTCATATTTTATGGGACAACCAGCATAATACAAAATATCACCAGTAATATTCAACACATTATAAAATATTTGAAGCATTTCAAACATTTTAAGCACTCACATCATAAAAAGTAAACATAAGGGTTGAAAAAAGTAGAAAAACAACTTCTTTGTTACGCAGTTAATACGTAACGCAGCGCCATAAAAATTTTGAATCTGATTCTTGGATTTTTCACTCTAATAAAATCATAAAAACTTTAAAAAACCATGAAGTTTCAAAGAAATGACCGAAACAAAATTTACTTATTTCAAGGAAATCGGTTCAAAAATTGCGCTTTCAAATTTTAAAACATTTTCAAGGAAAATTTCACTTTTGCTCGATTTTTATGTTGAAGTTTTTTAGTTTCAATATTTTCAACAATGAATTTGAAACATATTTTTTGTCGGATATTTTTTGTTGTTGAAAATTGGGTTTTCGATGCAATTCTTTTGAACAACATGGATGTTTTGCATTCTCATGAACTACGATGCAATAAAACTATCTTGCCGATTTTTTCCAATGAAAGTAAAATTTGGTATATTTCCGTTTTATTCATGAACGCAGTGTTTTTTTTCTCATAAAATGTGATATTTTGCGTGCGTTCAAAATTTTACATATATTTTTTATTTAATAAAAAAATCAATACAATGGGTAATCTGGAAATAAAAATGTTAAAGAAAATTTACCAATGAACTTTCAAGTCTCAACTTTTGCAATAATATTGCATTGAATCTGCACAATACATATTTTCTAAGAATGTCGATAAAGAAGCAGAAATAATATTAATGCAATTCAAATACAATTTCAATTTCTTAACAACTACAAATTTGAAGTTGCAATATAATCTTTTTAGTCGATTTCTTCAACAAACAAAAACCGAAAAAAATTCAAGAAAAAAAAAAATCAAGGGTACTACTCAACTTTTGGCTTTTCGCTTTTTATTGGTCTTGAAGTGTTTCACTTCCAGCTTCCATTCAGAGCGACCTCTGAGCAAACTCCGCTGTTAGATTCATCTCTAAAAAAACTGGCAAAACTTAACCAAATAACCAACAACGCATTAACCTTGAACAAGCATCATTTCTCTGCCGTCAAGCCAGCGGCCAACAACAGCAACAACTCCTATTCATCATCTTCTAGAGATTCGAAAAACGAAATACCAATTTGGTCGTTGTCCTTGAAAATCCATCACAACAATTAATCCAAAAGCAGTTTCAGCTCTTTTTTCCTCGTTGCCTTGCGCGTGAATTTCAATTTCTATTTGCTGCCATTTCCATAACGAATCATAACGAAATCCTTTTCACTGATTTTCAGCCCAATTTTTAAAGAGTTTTGTCAGTTTTACCCAATGTTGAATGTTATTTGAAAACGTTTTGCATAGTATGCAAAATTTCGGCCGGCAGCAAAAAATGAGGGCAAATAAAACCATTAAACCAAACATACAAATGCAATTGAAAGGAGAAACCGAAAAATGACCCATGCAATGTTTTTATGATGGGACTATTGGGAAAGGATCTTCAAGCATCAATGATTTTTTGTAGAAAGTGAGATAATTTTGCAACTTTATCAAGTATTTTAATTGAAATCTTTAAATTGATTAAAATTAATGAAACAAGTAGTTTTTAATTAAAGTCTCTCGTTTTATTAAAGTATGATGAATCTTACTTAAGTTCATTACAATTTCATGTATAAAATTGCGTTTTATCTATAAGTAACCTTTTCCGATAGTCCTTCTTTCAATGCCTGAAACGAAAGCACTCTTTTTCTTTTGTTCTCTTTTTTCGGAAAAGGGTCTAATAAAAATGTTAATATTATTCAAATATTTTAAAAATACTCTTAAATATTTTAATGTTTATCTTCGCTGATCTAGAAATTATTAGAATTACCGTGCCGAAATATATTGAAGGAAATTGAAGCCCTGAACATAAATTGTAAAAGGCTGTAAAGGGTAAATTGCTTTTTAGAGCTGTTTAGGTTGTTGCTTGTGACCAAGCCGAAGGACTTTTAGATCTTTGGATTTTCTTTGGGTTTGGTTGATGAGCCGCTGAAGGTCTTTTTGGTGGCTCTAATTTATGTAGAGCAGGGTCCAAAAATGCGTTTGGTAATGTTTTATGTTTTCAAAGAGAATTTGAAGTGCGAGGTAACAAATATTTAAATGTTAATATATATTAATGATTGATTTTTTCCATTCAACATTCAATAACTTTTTAATTATGATTTTAATGTTAATCTGTTTTGAAATTTTAAGGTTCAATTATGTTAACGATTTGTTGATATTTTAGAATTATGAAACTTTTCAAGGCTGCGATTTTCAATTAAAACAGTATTCATGGATTTGTCAGTATTCTACCAAAAATTATGATTAAGAAGATTTGATTCAGAATGCGGCTCAGTCAAATAATTTTCCCTTCCATAAAATTAAAATTAATAATTTCATACCCATCCTCACCCCTGCTTTATTAAAAGGAGAAATTTAGCAAGGACCTTCGCAAATAAAACTTATCAAACAAAGCAAAAAACTGGCTGCTTTCAAATTTCAGCTTTCAGGTCCTCACTCGTCTGCTTTCTGCCTGCGCAAAATAAACTAAATAAATCAACTTTAATCACCCCAATTGAATTTTTGGCAAAACTGAAAACTCTTTTGCATGTAATTTGCGCTGTTTCACTGCTACTTTATAAGGTTCAAGGAATTTTCTCAAAAATCTCCATTACATTGTTCGACAGCAACAAAAAGAACCTAAAAAACTAAAGAGCTGGTTGGTGTTTCGCTTTAACTCTTTACAAAGCGACTTTTTGTGCAAAAATTCAAATTTTGAAATTTTTCCTGCGAGACCTTAATTTGAATATAATTTCGTCAAGAACTTTTATTTTCTAGTTTTTTTGTTAAGTAATTTTTTTTTTCGGCTGCTGGTATTATTTGATTACTTTTTTGGAGAATATCTGTGTTTGAGCAGTTTTTTTGTTATTTGGCGAATTTGTGATTTTCTATTGTTGAAACGTTTTTTTCTGCAGAATGAAAGAAAAAATTTCAAATGTGCGTGTTTTCAAGGACAATCTTCACTTTTTCGGTTTTTCACGACTTTTTCAAGTATAGCGCTATTTTATTTTTGTTTTCATTGCAATAAGCTGGGGATGGGAGATTTTTTTAATTTTAGAATTTTTATGATTGTTGACTGAAAATCGAAAAAGTTTGATTGTAAAATCGAAAATAAAAAAATGATACATTCGAGAACTCCATGTAAAAATAATTTTTTAATAACTTCCAACCCCTGAGAAACCGCATTTTTACACAATTCCAATTTCAGAGTTTTTCACTTTGTTCGTAACCTTTTACTGTAACAAACATAAACTTTCCAGTTTCATGACTTCGGAAACATTTAATTCCATATTATTAACATTATTAACATAGCTAACCAAATTTAATGAAAACTTCATAAAACTAAGAAACCTACAATACAATAATTCAACAATAAATTTTAAAGCAGCAAGGACAAAGAAAATTGATTGCGTGAAACAGATTTTTGTAAGTTTCCTTCAACTTTATGTTTCATGGTTTGACTTTGCTTTATTTTGCCTTTGGATTGCTCAACGAGGTTTACTGGACTTTTAAGTACATCAAGTACAAAATGTTAAAACGTGGTTGCTTCAATCAAGTTAAATGTTAAAATATGGATAAGTATGGTACAGGAAAGTAATATCAGGTTAATATAGAGTAACATATAGAGTAATAAGCTGCTGTCCAGTGAATTAAAACTCATTAAATCAATACTCAATCTACAAAAAAGTATAAACACAACAAAGGTACAAGGTGCTTCCATTTTCACTTAACGTTTTTGCGAAAAGGCTGCAAATTATATCTTTCATGAAAACTCTATAAAAAGCTTGAAAATTCAAGGGGGTATTCCAATTGACTAACAAATGTTAAAGTTATTGCATGTTTATACTTTATAAGAATTTTTTCGCAGTGTTTCATGATCGAATTAGTTAAGAAGAATACATTTTTATAGATCAAGTATATAAATTTATAATCACCCCCTCGCCAAAAAAAAAATGAATTAATAAAACAATTACTCGGCAAGATGTTAACTTCCTTTTGCAATGAACAATACGCGTGCACCATGAAAATAACTTTGAGAAAAATGTTAAATATTCAGTTTCAAATTTTCAATGATTTTTATTAAATTTGTCGTTTCCTTTCCTATTTAAGCATTCAAATTATTTTGTTCAGTTCTTGCTGAATCAAGTTTTACTTAGCAAAGGTGCACATACCTGGAATAAGAGCAAGTTATTTTTACAACCTAATAATTAATAGTTGTCAGATTCTGTTCAACATAAAACTTTTAACAAGATCTATTTTATAGGACAATTATAATTCTTTTATGTTACTGTTTTCTGTTATATTTTTATTATTATTATATGCCAATTTGGACTCCGAAAACTTTTTACAATATTGTACTTGATGTATTAAATTTCATTAAATTTCATAATTAATATTAATGGACTATAAAATGTAAGAAAAATCAATGCAAAAGTTGAAATACTGATTTGGGTATGTAATTGGGATCATTTCTGATCATTGGGGTTTATAACTTATTTAATTGTTTTATTAAATGAATATTTATTGACTTTAAAATTATTTTAAGCAAATTATGTAGTTTATAATATCTTAACTTTGAAAGATTTAAATTTAATAATTTTAATTATTGTGTATTGTCAATAAACTAAAATATGTATGTGTAGATTATTAGAATGAATTTTCATAAAATACCGGACCCCAAGTATTCTAAAAATAAATTTCCAGCATTAAAAAATACCAGATTATTCGTCTCAAAATGGCAAGCTAACGCATTCCCAAAGAAAACTTGAAACGAGTGGCGTTTTTGCTAAAATTGCGCTAAAATTGTTTAAAAATCAACAAAATCACAAAAATCAACGTTTCAAGTTGCATTAAAAGTCAATTTTGCAGTCGTTTTGTCCAAACAAATTCAACAAATCCACTGAATTTTTGCCATAAGATTTCAAATGGAAATATAAGTGACTACATGTAATGCTGAAAAATTTGTTCATTTTGTACAATATTTTGTATTACTAAACAATTTTTTTTCACTTTCACTACTAACCTAATTTTTTGAATTTTTCTAGATAGATACTTTGCTATTTGAAAATATCTTGTGCTCAAAAGCGATATTCTATAAAAAAAACTAATCGAAGGGATTGCAAGCCGTCAATTTTATAAAAATTCTAAACTTTACCTTACAAAGAACAATTAAGATCAATAAATAAAATCAATTAAGTTATCAAAAATAAAAGGACACCCAGACAAACCACCAAAACTCCAATTTTAGCAGAGAAAACCAATCAAAAGAAACTGTTGCTATTGAATTCGAATGCCAGTGGCTTGATCGGTTGCCTGCTGCCTGTGTTTGTGTTTGTGCATAATGTTTGTGCAATGGCAATCAGAAAAGCATAAATATACCAACAATATCTATAATATAGAAAAAAGTATTATATAATTGCGCGAAATGTGTTATGTAATGCCGAATGACACAAATACAGCAAAGTTCCACCATTGGAGCATTGAAAGCATGAAAAGCATTGAAACGATTGTTGTGAGTTGCGCAAAGGAAAAGTCACAGTGACTGGCTGGAGATTTATTAGAAAGGGCTCGTTACGGGATGACTTTCAATTAATCTTTCACCGGGCCATATTCGCTTTATAAACTTTTATGCTTTTTGTTTTTCCCATGCATCAAGTATTTTCTTGCTTTAAAGCTGCTGGTTGATCTTTACAAATTTACTTTACCAAAAAACTAATAAACAATCGATGCTCATAAATCACTCTGTTTACAACACGCATACATCATCCATTCACCAAATTCAGAAACTTTTCGAATTTTTCATTTTTGCAATAAAAAAACAATCAAATAGCGGAGATTTGAGAGAGCTTTACTTTTAAATGTAGGGGGTTTTGATGGGCTCTAAATTTATTGTCAAATAAAACCTCATAATGAATTTATTAGACTGTTATGCGAATTCGGTTTTAAAATCCTTGTGATGATAATAAAAATACTATTTTTGGCAACTTTTTTGATTGAGTAAATAAAAAAACCAAATACTGCTCATCCACCAGTACACCTTCAAAAACATTAAATAATCTGAAGAAATGGAAAATAATCCCGCATTTATATATTACTCAAATGTAAAGCATTTCACTTTCGATTTCAATGAAATTAATACTTTTAATATTGTTAATACAATAAACGAGTAAATGGAGTCTGCAATCTTTCTTTCTGCAAGTTTTTGCAAGATTTTTGTTGGCGGGTAATTTATGATTTCAGCGATTCTTGCTTTTATGCTTTTAAATTTTATAATTCGCAAAAAAAGTTGAAACGTTAAAATTTTGCCATATTAATTAAAATACAATAGAAATGCAATTATGTAACGCAGATGTAATTGTATTTTAAATTTTAAGAGTTTTTCTTTTAGATTTACGAAATTAATTCGCTCATTATTTTCCATTTAATTTGTAGGCATTTAATTTTTTTGCACAATATTTTAACAAGACGATTCATTCTTGAGAAAATTTTGATAAATCTCTTTTGAAGTCTACTCTCTGGTGGTTTAAAAAAAATTTGATCGTACAATCACTTTTATTTTTGGGTTTTTTCTAGATTAGAAAAGAAAGAGTACTTATCAAGTCTGATATCTTTCACAGTCATTAATCAATAACACTCAAATTGAATGGAATGTTATCAGTCAGATTAAACGTTTAGCAACCTTAACTGGAAAATAAAAAAGTTATAAGACTTCTTTTTTCGTCTATCATAAATATTTGTGCAAACACTCATTTTGGTATTAAACTAATTTAGAAAAAAGTTTTTACTCCAATCTTTTGTTTGATTCTGTTATGTTTCTTCTGTAAAACAATTGACAAAAAAAAGTGTTTCAAATTTTGTCACACAATAATAATTCATAATCTCAGCGATAATAATTCATAAATATACAGTTCCACAGTAATTTGTTGTTAAGTGATGGTTCCATAAATTAATAAACTAATAACGTTAATTATCACAATTATTTGAGAAAACATTAAGGCAGTCATAACACACTTTTAAATTACTATTAAAAGTTTTTATTATTATTCCTCAACAAAAAGGTTAAATAATGATCGCTTCTTTCTTCAAACAAAACAAGAAACGACCGAAATTATGTAACGAGCATGAAAATGTGAAATGGAATATAAGAAACCCGAAAATAAATTTAATAAACCGCAGCAATGAAAGAAAAAGTTGCCAGGCAAAAGAAAGTGAAATGATTACATCAAAAAAAGAGTTAAATTACACAAACTGACCTGTGGAGATCAAAAATGCCATAGCAAATTTGCAAATGAGCGAATAAAGCCTTTTTTAGAGTCTGACACGAAATACACGTTTGGCAGTGGTTGGGGTAGGTTACAATTGAGCAAATGTAAAATTTGTCGATTATATCTTTTATACTTACTTAATTTATAAAACAAAAATTTGATTGATAAACTTCAATCCAAATAAAATTATTAAAACAATAAATTCTAATTCTTGAATTCAACTTTTCAATCCCTGCCTTTCAATCTCTCAAATGGAGACGCCTGGTATTCTGACATAGTTACAATTGCAACAATGTTAAACGTCGGTTTGCGCAACCTTCTCCAAAGAAATATTTCTTTAAAGTTCACAAATTGCCTGTGTGAACGGCTCAAATGTTGCCATATTTTCCCAAATGATTATCTAGAGTTAACGCGATTGTTTAAGTCGAGGAGACTTTCTTGCTAATTGAACTATGTTGCATTGTCATGTTTCTCTCAAATTCAGTAAACTTCCAATTTAACGTAGTTTATGATTTTTGTGTGTTAAATGTGTTATGAAACCTTTGCACACATTAAACATTTGTGAAAACTTACAAAATTAAAACATTATAAACACGTTGGGATTGGGAAGGAAAAGAGGAGAGCTAAAGTGGGAAAACTCGGTTGCTTGCTTAAATGTTTTTAAGTGCAAGTGAAAGGTTGCTAAGCTGTTGCCTCGAAATGCTAATTTTTGCACTGAATGCTGTAATTATTACAGTGCACTGTAATTGAATTAATGAATAATATGAATAAAATGCTAACAAATGAATAAAGTCAAGAAATTGTAGAAATTCAAGAAAATGAATAAAGAAAAGGGAAAAATCTGAAAATTACTATGAGAAAAAATTTATTTTGTATGCAATTCTCAAGTTTCGAGATTCTATTTGCAACTTGGAAAGAAACAAGAGTCTTGCAAAATGATGCATTTGCCTTTCAATGCATTTTTCTTGCAGTTGTGCAGCTTTCAGCTTTTCACGGTGTTGCATAAGCGTTGACTCAATGAACAATGCAGAGAAAAAGTGCAAGAAAATACAGTCAGAATTTTAGATACATTTTTGGTTGCAACAGTTCTTGCTAAAAACTAACAAACGTGAGTATTTTTTGCAGCTTTTACATTTTCTAGGTTTCGCAATTTTTCTAGATTTCTCAGTTGTTTATTTATTTTTGATTTCTGAGCTTTGGAACGTTGCTTCCACAGATACTTTTTCCTTTCACTAAGAATTTCAACAAAAATTGATTATGCAATATTTGATGTTTTTAATAGCGTATGCATTTTATTCGAAAGTGAATTTTCAATTTTGAGATTGTAAAAGTTTTATGTATTATTTCACTTTCAAATAAAATATTTATATATTATTAATAAATATATAAGGTAAGATACTTCAGAACTTGGCCAATAATATTGTATGTAAATTTTAAGATATATCAAAGTTTTTGTTCTGTCTTGGTGGTAGGTAGGGTCAAAAAGATATTTCAGCTCATAGATATTTTTTGAACATCTGTAAATCAAGAAAGATTAGTTGAATTATACATAATATACATATTCACATTATATTTAACATCAAAGAATCAAGTTCCACTCTAAAAATTCAAACCTTCCAACGAAACCCTCCCATCTACTATTTTAGCATAACTTGAGAATAATAATAAAAACTTCTTTTATTTGGTTGAATGAAGAGCAAACTACTTTTCAGCTCTATAAACCGAATTCCACTTTAACAATCATAACCTATCACAATCTGAATAAAAGGCAGCCCAAACAAACAGCTTAAACAATAAAAAGCTGATTTTCCTTCAAGAAAATTAATGTCTCTCGGTTGCCTCATCACTTTAATTCCACTCCAGTTGCTTGAGAAGATCTTTGGCTCCGAGTTGACTATGAGTTAAGCAATCCAACGCGCTCACAGCGAAATAGTTGCACGATCTTGCCACATTGCCTTGAAGAAAGCTCAACATATAATGCTGACTAGGCATCCGGACCGGGTGTGATAAATAGTCATATTAATTATTTCGTTATTGAAAAAAAATACTTCTTTAATTTAATAAAAAATATATCTATATAGTAGAGAATTGATGAAATAGCCAGTGCATGATCATAAATATAAGTAAGCAGGGCTTTCCATCGATGATTTCATGTTTAGTTGAATTATACATTTTTTGGATAACTTAAATATTTCCACTTATTTGGTGGAATAATCAAAATACTTGTCAAACCAATAAATAATGCTGGATTGTGGTTTTCAGATTAAAAAGCAGTCTAAACCACTAGAAATTGTCAAATAATAAAATAGTATAAAGCTAGATATAACTCAACACAGCCCTATAAACAAACTTGCGCAACTCAATTATAATGATTTTTATGTGCATTTTATAGATAGATATTCAGTAAAAAATATTTTATTAGTAATTTAGTGGAATTTATTGATATTTATTATTAATCAATATTTTTTGTTGTAGAAAATGAGCATTAATCTTTAATAAAATTATGTTGAGACCTTTAGCATTCAATTTTCAACATTACAAAAATAACTCAAATTATGTACAAACGACAACGTTGTTTTTCTGTAATGTTCACACATTTCATTATATTTACAATTTAAAATTTTGTCGTAATAGATTTGGAAGAGAAAAAAAAACAGTTTTCAAGTGTTTGTGGCTAAAACCTAAAAAGTACAATCTCTCGCTAAACAAATAAAACATTCACAAAACTAGCGTTTAGAGCGACGTGTAATGAAATCATACTACATTTTGTGAAAAAACTGAAAAAATTTATTGTTTTGCAGATAATAAAAATGAAACATATTTCTACGAAAAGCGTTTAGTGAAATCACTTGATGATTTTAACTATTTTTTGATAATGATTACGATAAATGTTGACTAAATGGAGTGTGTGGATGAAATCTATGAGGTATTTTTGAAGTTTGTGGCATTTTATGGCTTTGTAGTGGTTGCGAAAGCTTTGCCCTGCCTTCGAACTCAATCTATGATTTTTGTTGGTGCAATAAAAACTGGAATCTTTCAGCTATTCGTCTTCGTACGCAACAATTTCAAGTTCAAATTTACAATTTGTGTACACGAGCAAACTATTTTAGTGAGGGTGGTTAGTGGGCGGAATAATTGCTTTTCTTTGTATTTAGGTTTTGAGCATTGTATTGTACAGTTTTGAATGCACTTATGAGGTTTGATATGCAGTAAAAACTCAAATAGTGAATCAATGCATAAAATTATCATAAATAATATACAGGCTATAAGGATGAAATTAACATGAAATTGTTTTGACGATTGTGAAATGCTTGGGAACTATATAATTAAAATCATTATTAGAATATTTTCCGCCCACAAATAACTCACTGGTTTCACAACGCCAACTAGCAGAACTTAGCAAATAATAATTTTTCATTATCATTTATTTGATAAGTGATTGTAAATCTTTGTTTAAAATTTCCTTCGAAAGTGTGAAACACAACGTGTGGTGTATTGCGTAATTCTGCGTGAATGGATATCGCCTCGAACGGGGCGCACAACAAAAACTATTTGAAAATTGGATGATAATGATGGAATAGGAAGCGAAGGTCTTAGATTCATTTCAAGCATTTCGTTTCAAGCACAAACTTTATACATGAATTTCGTTCATATATAAATTATAGTTTTTTAGTCATTATGTAGACAACTTCCTTCTGATAATTTTACTGGCAGTCGCGAAGCGAAGAAAAAAAAGCTGTAAGAGAAAAAGTGTTGACCTTCAAACTATTTTTTTAGCTTTCTGGGTACTGTTTTTCGTGTCGGATAAATAGTAAAACACACTTAAACTTGTCTCACTGTTAAAAATTTATTTTACAAAGAGTTAAAATTTATTTAATTTCTGAATATATTGTGAAGCCAAAAAATAATTTTTAAATTAGATTTAAATTTTTTTTAAATAAATTTTAACAGTACTCTGATTTTCTTAGCAAGTTTGAGTCAAACATAGTTTACTACTTATTTAGTAACATTCATAACACATTTATATAAGTGCGAATTGAACCATTTGTTCAAATAATATTTATGGAATAGTTCTGAAAATTTGGTTAAACCGGATTAAACCCCTAATTGAATTTTTTAAAATAACTGCTAAATGCGACGCAGAACTTTGGCTTTGAAGTTTGTGCTAAAATTAAAATCGACTTAAATCCCAAAAAAATCATGAAACTCATGAAACAAGCTTTGTTTCTTGTCTCATGAATTAAAGAAAAACTGAATCGCGTTTTTTTATTATTTTCATTATTTTTCTTCGTCATGGGTCAGCACTTTTTATTTTAGACAGCAACAGTTTTTGTTTTCGTCGTTAATAAATATAATTCTCTCTCTGGAACAGTACAAGAATCAACCAGAAAATTTTTAAAATGCTGAATTGCTGACTCGACAATTTATGAGTCTAGAATTTTGCAAAAGTTATACCATGTAAGTGTACTATTATGACTTTCGTTGAAAATATAAAAAAAATTATATTTTAGAGAAATAAAATTTAAACATTTTTTTGCCGAGTATTAAAAGTATTTAGAATTGTCCTTGGCACGCATGCAAAATAATTATAAAACTAATGGAAAAGAAAACCATGCAAAAATTATTTGAACATCGAGCAACATAATATACTGCCACTCAAAGGTCAAATTTTTAAAGAACTCCAGTCATTCTGCCAAGGATCTTTGCATCTTTGAACTCAATTAACTTGTTGATCTTTCCATAAATGAGAGGTTTTCAACTCAATAATACTATGTAATAATAATAATGTTGTAATGAAAATAAACCTTAAAACTCGACAAAACAGATCACTTTCCTTTTCAGCTTCTTGTAGTTTTGAAAGATAAAATTTATAAATATATCTCCTTTCGAAATTCACTTGGAAATGTAAATCTATGCTGTCAATAATAATAATGTAATTAATATAATTAAGTAAACTGAAAGCATTCATATTTATTATTTAAGACGCAAAAAATAAATTGTTCAATTTGCCCAATTAATAAGTTAAGTAAAATATAATGCTTAAACATGCTCAACTCATGAATTCATCATTATTAAGTGTCGATAAATCAGTATAAATTGTGAAACTAATGGAAGCTACTGCAACGAATTTTTGACATTTTTTAGATATCTAATATTTTTTCCTGTATCTTTATTCCAAGTTCCTAATGCAATCTGAGCAGTGGTAAAGGTTAAAATAAATCATTTTGAAAAGAACATCATCAAGATCAAGCAAAAAGTTTTTAGTTCCAAAAAAACGTACAAAAAGGTGAAATTCTCAATTCCCACTTTTTCTGTGCGACTGCCTTCTTAGTCTTCTTCCTACTTTGCTGAGTTGCTGCACTAATGAGCGGTGCGCGTCAGTCAGTTTTTCCTGATGATATCGTTAATAGAGCTGCAATTAATTTTGTTTGCTGCTCTCTCATCCGACCGTAAAGATACATTTCTTTTAGCCTTGAAAACAAGTTCTTTTATTTTTAAGAAAATTGTAATTATCCAGCTTTTTTTCCTATGCATATTAACTTTTTTGCGCTTAGTTGTGAAATAGTTGCTCTGAAAAGTTGCATGATGAATACTTTAGATCAGATCAGATATTCTCTTGCTGGCAACTCTAAACAATAAAAGTCCAAAGAATCGCACTCTACAACACTCAGTTACTCACATGACGTATTGTATTTCATTTTCATGAAAATTTAATATCACAAAGTAGTTTTTTCAGCTTTTCGAACTGTAATTATACACATTGTCTTATTTATTACATTAAAAAAAGTTAAAAGAAATAGAATTTTCTCATTAGATCGTGAAACGATAAAGTCAAAGTGACTTTTTACTACAGTAAACTAGAAATAAAGCAACGAAAGTTTGTTGTTGCAAAATATATTATAATGGCAGGTGTATTGTTGGGTTTTAATTCTAGAAATATTGTTTGTTTTGAAAAATTTAAACTCTCTCAAAACCCAATGGAAGCTCAGAACTTTCAATTTATCCACCTAATTATAAAATATTTTTCTTCCTTCCAGTACCTCATCTTCTGTGTTATTTTCTGAATGCAAAAAATCAAACAGCGATAATTTTAATAGCCTAGCAACATTACATCTTCTTTTTGCAAATGACCATGAAATGTTACTTCATCGGCATCTTCTGCAAACTCACTTTCTATGTGATCATCTCATCAATAAGTTCAATTGATTGAAGCTTCATAATGTATTAATGCCATAAGTTTAAAATTTTATATATTTAATGACAGCGAAAGGCACCAGCAAACCTTAACTTAATGCGTCAATTGCAAAATAACATTTTCACATTTAATTTATTATTGCGCAACACTGAAGAATTGGGAAAGTAATTTCGAATGTCTTTGCATTTTCTTCCGATTAAGGACTTGAGTCAAACTACATTTCATGTCGTAAACTTTAAAAAAACTCATTTCATAAAACTTGAATTTTCATTTAAACTTTAAAAAGTTCAAAAGTGTGACTTTGAGATGATTATAAAAGAACCATTCACCATTTTTTTCTCCATTTTTCTGATTTTGCGAGTTTTTGAATTTAGAAAGGCACAATCACCTCATTATTCCAATTTCAATAACAGAGCGCCGTAAAAAATCTTTCTTCCTTAATAAACAAAAAGCAAAATAAAGTTAATTTAATATCCCACTTCAGGTTTTTCGAATCTTGATCTTTTATTGTTATTTCGATCGCGTTACTAAAAATAAATATATAGGAAATTCATTCGTACTTTTGTCGAATATAAACCACATAATATATGAGGATAGCGCTTTTATATTAATTCGCACAAATTTTTGCCAAGGCCATCGAGTGTCAAAAGTGAAGAATAAAAAGACATGCAAAATTGTATGAAATGCAAATATAAGCAACAACTTATTAAATATTACCTGCTTCAAGTGGCTGTTAAATAAAATTTGTGTAATAAGCTGTGGAGGTACTTAAAAAGCAAGTGCTTCAGATCTACCACACAAGTACATTATATGAATACATGCTCGTTAATATTATGTGATCTCTGTCAGATCTTTAAAGTTTTATTATTATTCTTTTAATATTCATCAAAGAATGATGTCTAATTTATAAAATTATATGCAATTGCGGAATTATTAGATTTATCAGAAAAATATGCAAATGGAAGTAAAAGTACTAGAGCTGCAATATTCTCAGCAAAACATATGTTGGATTTATTTCATTAATTACAATGGAGATGAGGTATTTTTTGAAGAATTTGTTAAAACTTTTCGAAATGAATATTTTTCTGATCTGATTGGAAATTTAAAAGGATATTCTTTTTTACATGAAATTTGATTTAAGTTTTATTTCTATTTTTGACTATATAAGATGAATGACTATGAAAGATCCATCCACCATTTTTTCTCCAATTTCAACAATCTAGTGTAACAGACCCAATCTATCTAGCATTTTTAATTTCATCCAGTACATTTTGCAATTATTTTTATTATTATTTATTTGAACGAAAAATATTTTCAAGGACTAGTAAAAGCGATTTGTACATGGAAAACATTGTGGAAAATATTGTAAGAAAACGTTCATAAAATTAAATATGATTATATTTATTTCATACAACCAAATGAATAAAACTATAAAGTAAAAAGACAAAGTTGCTTGCACATGTACTCATATTTTATTAGAATTTTTTAGAATGTAAAATGTTACAACATTTTCTATAATTTTATACTATTTGTGCTGCAGTGCTGCAGTGCTGCATTCCCTCAACTCAAAGACTCTAATGTCGCTTAAATATATATGCTCTTACAATAAAAATAATTCAAGCAGCAACTCACTGACTTTTAAATTTAAAAGCTGCATAAAACATATATCTCTTTAGTTTTCGACTTTTTGACGCTGGTGAAAGGAACTTTAGATTTAAGTTTTAATCTTGTGCGACAGAAATTGCATTCGTTAACTCCAAAAGCTTTTTTATGGTCCAATAATTCCATTTTATTCTATGCATTTAAATATTTCCAGATATGATCAGAAGTATTTATATGATCTCATGAATTACAGTTTTAACTATTTTCCTCAATTAATCTGGAGGTTCTTGGAAAAGCGGTTATGAATTGTCTTCAACTATTTAAATAAATGCAACAAATTAAACAAATTAATTGCAGTGCAATCATATAAATAATCCTTTAATTAAGCAAAATTACCTGCGATGTAAGTATTCATATGGTTTTAGCTATAGTAAAAAGGTTCAAGGTTTATGTAAATTGTATGTTACTTTTGCTGTTTTGCAGCCAACAAACTGAACAACATTGTTCCTACTTTAATTTCCATGAGTTTAATTGCAAAAATTACTTATAATGAGCGATTTGTCATTTTTATTATTTTTAATGTTATGTTACTCTTATTTGTAGTTTTTTTGTAAGTAGAATGTTCCAAACTCTCAAACAATGTGTTTTTTTCTATTTAACATACAATTTTACAGGCAATTCTTAATAAGAATTACAAAAAGAACAAATTGATAGCAACAAAGGAATGCAATTTGTGATTTTCTGATTTCGTTTGAAGCTTTTTTTGTGGTGTTTTGTGGTTTCACCAAGCAGTAAGATTGTTCTTGTCAAGCTTGATATATTTCTTGTGCTTCACCTAGCTTTATCCTCGATTTAATTCATAGTAAAGCTTCACTCAACAAAGTTGAAGAACAGCTTGAAAGGAAGGAGAAACGTTAGGTTGAGGCTTTTCTTCAATAAAATCGGTGTTAAAGCTGGGTGGTGGAGTTGAAGCATGATATATTTCCGAATCGACAAATTGTTGTAGATTTCACTTCCAGTGGTGCCAGTTAAATTCATTGCCAAAGAATTTTTCAATTAATTAAAGTTTCATTGTTCAGTTTTAAGTAGTTGGGTATTTGGGGGACGTTCATACTTGATAGATTGATGGATCTAAAGGTTTTAGATAAGATTGTAATTTATTGAGAAATATATAAACCTCGCATTATAGTTTAAAAAAGCTTATCTTCTACATTATACTTGGATTGTTCCGTTGTTTGCAAGACATGTTTTAATACCATGCCATAAAATGTTTGAATACAATGTAACAATGTGAGTTTGAAACGACCCAGAAACATAATTATCATAATGACAACTTAATCGATCAAATTCTTTTTATAAATCTTATTAATTTCAACAGAATATTTAATTTGAGACCCACCCCTAATGAACGGCAAACTTCTCACATAATTATTTCACCTCAATCCAAAGCAGTTTCATATTTATTTTTTTATGATTTTCCATTTAGAATTAAACTTTTTGCGGCTTGATTTTATATCGCAAGCAAAGAAAAGGAAAACGCAATTAATTTAAAGTGTTTAGGTTTTGCAATACATACACTATATAGTATTTGTTACTCAGCAATGCATCAGAATACTAAAAAACAACTTTCAAAATAAATTCTAGCATTTTCAGGCATTTTTGCAGCGAGAAACAAATAATAAAACTTGCAAATTAAATCTGATGTAAAGTATTTAAAAAATTACTTGACTGGTTATATAAAATATAAAATCGTATAAATAGCAATTACAACCGTCAAGAAAATGGCTTTAATTAATTCTGTGAGGAGAACAGCCAATAAATTAAAAAGCAGTGTCAAAACTAACTAAATATCCGTTTCCGTTTAAAACTAAATTTTGCAACTTTAGATTGCTCTACTACTTAAGTTTTTTCTTAAGGGTTCAAATTAAAATTAAAGGATGAATCATTATGAATAAAAAGATTATCCATACTGAAGACGAATTGACGTTTAGCAATTTGAATTTGATCGAAAACTGATCCCAGTGAGCTTTCGAGTGCGTTTTGCGGCAATTATTGCAAAAGTGCACTTTCAAAAGCTCAGCAATGCATTTTTTTCTACCATGCATACACAATTTCGCAAAAACAAAAAACCTCGCAAATTAAGAAGTTGTAACCAATTTTAATGTTACATTGCATTCACTTTTATTTGTGCTAGAAATTTTTTTACTAAAAAGTTTTCCATGCAGTTTTGTGCAGCATTGTTGTTGTTAAACTGCATACAAATGCACTTGCCAATTGCCATAAAAAGTTATCTCGGCTATAGATTGCCATTTCGTAACATTTTCCACTTGCAAAGTGCTTGCATAACATTAGCAAGCGAAACTACTTCCATTTTCATCTTTTCCATCAATCGGATTTTGTTGCTGCCTTCGCTATTTATTTGCTGCTCGCTCTTCTACGTTTGGTTCTGCCAGTTCTGCACTTAGCTTAGTTGTTGTCGTTAGCTATTGTTGGTAATAATCTACGTTTTTGTTTTATTCTCTTTTTATAATTTCCTCAATTAACATAAAGAAATATTCGTATACATAAAAAAAATTAAATTCGTTTTACTTCTTTCGTCTTTCGCATGATCTTTAGTGGTTTTTTTCATTTTTGCTTAACAAATCGATTACATTTTTATTGCTTAAGAATTGCATGTCCGTGTGTCTTTAAAATACGTTCAGTTTAGTCGAATGCTACAGTAGAAATAAAAACTGGACTTGAATTGTGATTCAACACATTATAAACATTAAGAACTTTAAGACTAATCAACATCTCAAAAACCAGCTATGCAATCCCCTTGCACAAGATTCACTTTTTTGGACTTAAGTGTGGTGCTTGCTGTTTTTCGCCTTCTTCTTGGATCATTTTAGTATATTATTCTTTTTATCATTTTTGCTTACCTTCTAAAAACTACAAAAAAATCATCAAAAAACTAAAAACTACAGAAAAAGTATAAAAATCTTTATATTGATGATACTGGAAGACAAAAAAGGCATATAAAAAGCAAACAAAAAATTAAACTTTATTTTTCTTCCGAAACTATCAAAGAAATAAAGAAATACACAAGTTGATTCGTATTGTTCGTTGTGTTCGTGTATAGCGAGTGTTGAATTGAATACAATTTAAAGCATTCAAGGACAATTAATATACATTAAAAGCTATAGATGTGTTATGTTGCTTAGCTATAACTAAATTCGTATATTTGTATTTGAATATAAAAACTATATGTGTTTGAAGAATTGATGAAAAACTCTCTCTATTCAAGGTTATTTTGGTTTTAATGTACACTAGTCACTATTGAGTAAATTTACTATATTCACTTTATAAGCTAGTTGACTAGCAGCAGCGCATATTTTTGCTGCTTGACTGTTTGAATGTTGAATTCTGTTGAGTGGAGAGCGCCAATTTGTAATCTCAAAGCGCTAATAACGATAATTTTGTTTTAATAATGAACTCGCGTACCTGTTTCTTTGAGGAAATTTTTGCAGAGCAAAATGGTTGCAGATATAAATGATCTCGTTTATTAATTGACTGATTGGTTGAATGAGAATATTTAGTTAGCCCTGATATGGTTTTATTTTAGCTAACATACTTGATCATTCTACAATAAACAAAATTAGAAATTATGTAATAACTTCGACATTAATTTGTAGAGCCTAAAAATATATGTATCCAATTAAAATAAGAAGCTTCTACGAATTTCTTGAGGACATTTTAATATCAATGAAGTTTGATTAATAAATTGAGGTCCTGATAGAAAAGGCTGCAACAAACATTAAAATATTACAGAAGGAAATAAAAGCACGAACCTTCTATGTATGTTATTGTTCCACTCAAACTCTTTAATAAAAGATGGTGCATGATCACTATAGATTACGGCGCTCCTTAATCAACGATCACCACTCAAATGGAACGATCTGTAAAAATATTTTGACATTCTCTTAAGCCAAGATTCGTTAAGGCTCTTCCCAGAAGTCTTTCAACAGAATTCAATGGAATTCATTCAAATTTAGGAATGATTCTCCATTTTTTTTTGTATCCTCTGAAAAATTCTATAAAACCTGATACATTCAACCACCAGATAATTTTGTGAAAGAATCTTTTGCCTAAACACTAATGACTACATGACATAACTCATGCTTAGCTTGCACGAAACACCCAGCAAACGAAATGTAAACAAATGAGATACAATTTTTCAATTTCCTCAAAATCGTAAAAAGCCATTTTTCATCTTTCTAATATTCTCAATAATCATAATTTATCGGGTATCAATATCATTCCATCAAAAACAGTATGTAGAGAAGTAAAATAAATTTTGTCCTTTTTCATTGACTCTAATCCGCATCAAAGTATCAAAAGCATCAAAGCCATTATAAAGCATCACGCAGAATCAAACAACACATCTAACAGTCAAACAGTGAAAAATAATGACTTGAAATTTGAACGAAAAACCCCTAGAATCGAGACAATTTCTCCATTGGGAATTAGAAAAACATATAATCGTAAAATCATAATGCCAGCTCGGTAATAATGGAAAAAGATTAAAAAAGGATTTCTATTCATTTGGATTTTTGAATTAAATTGAATAAAAAAGAGAGAATCTTTGTAAATAGGAGAAAATCCTGAATAACCATAAAAATGGAATATCATCTTTAAGGTATCAAAAGCCCTCTTTTGGGTAAAAGATCAAATAAGTTTAAATTTTCAAACAATCTTGCTAAATTGCAACAATTGAAATTTCTCCAGAGATCATAATGCTAAAAATTCTATTCAATAAATGAATAAAATCTTACATCAAATCTAAACGATCTTTGTTCAATATTTGCGCAACAGCGAATGCTGAATAATACAAGTAAAATAATAATAGCATAATTGTTTCCCCATATGGCAAAAGTTTGATTTATTTCACCTTCAACTTTTCTTTTGCGATCGTAAGCCTTTTGCCATTTTCCCATTACAATTCTTGCCATGTTTCTAGACATTTCACATTAAAAACTGGACAGAAAAAAGAACCTTCCAATAAAAAAGGCTTCCTTCTTCTTGTTGCCCTGAAATTTGAATTTTTATTGGAAGAAACAAAAGAAAAGTGGAAAATATCAAGAATTTCTACTTTGGATGCATTTTTAATTAAAACCAGCAAAAAAACAGAACGGCTATGAAATGAGAGAGAAAAGTTATTCTACACGATTGCACAATTCTATACAGTGTTGGTCTTGTGGAAAGGAATTTAAGGATACGAAAAATTACTGAAGCTTCTTTTATCAAGAATTTAATAAATTGAATTAATAAAAAGTATCCTTTTCCAAAATCAATATAATTTTGACAGAACCTTTATATTTCTTCTCATAAAAATGTGTTTAATTTTTTTCCTTAAATTATTCATACAGTTCTTCGGGTGGTCTTGCATGTAACAACAATTAATATCGAATTGCATAAAATTACATCTTAATCCTCACAACTTAATCCATTTTGACCAGCCACTGTACGATCATTTTGCCATTTTGCATTTTTTATAATATCAGACATTACTTCATATCGGGAACGAAATTTATTTCATCTTTCATTCCTTTTACTTGTAGTTTTCTTCTACCGTGTTTTTAGTTTTTCTGCTTTTTGTTTTACGTTTTCTTTGGTTCTTTGGTGATCATTCTTGCCACAATTTTGACGACAGCAAAAAGATAAGGAAAGGAGCCTAGAATAGTATAGTACCCTGAAACCCTTGAAACACCACTATATACCTAAAAAATAGTTTTATATTAAATATGTTAACTATCATATGTTATTATGTAGGAAATCTTCCTGAACCAACAAAAACTTTATAAATTTTGAAATAGAATTCTTTAAGAAATCTTCTAGCCAATCATTAGTTATTTTTATTTCAAAAAAAAAATTAAATTCCATCACGAGAATGTCATTTAGCCATACATCGATAGAGTATCATCAGAACATGGAACTCCTGTTTGATATAACTTTCGATTTCTTTCGCTTACTGAATTATATTTTTCACTTTATATAGGTAGTATTTTCTTGATTCTTTAACGGGCTAAAGTTCTGAATAACGAATAATAATAAATTATCATTTTTTCTGTTTTATAAAAGCGCATAGAATTTGAAAAATGACTCTTAATTTATTTGCTATTTGATATTTCTTAAATACGGGATAAATACCCAATAAAGAAGAAAATATGCTAAAAATGTTGAATAACTTGATATTCATATTTGGAAATTTTAGGATTTAGCATCTACCTTGATAAAATTCATAATATGATGGAAAAGAGGAAATTGAATCTTTGATTTATAATTTATCCAGCATTAAAAATGATTACAACATTCAACATAAGCAATCTCAACCCGTACTCTATTTTACATTTTACATCTTTCGCTTTCCTCATTGAATTTTATATATTATTTTATATCAGCCGCTTTATTGCAAAGAAAAAGGGTAAATGGCTTTAAAGAAGAGATTGAGACGGTTGCTTGCATAAACTTGCACCACTTGAGGATAGTTTTGAACATTTTGGCCATGGCTGAATTGCTGCGAACCATTGCTTCGTCTTCGCCGTTCGCAACAAACCACATGTAACAAATTAAAATTTATTTCTTTCAATTTTCGCAGCAAAAAAACAGTCTGGAGAATTTTTCTTGTCGCTTTCGTTATTTTTTGAGCTTTTATTTTCTACATTCTTTCTCTTACTTTTAGTTTTTTCCAGTCTTTTTCAAGTTTTTCTTTTTTATTCCAATCCACTTCAATATAGCTGCAATTTTTGCAGTTTTCTTATAATAGGCTGCTTCAGTTCTTGTCTCTTGCTCTTTTGTTTCTCAACTTTTTGGTGCTTTGAAATACCTGTGAACCGAGTACATGTGTTTGGCTGGCTACAAAATTTGCGTTTGACTTTCATTTGACCAACCGGAGGGACCTCAACTGCAACACTGCATGCTCAATGATTCGTCTACTAAATACAACTATATGCTTTTAACTAGCATAGCAAATCAACCCGAAAATGGCACAGTCAGACATATTGAGGCTCATTAATATTCCTAATGTGGTAATTTTGAATGCAAATATATCAACTTCAGCATTCCAATGCCTTTGCTAGGAAATATATTGCTGGTTATGCAGTTCCTTTTAGAGTAGAATTTTTGCTTAGGCAAGAAGTGTGGTTTTTGAGGAAAAATGATTTATATATCATACCTTGATATTAAAATTCAAAACTTTGAACAAAAAATTAAAACTGTAATTTATATTGCTTTTTATTGCGTGAAGATGAAGCTCTCGGGAAACCTTGATTGAATTTTAAGTAAAGCATTTCGATAACGTCCGTTTATCCTCCCAGCTTTAAAAGCCTTGAACACACAATTCAACCTTCCAACATATTCTTCAGCAATTTTGAATTGTAAAACTTCATAGAGTTGATTTTTTTTTGTTGCATTTTCGAGTCGCTCCACAGAGTTTTTGCTTCATTTCTTCAATATATTCTTGAAATATGTCAGTCATTCTCGTCAAAAAAAAGGTTTTTTCAAAATCAGTTTCTGTTTTCTTAAATATTTTCTTTCTTCAGCATCTGAAGCAAAAACACATTCAAGGTCAATTTTTTGCTGGCTGTCTATTCAACCATAATAACCAATTTCATCATCATCTTTGTCTTCGCTAAATTCTGCTGTAGATTCGTGAACAAAAATCTTAAAAACCATAAAAGCAACTGAAAAGTTTTATCAGTAAAAGAAATATAATAATAAAAAAGTGAAACGCGCAATAACGAAAGATTTGAGATTCCATTCTTCTCTGGAGATTTAAGAAGCATCCAAGCATCTAACATAAATATATAGCGAAAAAAATTGAAAAGAGAAAATTGAAAAAGCGAGGCAAAAAATCAACAATCTTCAAGATTTTTTTTGGTTTCGTTGTGGAAGGATTAAGAAAGATTCTGAATTTTGGGGTATAAAGAAAAGAAATGGGTTTTATTGAAAACACATTTTAACACATGAGAAGCGATATATGTGATTGAAGAATTGTGAAATTAGACTATTGTGTATTGTGTGGATTGTGTGGACGGATAAAAGAAGAATGGAAGACTTTTCCCGTTGAACTGAAGCAAAGAATTGAAGAATTGTTTTCAAAACTGAGTAGAAGACAGAACTATCAGAAGGTTCAATTCACTTATTATTTCACACAAGACTACAAGCAGCTCAATCCGATTTTGTAATAATAATTGTTTCTATAAAACTGAAAGTTCTTTTGTTATAAAGATTCTCAATGAAACTTCAGCTTTCCCACAAATCAGCGACCATTCACTAATATATCAAATAAGATGTACCTAATGAAATTTATTACGATCATATTTTTGATTAATCAGATGCTGAACAATTAGTACAACATTGTTCAGAATTAATAAAATTATAATTAAATGGTTTATAATTTTTAGAAAAAAAATTTTAATTACAAAACGTTAAGGAAAATTTTAATTCAGATGAGTTGATTACCCAAAAAGAAATATCACCATCACGACAAAACTTTAAATCTTGGAAATAAATTTACGAAATCACTTAAAATTCAAACGTAACTTGACTCTCACTCTTATGGGAAGTCGGAACGTTTTACTGGTTCTATCTAATTAAGACTTTTAAATATCTTTATTAAATTTATTGCAGTCCACCAGACATGAGAAATCGAGGAGTTGAGAACTCGAGACTCGAAATGCTGAAAATGTTTAAAAAAGTCGAAAAGTGAACAAACAATAATTTATCCGAATTCAATCTCTCTGATTAATGGTGGAAAAAAGCAAAAAGTTCAAATACAGAAAAACTTTATGTATTTTTTTACCATTCTTAATATTATTATAATGTATCCAATTTTTTCCTCCATGAGTATTCCACAAGTATGAAAAATATGAAAAGTATAAAAATTAAATAATAAACCATCTTCAAGGTGATCTTATGGTTTTTGTGTGTTTGTAATTATTTTTGCCACAGCGATTCGATTCTTTTTGGGCAGATATATAATATTTTTTCGGTTTGTGCATCGAAACACATTTTTTGTCGTAATTATAATTAGCACCATTTATAATTTTGCATTCGTCAAAGCGCAAAAAACGACTGCTTCAGCTAAATTTGAGAAGGTCTTCTGCGTGTTGGTGTTAAGACCAAAAAAAGTAGAAGAAATATATTCTAATGGAGTGTGTGTTAATAGGTGAATTTTAGAAGAAGTCACTGGAACAAGAAATTTTCATTTGTGAATCCATTTGTGTGAAAACTGATAAATCAATGAAAATTTCCACCCTTTTACCACCTTCCTCCAACTTGGGCCATTCACTCTGTAATTGACGAGAGAAGTCGCCTTAAAAAGCAGAAAAGCTCAGGTATTTAAAACAGCAAAAGTTAAATTTAATTGTGGGAAAAAAGTGTCTTTATGTAATTTTATTTGCAATTTGGTTTCAGTTCAATTTTGCAAAGTCAGAACGGACGAAAAAAGTGACTTTAAAAATGGATACAATAAATCTCCACAAAGAACTTCACATGAATGCGATTTTAGCTTTCAATTGTTTTTGTCAGCTTTATTTTTGGGGAAAAAAACTGTGCTCTTGAGCGTTAAATTAAGATTTAATTAGATATAATAAATGAATGTCGCATGTAGATAATATGCTGGTTAATTAAATTTAAATATAATTTTACATGTTTAATTCAAGTTTACAAAAGCTGAAGGAGAATATATGCTTTGAAGTTGTTTTCAACAGGTTTGTATATTTGAAGGTATAAGTACATTGAGTTGAAGAACACTAAGTAACAATAAAGTTCTATTATTTCTTGTACTTATACAATTTTAAATGAAGTTTTTAATATAAGTTCTGTTTAGCAAGCAAAGACTAAAGAGACTTGTTACTTGTCATTATTTAGTAGAGCTTTCAGTCTTAAAAATAAAATCAATTTCGATTTAGAAATAAAGTGGCTTGCAAGTTGAAGTGCAAGTTGCAAGCCACAATTTGTACTTCAATGTGTAAATACACAATGAAGCTATATTCAGTTAAATGAAGTCATTACCACAAAAAGATATACAAAGTATCTTTTGAAATCTATTCTATATATTCAGTAAATGGCTCTAGACTGAGAAACACTTCACTGGAAGTCAAGAATGTAAAGAAATTAAATCAAACATGCTAATCAATTCAATTACATTTAAAATTCAATCAGCCCACAGAATAGCTTTTAGAATTAGATACAAATTGATTCTTTTCCATTAAAAAAATTTCATTATTTGTTTGCAAATAAATAAAATATTCAAAGATTCGAATATCACAGAATAAATTTGTAAACCGCATGTCTAAAACTCTTTTTAAGAGCAAATATCCGAATAACAAAAAATAACTAAACATGAAAAAAATTTCATTTGGACTTGTCCTTGCCATTTTTCATGTTAATTGCGTAACAGAGACTTATTTCCTCAATTACAGCATTACAGCTCTGTAAGCAAAGCCTAAAAAATCCATAAATTGAAACCAGAAAACGACTAATTTCAACGAGGTTAGAGATTCTTTGGAAATTCCTCAAAACATTGACGCAATCATTACAAAAATTTATCGAAAAATAACAACCATTTTCGGGAATAGCTAAAAACTATGAAAATGTGTAAGTGAAATTTCGTAAGCGAACTATGTAATCATTATTTGATAAAAAAAATAAAAAAAATATCAATACAAATATAAAACACTTTATGACAAATAAAATGTCAATGAAGTATTTTTCGTTTTATTATCGAAACTGCTTGTTTATCAAAATCTAATGATTTGAATTAAAATTTTTCTAGACGTACCAATTTGCCACTTCCTTCCCAACAAACTACATAAACCACTTATCAAAGAGTGGGAGAGTGTAACATATGTGCTGGAAATTTATTATGTGAGAATAACTCTAGTTAAGTAAATTTCTTACTGATGGAGTTGGTGAAATAAAAAGAGAATTGCCTCTATTTTTTGCTGAATGATAATAAATTGTTAAAAATGTGCTAAAAATTTCGAGACGCATCCATTATATTAACTACTTTTTACTTTAATTCAAGATAAGTCAAAAATTATGCATAATTATCTCCTCTTAAGATTTTCAGTTAGAAAACTTGTATTTAATAAGATTCTCTTCAAAAATAATCCAAATTTAAATAATCCAACCATTAAGACCAGCCCCTTACAAATTAAAAAATTCCAATAATCCGACAATAATCATATAACTGGTCAAAATGCAACCAAAATCATGCGACTGATTTTCTTGTACGCGTTGATGATTGTTATCAAGAAATTCCAAACAACTTTTATTACCAATATAACAGCTTTCAGACTCTTAATCGAATTATTTTTTTTGCAAAATATCATATGCGCCATAGCCTTATCATTATAGAATTTGTCTAAGTACAGATAGCTGATACGCGGCGCTTGTTGTTTTTATTTGGAAGAAATTTGCGCAAGTGGACAAGAAAACAATCAATTTTCTGCCCGAATTTACAAAAGAAAGCGTTTTACGCTGCTTATCACTTGTCGCAAGTAAATACTAAAATAATGAAAAAGTAATTTCCAGATAAGATTGTGGCAAAAGTGGTATTAAAGTCAAAATATGGTATTAGCCGTAGAACCACTGAATTCTGCAAATGTTTGCACAAATATTAGATATATTTAAAAGAGTGTCGTCTGTGATCAAACATTCCAAATTAAAATATAAACATTCAAGAGCCACGGCACCTAACGAAATTTAATGAAATGATCAAACAACCAAAAAAGCTGACAAAAAGATATTAACGCAACCAAAAATTTTCGACGAGACTCATAACAATTTTTTTTGTTTTTTTTTTCTTTCAAATTTGAAAAAAAAACTTGTGAATATGAAATGAATAAAAATTTAAATACGTAACGCGACCTTGAAACCCAAAGAGAAATGGTGTAATACGTAAGTTGCACACTTCAAAAACATATGCGGACAACTGATACACACACAATGTCCGTTGCTGCTCGCATAAATTGGAGCTGCCTGAACAAAAATTGTAAATTGTATGCTGAATAAATTTTTGTTGTCGAATTTTTTAAAGTTTCTCATGTATGAAATGTATGTAGCTGGTAGCTCAGTATGACTGTATAGTAGATATATACATGCAGTGTATGAAGTGGAAAAGCAATTTTCAGCTTAAGTTGTTCGTACATGAAAGTGCTAGTTATGTAATTTTATTTTATGTGTTACAATTAAAGTTTTCACGAGACAAAATCACAAGTTTTTCGTTGGATATGGGAATGAGATTGAGAAGGAAATGACACAATTTAATTAATTTGAATGTGGATGTTATGGGTTCTTTGAAAGTATTTTTTGAACTTTCTCAGCTAAAATGAATTAATACTTAATAATGTTTAATTTTTTATGAGTTTTTGATAATCGAAAATTTTATGAGTTAATTTTAAATGAAAGTTCTTGAAACTAAATGAAACTTTGATTGCATTTTATTATTATGTCTTAATTTTCTCGTTAAAAAAATCTTTATGATATGTTTTGTAATGATTAACGTTTCCTTGAATAATATTATGAAATAATTTTGAAAATAAGTGAAATAAGTGAATTTTTTTTAAAATGTTGTTCGTGTTCTTTTACAAACATTTTATCAAATTTATCAAAGAGTAAAGACACTTTGATTCAATTATATGTTTAGATATTTATTTATTGAATATTATATAATGTTCAAAAAGTTAATTGTCCAAACTTCATTGATAAAAACCCCAAGCTCCCTCTAGCCTAAAACCATAAAATGATCCAGACATAAGATTAAAAATTTATGAATCATATCCTGGATCTTTACTTCAAAGTAAATTGATCAAAACAGCCAATACCTCGCGCACTCTTATCAAGCGCCTGCCTTTCAATAGAAATTGAAAATCGTCAACATCAAAAGCTATATGACTCACTTTGAACTTTGCTAAATACGCCAAAAGTATTTATAATTACCCGAAGAACAAAATATTATCAAAAACGTAAAATAAATTATAGAGCTCAATTTCTTCAATCCAAAAATTGTGTTTTCGACGAAAATATTTTAAACAGCAAAAAATACTCACAAAATACCCAAAAAAACAAATATGTGTAAAATGGCTCGAAAAGTACAAAAAATAATCCAATTCGAAAATTCTCTCGCTATCAAAATTTTGAATAAACTCAAAAAACTCGAAATAATTAAATACGTGATTGTTTGCTATTTGGTAGCTAGATAGCTATGATAGCACAAACACCATTCAAAAAAAATACTTTCCCGTCTACAATTCTATAATCATCATTACAATATATTTCACAATTTTTCACGTCACTCATGTTCTCTATGATGTAGCGATGTTTTGATGTTGTGATGGGAATTCAGCAGAGTTTTTGAAGCTTTATAATTTGTGTGTAGTATGAAATGGTGATGAAGAAATTCAAATTTGTCGGGGCCAGCTCGGAATCTCGCTCGTGTAAAAAGTTTGTTTTTCTCTGCATTCTTTAATCTTCAAACTTTTTCAGAGATTTGTAAATTTTGTAAAATTCTATAATTCCCTGTAATTTCAATAAACAAACTGTTGAGCGCTTTTCTTTTGATGGTGAAAATTGAAAACATACATTTCCCTCGCAATAACTATTTTTACTCTAGCGTTTAGTATGAGCGCGTAAATTTAGAAAGAAATGGTTGTGAAACGTTCCACAGAGTGAAACATATATGAGAAAAATATAAATCATGAGGAGCGTTGGCTAATTTACCCTTCAAATTGGAGTAAAAGTATGTTATTGAATCAAATCGTATAGCTTTCAGTTTGGTTGCGCAATAATATTTATTTTTGTATTTTTACATCGATATGGTCATAACAAATGATTAGTTTTAGAGTATTGTAGCCGTTAGTAATATGCTATCGATGTTTTTAATTATTGGATATTAAAAAAACATATTTTTTATTTTAATTAGTGAAATGGGAATCCCGTATAAAATATGATTACTAATTATTCATAATTAATCATCAAATCAATGTGTCATTAAAATGTAGTTTTATATATTACAAAGTTTTAGAAACACTTTCGATCAACATTCTAATTATTATTATAAGTTAGATTTGCATTTACATTTCAAATAATATTTTAAGTTAGGTTTATATTTGACCTCATGGTGTATTAAATAATTAGAAAAATTAAATTATGTGATAATTGAAGGTAAAACTCAATCAAACATTTGAAAAAATTTAATCGGCATATCATAAAGAATTTGTTTTCAAATTGATTCTGCGGTAAAGCCTTAAATAAAAGCGCGCTCAAAATACATTTATGAGCAAGTTCTTCCAATCATACAAACAGCAAAAAAGTCTTTCCCGCATCTAAAAATTCGCCATCATCATCGAAAAGCGAAAAATACTTCCCTCGTCCAAGTCCAACGAAAGCGAAAGTTTCCTCACCGCTTCTGCTTCTTCTTGTGTCTGCACTGAGCTGGTGCTCGTCACAAGAACTTTTGCTGCAACAGCCAAAAACCTGAATTCAATACTCCTTCTCTTCTAACACGATCATACGGCCCAACATTCATCCAACATTTGAGCGCAATTTTACTTTGTGTGCCAGTCAATTCCACAATTTCCTTCCACATATTTGGCTGTGTGAAAAAAAGCTTCGCTCTAAGAGCATACTGAATATACTGAGCAACTGGCTTATAACATTAACTTACATATACACTGACGCTTACCCAGTGAAGTACATAGAAAGAAAAATTCAACAAAAAAGTTTTTTTTCACTTTTCTTATTGTAATTTTGAGCGTGAAGCCGAGCAAACGTTCAACGGCTTTACGGTGTTTTCATATAATTTTTATATTTAATTTATATTTTTGTTTTATGATTTTCTGGTTGGAATTGCGGATGGAAGTTCTGCACTGTAAATAGTGTTAATATTGTCTTTAATTCGATCGTTTGCAGATTTATTTCTGTGCGTTTTGAACGAGAAATTTGTGAGATTTTGTGCGAGAGTTCGGGAAAAATTATTTTCAATCGACATTTTCCCGCGACTATTTGTTTAAACTTAGTTTTCGAGTATTTTTCAGTTTTTTCAATTGAAAGTTTTTAGTTCGGAATTTTTGTGTAAATAGTTTAAAATTGCGAGTAAAATAAAATATCTATGAAAGTTATTAAAAAACTGCAATAAATTGCAAAAAACAGCAATAAACTAGGAAATAAAAAATAAATAGGATAACGTTGCTTAAAAATATAAGAAGCGTAACAACAAAATTGATGAGTCAATCGAACACCTGAGGATTAAAAGTGGATTAACAAAAGTGGTGCGAATTTTTATGTTTTCTTCAATTCTTCGTGAAGCTCGCAAACAACAGAAATTTTCGAAAATGTAAAAAAGTAAAACTGTGGTCTTGTGCAAGAAGTTTAGCCAAAAATTAAGAAGATAAAAACAACAAAAAAACAATTACAAACACATAAATTGTTTTATGAGAAGAAACAAAAACATTTATTTTCTTGATGAAATTGAAGAAAAAATCGAAAATTTAAAAAAGAAACGAAAAACCTTCAGCTTTTACTTTCGTTATTCGGATTATTGTGAACTTACAAAACTTATGTTGTAATGCTTTTACACAATTCATTGTATAAATTGTTTGTATAACTTTTGTAATTGAATGAAACGGTGAAAAAGTGCCTAAAATTAAGTAAAACTTAATTGAGTGGAAACAATTAGCTAGTGGCCTGTAATTACAGTCAATTACTGAAATACAAATCAAGTAGAAAATACATCAACTTAGAGCCAAAAGGATAATAAGGACGATAAGGATATCAGTGCTAATTAATTAAACAGTGCAGTGGACTATGGAATTTTCACTGTTTCTTTTAGTGGAAATGGATTTTAACTACAAAACTGTCGTTAAACTAGTAAAAACAATATGACTTATTAATCTAGATATAAAATATTTCTTTTTACGAAAAAATGGGTTACAATTTGAAGAAAATCTAGAAATAAACAAAAACAAGGATTATAAAAGTGGATTGTGCAAAAGTGCAATAATAAACAGATTGTAACTCAACAGCAAATCCGTTGATAAGATTGATTAACTCAATTGGATTATTTTCTTTTTGGATTACCAAAAAACAGGTGAGTTTTCTTTTAAAATATCAAATTATCTTCCAAAGATTACTAAACAGGAAGCAAAACGCCATCTATTGTCGCTTCGCGTAGTAAACCACCAGTATTTGATTGTACGATGATAATTTTTAAAATACAGCTGCAAGACACGAGTTTAGGTTTAATGGTTTAAATGAATACACTACTGTACTCTTCTAGAATTATCAAAAATCCTTTAGGGATTGGTCACCTTTCAGTAAGCGTAAGGAGATACTATCATACTGTAAGGTAAAATTATGGTATTTCATGAAATATCAAATTACCCCAAAAAATATTATGAACAATTAATTTTTACTCTAGAATCATTTTATAAGTTACCATTTTGCAAAACTCAAAATCTTAAAATAATAAAATATCCAAAAGATTCCAAATTCCAAATCTTCAAATACCCTAGACAAGTAGAATAATCCATTAAAAATTTCTCGAGCATTTAGTTTTTATGACGACAAAAAAGACATAAAAGTCATAAAAATTATCCCGAAAAGAACATTTTTCTATTTTCTTGAATTTCAAAACATTTCTTAGCATTGAAAGCATTTGTAGCATTTTGTTATCGCATAGTTTTACAGATATTATACAAAAATACTGAAGCCATGTCCTTTTCACTATTTTCCCAATGTTTTATCTGTTTTATGTTTAATGTCCTCCCAGCCAATCGTAGGCCCGCATAGAGGCAAGATGACTTTTAAAGACAAATGCAGACAAACATCAGAACCGTATAGAAAAGAAGAAATGATAAAAATGCATTGATGGTTGTTTTGGGAAAGTCGTAAATCATCCTGGCATATTTTTTTCGAAAATCTAAAATGAAATTAGACAAAAACTATGTTCCCATAAATTTTGGAACTGTGCGTTCTATTAAATGACTGCTAGTTAGTTTACTACAAGGGAAGCATTGTAGAGCTACATAATGATGGATCAATTGTTTTAATTAATAAATCATGATGGCTCGTTAAGTTTTAAAAATATTTTGGTATGCATTTTTAGACTCAAAACAGGAATTCATGCTTTCCCAGCTAAAGTCAAACAGTATACCCAGTAAATTGTCTTTTTTAAATAACTCAACACAAGTTAAGAACAATATTCTCTTAAGTATTCAAACAAAAAAGCCTAGAACGAAACCTATAAATTATTATATAATTTATAAGAAGCTGTAACCATTTTTTACAATTTCAAACATTCCAAAATTTCCCGCAACTACAAATACCAACATAAACTTTAAAAACTCCTAAACAAATCTAAAATCAGAAATGTAAGAAAAAACTCCCACGAGCGCCTTGCTCAATAGATTTCTTGTGCATTTCAAATATGCCTTTTAAAATATGTTGGCTCAACATTTAAAACGTTTTGCCACAGCCAAACCAGCTCTGCAATACCTCAAGTTATGTAATTGCATTTCGATTTTCAAAATTGAAACTTTTCAATTTGAGCAAAAAACTTCTGCGAGAAGACCAAGCGGTCAGTGTGTCAAACTTTAAAATGTCTGAAATGTTTAAAATATGTTTGAAAAGTGAGGCAGAAAACTCTGCATCTGATTTGTGATTCACTTTTTAAATAAGAAAATAGGCGAGTTTTCCGCCAAACTTTTGCAAAATGCCATTGAATCTCAGAAATTCCCAAGCGGTCTCTCATTAGAGGTCTCCTTTTTCAGTGTATTTTTTAAATATTTTTACATGAATACTTGAATAAGTTGGACACTCAAATACTTGGAATCATAAAAAGTAAAATTATGCAATACTTTTCTCAGTTTTTCGAGAAAAGTTTTAAAATATATAAATTCATTCTTCACACACTACACAATCAAAAATAAAAAATTAACTAAAAAACGAAACGAATTTCTTTTGCAACCCGCAAAAAGCTACAAAAAATGTGGCAAAATAATGCTCAAAACTCTTTCACTTTTTCAAAAAAATATTAAAAATTAAGAAATTTCGTTGAAAAAGTTGAAAATCGTGAAATTGATGCAACAGAATTATTTTGGGTGAGCTTTCATGAGCAAGCCATGAAGTTATAACCATGGCGTCAACTAACGCAAACTTTAATTCAGACAATTTTAAAAAGTCGTGGAAAGCCAAAAGGCTGCCATTCAAACCCAAAGGTCTCAAACATCAAAAAATAGCAAAAGTCACAATATACTCTTACAAGTCTCGGCCACTTCTTGCATGTTCTGCAGATTAATCGGCTGCGATTAAAGAAAAAATACTGAGCAACTGAAAAACTGAAAACTGACAAACTTAACAAAAAACTTAAAAAGTCAAATGTGAATATTGAGAAAGCGCAAAAGTCAATTCAATTGAAAACGCTGAAAACGCTGAAAAAGCTGAAAAGCTGAGCAAAAGTAAGAATAACGACTTTTTGTGTTACTTTCGTGTATCACGTTTTTATTAAAAACTTTTTTATGTTTTATATTGCGAAGCATAAAAAGTAGTTTGTGAATACTTTTCTGCCTGTGTGCTATATGGATTTCAATTCAACTTAATTGAATAGACAAAATTGCATAATGAAAAATAAACATTTTACGCAAGATGTACTGAGGAGAGAAATTTTCATGGAGGCACCAAGAAATTTTCAAATTATGCTTTCCAGATTTTTTCCCATAATGAATGCACATTTGGATGCCAAGAATTTCATAAACCAGTTCAAACTGATAATCTTCTTAAAAACTTGAATTTTCACAGAAATACAACATAGAACTTCCAAGAACTTCTTTATCTTTGCTCTAAAAAATCATATCAAGAAGTATAAAAATATTCCTGGATCTAAATACCCCTCTATTCAAAACTAAATGTTAACAAAATAAAAATTAAATAATATTAAGAAATGAGGTCAATAAGGTCTCGTGATCTAAGCCCCAAAGAAAGCAAAAAATCTAGAGAAGCAGGCAAGGAAGTGCGTAAATAAACATTTGCCTTCCTGACCCGCTTTCAAAATTCAAATTGTGCACCAATTCAAACAAAAACTCGCATCGTTTTCATTCATCAATTCCATAGCGCAACACTGGAAATGAAAACGAAAGCTCTTTCAATCATTTTTTTTTTCATTTTAACATAATGCATTGCTATTACATATTATTAAAACAAAAATACATAATATTACTTCACATTGAAAACAAAAAAATAATACTGAAAATGAAAAATACTTTCACTAACCTAGTTTTTTCTTATACAATACTGACTTACTAGGTGGGCTAGTGCTAGTGCATTGACGGGACTTTTGATGTATTTTCTTGTTGTTTTATTAATCTGGGAAATGGTTGATACTTCCGACATTTGATTGAGTAATGATGTTGTTACTTTTTAATTTTATTTGCTGCTAATTCTTTTGTTGCAATGTATATGTGCATTAATTTTTTTGGTTTTTGATCTTATTTTACTATCGATGATTAAGTTAAATCTGATTTCTAATAAATGAGAGAACACATTTTTCACTGATGAATAATAAAAATGAATAAATAAAACTCAAACTTAAAGACAACTCATTTACATAATAAATCTAATTTCTTTTCAAATGCCATTTAGAGCTTTTTTCTTACAAAAACAAAATATATGTCAAGCAGACCAGCCCTTTAACTGCCTGCAACATTCAACAATATTTTAATTTTACTTTTAAATTTTCAGCTTTTTTACTCCAATGTGTGTCAGAGCTCTTTCTCTTTCCGTTCAATACACGAAATATGAAATAAAAACTTTTCGCAGTTTAACTTTTAGTTTTCATTTTCATTTCGATATTGTAATATTGTATTGTAAATTATTACTTAATGCACACAAACAGCACAAACATTTGTGCAATACTGCAGTGTATACATTTTTTTTTGAGCATTTCATGCTTTGATCATTTCAACAACATAGTTTTCAGTGTTTCATGCAATTTTTGGCTTTTTATTTGGGAAATTTTTAATTTTGAGTTTCACCAAAATATATTAAATTATTATTATTATTGCGTAAAATTGCTTGGATTTTCGTTAATGTTCATTCTTTCAAGTTTTTAGATTTTTTGGTGGTTGACCACAGCCATTGACCACAGCTTTATCGAAACCTTTTAATTGATGAAAAAATCTTCTATTTCTTATGTTTCATTCTCAGTTTCATTTAGTTTGCAATGTTAAGGTTTTCAGGTATTGCAGAGATATTTGAAAAATTTACTGTTTCATTTTTTGATTTTACAGAATTCCTATCTAATGATATTTGTAATAAAAGTCTATTATTAGACCTAAATTTCATTTTAGCGGTCATCACGCAATTCCTTCATATCTCGAGATAGTCAAGAACTACTAACTTTGTTTTCCTGAACTGAATTGTTCTACTTGCACAGTTTCTTTATCAGCCTATTTGAGTTTTCTCAATTGCTTATTGCATGGCAAATAAACAAATATACAGATATCGAACTATTGAAACTAGAAATAAAATCAGAAATGTGTTGAAAATGACAGCAAACATTAAAGAACAAGAAACTAGAAAAGTAGAAATAAAAACTGAAAATATTGTAATTTTTAGTTTGCACTTTTTGCTCTAGAAAAACTAAATTGATTAGACATTGCTCCAACAAACCCCTTGCTGAAGACCACGTTGCAAGGAAATGAGAATTGAATTGAATTTTTTTTTGAAAAACGAAAGTAGAACAGATTTGCCAAGCATTCACGTTTTTTGACCACATGTTTCCACTTTTCTCAGCTATTTCAGCTCTCATAGTAAAATGTAGTGACTCAGGTCGGGCCCAGCTTCAAAGTGGTCATTGATGGCAGGTCGTTAATGTTTTTATGACACATTTAGTTAGTATTTTAAGTTTTTGGGTGATTTCTGGGTGATATTTGTTCGATTGATAAAAAAAAAAATTATGTACTAAAACAGAATAATTTATCATTGAAACCCTAAAATAAATAATTATTCATTAGAAATTTTGAAAATCACTTAATATTCTTATAAAACATTAGATTTATGCTAATTAAAGGAAGAAAAATTGCTTTAGAAAAAAAAATAATAATATTTACCACCCATCAAAACCCTCCCCGCTAGAATTAACAATTTAGTAGATTTTTAGTGCAACAACTTTTTTATGTTAGCTATTTATTGTCAATTACTATTATTTAATAAGTTGAGCATATTTGCTCACAGCTCGACTACAAAACTCACTCAATGTATGTATGAAAACTCGCCACACATGCAAAGCCCCATTAAAGCCGTATAAAAGTGTAAATGAGGCAGCGCGGAAAAAATTCATTCACATTATTTTATTTTTTGTTAATATTTTTTGCGATAAGAAGAAAAAATAATCATAATAAAAATTGAGTTTATTTTTAACGAAAATTTCTCAATGAAAACGAAAATTTGTACGCGATTATTTTTAGTAGTAAAAGTTTTATTTTTATTTTTTCAATTTGTAGAATTGTGTAAATCTTGTATTGAAAACAATCTGGCGAGCGCACAGAATAACTAATAATCATTAGGCAAATTAAGTCTTGGCGGACCCGAAACGTAAATTGTTTTTACGTTTTAAGATACGATTTACTACGATTTCTATGAAATTTACAATCAATTCGATTAAAAACATTCGCACTTTGCTATAGGTGTTTTTTATTGGGTGCGTGAGTTTTCTAGAGTATCTATGTCTTATGTATGTGCGGTTTTTCTTGAGTTGTGTGATTGAGATGGTAATAATGGAAATAGTAGCGGAACGATGAAGTATAAGGGTATTTTGGCTAATACGAAGTCGGTAATTCGCGTTAATTCACTAATTGCGACTATAAGTTTTTTTAATTATGTTTTTTAAGTTTCTTCAATACGTTAATTCTTTAAAGTTTATTATTCAATAATAATGCGAAATAAAGTTTTTTATCGAATTCTGAAGAGTTTTATTTTGGACTATGTTTTCATTTTTATTGTGGAAGAATTGGAGTAATGGATAAAAATAATGTAATGAGGAAGGAATTACTCTGTACTGAAAAAGCATTTTTGAAACTTTTAATATTTTAAGTTTTTAATTATTTAATGCTTCAAAAAATAACGCGAATTATGATAATCTCATAAGAACTCGATTTTATCATTGTTTTCGTGATTATTTCTGTTTTCTATGGATTTATTTGGAGTTTTTAGAGTTTGAAAACGAACTTGAAACTGTTATGATTTTCATATTTTTTAACCATGAACATTGAACAGTTTTTTTGAATTATTATGGAAATTGAAAGTTGAAATTATGTGAAGCCAACCAATATAAAGTTATTACGTATTTAATACATTGTAAAGTACTTAAAGGTTTTTATTGAACAACTGTTCAAATTAAATTGTAAAAGTATATATTTTGATAAGTTTTGTATAGGAGAGAATGGGGCTGTAGAAGTGAATGTCGATTGAAAGTTTTTAATTACATTTTTTTAACTGAATTTCTTTAAAACAATGATTGTGTTCTGTTCAATGACTATGTTCAAGTTAAAACATCTGTTTTGAGATTATTTTTTATACGAATTATAAATTTTTTCTTTGAGCAATACATTTAGCAACTTCATGTTGAATTTACCGATGCAATTCAGAGAGTATCACATTTTAAAATTTTTTAATTTATTAAGAAAACCGTATTGATCTTTTATTTTAAAATGTGTTAAATGAGTGGTAAATGCGTCTTAAAAAATTTCATGCAAATTAATCCAAGAAATTTAAAAACAATATCAAATATTTCTGATTTTTCGCCAAAAAACAAATGATTCACTCTTACAACATTCTTTCATTCCAGTTAAATTTCACCCTACAGAACTTATCGATAAAACTTTGCTACTCTCAATTTACCCAGAAAACTACTTGTGTCCATATTGAGCGCAACTCTGATTCACCTCGCCAGAATCAACAGAACGAATTCCTTTCGCTACAAATTTCTCAAGAAAAACCCTCAATTAAACATCAAAGCAATTTTTACAGCAATTTAGTATGAAATCATAGTAAATTATCGGTTCTAGCATTATTATTATAAGATATTTAATTTTTGTAATTTTTAAGGCCAATTTTTAAATATTGTGAAAAATCAGAAAATTATAGAAAATCTGTATACAAACTAGAATTACAATCGAAAGAGCTCCATTAAAACCAGTGAGGCATTATTCGTGACTATTGGATCGCAAACCTAGAAAAATTCAAACTATCAGGGTGTGTTAAATGCCTGAATGTAATTTTCCTATTTGATGCGATGATTGTCGTTGTTTGTAGCCGATGATGTGATTTGCTGTGCTGCCTGTACTAAATAGATTCTGCCAGTTCTAGCTTAAAAATCGCTACAAATTTTTACAATTTTGCATTGTTTGCATTGAATTCCACCGAGCTGCTATTTGCCCTATGTTGGATGTGAGTTGCGCGATTGTCATTATTTTCTAAAATTATCCATAGATTGGCATACAGAACGTAAAATTATGTAATTTGCCATTGTTAAAATGGTTTCGCTAGATAGAATTAAACCGAACGAGATTAATTAAATTTATGGATAATCGTTTTCCCGCAACAAAAAGTCTCTGAAATTTTATAGATTTAATTTTTCTAATTGTTTGTCGCCTCGGGAACTCGCCACACAAAGACCAAGCAATATATATTAGACACCCAGGTTGAGGTGCAACTTACTGAGATACTCAGAATGTTGTTGGAAGGGCATTGCTAGGAGTATTATGCAATTATAGTATTAAACTATATTTATTTATTTAAGAAAAAAACATTCCTAAACCAAAACTTGACTAAGAACCTACTCTAATGCCAGTTGAAACCTGGCCACACAAAAATGTGCTTAGTTGTTACAAAGCTTCCCATTTCCAGACATTTCCAAGAATATTTCCGATTAAGCATGAAAGCTGATAATTGCGCTGATGAGCACAAAACTCGATGCAGCTGAAAATCGTGCAATTCTGTAAAACGATCTTTGTCTCATGACACGTGAGCTTTCTGTTAGAACTTTTCCATTTATAGAATACAATTTAGAAAATCTGAGAAAAAAAATTTGATAAATATATATTCGAATTTCTATTTCTACAGGCGTTTTATCCATGCATTTTTGCTATGAAAACTTTAAACTTAATTTATTCAAAAATTGCGAAGTAATTGTACCAGCAAAAAGTAGCTTAGTTTATTGATGCATTAAAAATGTAAAGCTTTGATTCTAGCAGCGATTGGAGTTATCTGGTCTTTGTCAGGGAGCTTACTGCTCTGATTTTCCCACAAGCATTCAATCTATTCTAGTATAGGCATCGCGAACTGTTGCTTTTATTGCCTATATTGCTTTTATAAATACATGTAGCCAAAAGAAGAAAGAAATATTCTTGTTGGTTGCGAATATTTAATTTCCATTCATTCTGCTGTTCTGATGAATAATAATTGCAAATGAAGCAGCACAAGATTATATAATTTGCTAAAAATGTAATTTTGCATTTTTTGCAAGTAAATGAATTTGCATACGTCACAGATTTTTCAATTTTTACTTGAGTGAAACTGGCTTTTATGCCGCTTTTTGTTGTTAAGTTGTGAACGCTTGTACTGTTTGTAATGTGAAGCAGCAAAACCACTTCTTGGAATTAGCTGCAGTATTATAGATTTTATAGTTATACTCGATAGTTGTCTAAAAGACTAATAGTTGGAATTATTTTGAATTTTATATAACAGAAAATTGATCGCAATTTTACATATTTTCTATCGATCGATCGATGAATCAAATCAATAAATTAAAAAAGTCACAACGGAAACTATGATCAACAAAAATAAAATAAGTATCAATCAACTCATCCTTAAATTCCCCGATTTTCGAAATATTTCACCAAATTTCCCAAGATCCGCATCGTCATCACTATTAGCTCTCTACTTCTCCAGGAATTCCTCTGTTGCAGCGCGGAAAGAAGCGCGCACTTTCTGAATCCAACAACCAACCACAACACAGTCTCTCAATTATGTGACCTTGAAAACATTTCATATGAATAAGCAGCACGAAAAAAAGCTGAATGTGTAAATTAATAAGAGGAAAAAAATGTAGGAAGGAAAATATAAAAGCAATTTCTTGAAGAAACAATCATAAAAATAGATAGATAGATGATTTCGGCGGTAGTGTGCTAGAGAGGGAGTGGGAGGAAAAATGTAAAACTTTTTTGTTGATTAGCTGTTTTGAAGCAATGTTTCATTTACTCAACAAAGCTAGGAGCATTTATTTTCCAGTATTTAGACTAAATTAACAATTAATAAAAACTAAATATTTGTGAAAAACGTACAAAACTCCCGAAAAAGTTATGCTTCACCTTTTAAAGTTTTTTCAAGGTTATGGGAATGTATCAGATATATTTTTCAGGCATTATTAATCATTAATGATAAATTGATCTTGAAATTTCACTAATGACATCCAACATAACATTTTGATGAATCACATAATGTATAGGATTGTCGTAAGAACTTTTTGTTTTGAATAAATGTAATAAATACCAATAGATATATTTTATGCTTGATATAATATAATTATTGCACAAATAATTCAAAGTAAAGTTAATACATATTAGAATAACACCAACGAGTGTCTCCATAAGTGTTTACGATAAATTACCTTGCTATAATACAGCTAGACTAAACTCAACTTAATAGAAGCTATTGTGTATTTGAAAGAATAAATTAAAATTCAACAATCTCTCATCTTTCAAATATCTTAAAAATGATTTGCTTCAGTAGAAAATATTAGAATCATTACAAGTAAAATGAATAGATAATAATTGTTTTTAAAAAGCAAAAAAATCGTAAACATTTGGAAAACAACCACTTGTTACAACAAAAACCAAAACTTTTGTCAACATTCACAACTTTTATCTAAATAAATGTTTCCTAATTTTCAATAACACATTCAAAAAATGTTTTGACTGGTATTGCTGTGTAAAACTACTCAAAACAACGAAAAAAAAAATTATCTGTGGTCTTTGAGAAGAAATTCTCAGTTTTAGCTCCAAAAAGCCACTTAAGAACTTAATTGTTTCTACAATAAAAAAGCAACAAAATTTACCACAAAACTTACAATTCCATTTTATTATCTCGTTGGCTTGAAAGTCATTGAAAGTCTTTTTGGATTTAATCACTTCCTGATTTTGCTCGAAAAGCTAAAAATTTTGTTGCCAGCAGTTTTGACTTTTGAAGTTTTTTTGCGTTTAAATAAGTCTTGAATTCTCTTTTGAATTCACGCGAACCAACAGAAGAAAAAAAACTCTAAAACACTTCAAATAATAATAATAATCTTAAGCAACTTAGCTTAACGATAGATTTCGTCGAGCGATTTCCTTGAAAAAAGCTCCAACAAATCCAACAAGTGGTTTCGTGGGCCACAGCGACGGGAAAGTCGTGTCTCAATGACAAACCGACAAAAAAGCGAGGCTTGAAATTTGAATTCACACAATATTTCTCTCTTTGTATGAAATTTTGAATTTTTGTGTATGAAATTGAAAAGTTTCAAAGCATTTCAAACCATTTCAATATTATTTAACATAAAATGGAAAAAATATTTTTTAGACTTTTTCATGGTCACAGCCAGTATTACAACAAATGACGATCATAAATACAAACAAAGACTTATCGAATTTTTTTTTCAAATTTTGTTGAATTTGTTGTATTCAGCTGGAGTTGAAAAAAGAAGAAAAATATATGTGCTTACATAACTCAAATTACTGCTCGACTTACTTGACTGAATCTAAAGCACAACGTTTCATTTTATTGTGTATGCTATATTATGGTCATCTAATTAAAAAAATTATGTAAAGAAATCAACAGCAATAACATATAAATATTTTTATCGGAATAAACATTTTTATTTATTAGTCTTAACTCTTAAGTGATCATACATGAACAAACAAAATAATCTACGAAATTAATAATTATTCTTGGACAATAGTAGTGGCAGTCACACTAGTAATCAAAATAAGCGCGGAGTAACATAAATAACACAAATAAGAATGAATGGATTTCGAAAGTAAAAGTATAGAAATAGCCGAGAAATACTGAACTGATGAAATATGCTACTTAAATACTGAAAAACTAATAAGTTACTCGCCTATGCACCGCAATTATGTCCATTTTAATAGATTAATAAAAACAATTATGCTTGGGAAAGATTTTATTCAAAGACACTCGAATTAAAGACCGCATTGAATAAATTGTTTGCCCGTACAAAAATTCATAATAAAAGTTCAATGTTTATAAAAGTTGATTTGATGTTTCGACAGCGTTTGAAGGACACTTGTGAGATTTTTGACTGTCTAACGGATGAACGAAACTATTTTTTATGGAAATTAATGGTAAATAAATTTCGAAAAAAATTGGAAAACCGTGAACCTCCAGCCAACTAGGAAGCTGATTCAAGTTCAAACAGATTTCACTTTTTAAAATTTCGTGGCATTGTTTCAAGAACGTTGATATTTTGTTGTAATATTTGGTATGAATTTTTGAAATTTTTTAATGCTTTGAGGCTTAATTTATTACCTCAATATTTTTTCAGCTTGAACGTGAGAAGTTTCAGGAGCTTGTAGATTTCTATTTATTTGCTTCTTTCATAGTTTGAATGTTTGTTCTAATCAAAATGTTTTCGATTATTTTTGTTTACCATAAAATCAGAAATATTTCTTCAGTTAGTTTTTACTAGTCAAATTTTAAAAGCTCAATAAAATAATCGAAGATCACCAAAGATCATCCGAAGATCACTTATGAAATATTTCGAAAAATTACCAAGAACGATGGTTGTCATTGTGCAATAAATAGTCTATCAATTTTTGACACTGGAGTAGTCATATGACTAAAAAATTTAATCAATCTTTTCCTTGAAAAACTAAAAGCCCTCCAAAAAACAAAAGTTTATTGCCCACAGAATTTTCTAAATGCTAATCTTTTTATTGAAACTTTTTATCAAAAGTAGTTGCTCAATATCAAATATTTCATTTTTCCAAGTTCCAACTCCAAACTAGCAAAGTTTCAGTGGATTGCGTGTAATTTTTTAGTTATTTTTTGGTTGTAAATTTGTAGCTTTTCGTAGTTTTTTGTGAAAGAGAGGAAAAACATTAACAAAATTATGTGATAATTTCTGTTTTTCAAGGGCCCATAGTGGAGTTTCGAATGTTTACTACATATTACTAGTTACAAAAAATTATCAAAAAGCGCTAACTACAAAACTTTAAAAAACTTTCAATGAAACTGGAAAATGTATGTTCACATATTTATTTAATCATTTTGCAATAAAACGTGTGCGTCCTCCTTCTCGGCGATTAAATGCTGATGGTTACTCGGCGCAATGTATGTAATATCGACTTTGGCGAATGCTTCAATAACAAATGCCTTTTCCTTTTAGCTATTTTTTTGTGTTGCAATTGTAAGCATTTGTTTTAATTTGCCAATTATTATTTGCTTGCAGATAGAATGCTGATGTTGCAATACAGCAAGCATGGCGAGTGTATTCTCCAAGAAATTGGGGCAGCCTTCCGCGGGGAGCACCCTGCAGATTTGCAAATTGTCTGCGATGGCAGCAAAAATGTATTACGAGCACACAGACTAGTATTAGCAGCGGCAAGTCCGCTTATAAGGTAAAAATGAGTATTTAAAAAATGTGTAAAAATTATTGTTAAACTGTCATATAATCTCCATTGTTCTAATGCATTTCATTAACTTTGCTTGAAGCACTGACATAATTATAAATCAGTTCCGTTAAATTTATATTCTATGAGAACTCAATTAACATAAAATTTAATTGTCCCATTTAGAATGCTGTTAGAAGACACGCCGAGCCAAAATGAAGGTCTCACTACCATTCACTTCCCAGACATTCACATCAACTACTTTCGCCTGCTGTTGGATTTTCTATATTCCGGCCAAACTTACGTACCAGTTTATGAATTAGAACAATTACAAGATCTCTTAGAATTACTACAAATAAAACCAAATAAATGGCGTAGCGGTGATAGTAGAAAAGATATTGATAATGGTGAGTACTCACGAAACTGTGATGGATTTTCTCAAGAATTGGAAAATAATTTTATTTTATCTTTTAATCAACAGATTCCCAAAAATTAGATAGCACCAACGAAGGTGGATTAAATTTAATTAGCAAAAATAACAATAACCATAGCAATAACAATAGAAACCGTACAAGCAGCAGCACCCACAACGTGGAGTCACCTAAAGTCTCAGTGAAGAGCGAGCGGATAGCAAGATCTTCGTCGCATGAAACTGAGCCAGCATCATCTCCCACAGAAAAGGAAGCTTCAGCGCCAGAGGCAGAAATTGATGAATTGGACGCTAATGAAGATGATGAAAATAATAATGAAGATGAGGAGCGAGAAGAAGGGGAAGTATATGACGAAGATGAAAGTGGTGGACTCCGTGATCCTGAAACTTTAGAAAAATCAAAACTTTTCAAGAAAAAGAAAAAGCGACGAAGAAAGCGTGAGTTAACCCTCAGAAGTGACCAGAACCAGCAAATTGAGGATGATGATGAAATGGAGGAGGTGGGAGGACAATATCACATGAAGCATGAGCCTAGTGTCGAAATTGCCACCGATGACATTGAGGAGGGCAGTTTGTCCGACAACTATTCCAACAACAATTCGATTCACAAGAATTCCGCTACGATCCGAAGACGCCACTCGTCTTCATCGGATCCTGTTAATTTATCCATTACCAGCAAACAAGATCAGCATCAAGAAGACTCGGATGATGCCAATATTGATGTAGAAACAATCAGCAATGCACCAACTAAGGTAAAGATAATTAAAGTTTTTATTTAAAGGAAACACTTTTAATTTCATTTTTTTGTTTAGTCCCTTATGCCGCCACGCTTCTTAGACCCATTCAGAATAAAACGGAAAGCACTTTACATCCATCCATCTGAACATGAAAGTATGATGTTAAAGCCACTGCCAGAGCACGATCTACTGCATAATTCTCCAGCCGACAACTATGTAGTGACGCCGCATCGGAAGCGACGTCCTGGCTTCCATAATTCACCTGCCCAAAATCCACCCTTCGTTCCAAGCTATATTGAAGACTTGCGTCAGCCGCACAAGAATTACTTAACTCCTTCCATGCCTAACCCGTCCGCAGCTTATTTAAGTGGTAACTATGCTTGGATTGAAAGTCATGCTAATTTTTTTAAACAGCTCTTTTCTGCACAGAATTTGATTTCCTGAATGATCGGAAGATGATGTCAGCATCACCACCTCCTGGTCAGAGTTTGGGACCCACCGATTCACTAAATCCAAATAATCATAGAGAGATTAGCCGAAGGCGTCCACAAAGCGAAGATGGAGGGTCTCAATCGTCTCAGCACCATCCATCGCATTCTTTTGTTTATCCTTGGCCACATCCACCATCTTCTGCCGCAGCTGCTGCAGCTTCCCTTTTAGCAGCGTCTCTGCCTGGTGGACACAACGATCTTTTAGGTCTTACACAAGCATCCCTGCAGCATCCCAAATCAGAGCACGATCACGCTCACCACCAACATTCAAGGCATAACACCAGCAGCAGTTCATCTGGCAGCAATCCAAACTCTTCAAATCCAGTTCGAGAATATCGTTGCGAATATTGTGGAAAACAGTTTGGAATGAGTTGGAATCTGAAGACTCATTTAAGAGTACACACGGGTGAAAAGCCTTTTGCATGTAGACTCTGTGTCGCAATGTTCAAGCAAAAAGCTCATCTTTTGAAACATCTTTGTTCAGTTCATCGGAATATTATAAATTCACCAGAAAGTGGGGGACGCTACAAGTGCTGCTTCTGCACTTTATACTTCGATTCATTGCAAGAGCTGGTACGACATTTATCTGGCCACCATAATAATTTACTTCTCAGTAAAAATCTACACGAATGACACTTGCAGAAAGCTATGAAATTGAAGATAGCTGAGGATCAAGAATGATCTTGCAAAATTGAGGACCAAATTTTTTTTTTATTAAATGATACAAAATCTATACTCTATGTCTATACGTTGGGACAATTAAGTGATATATCTGTATATCAATTTTTTAGAAATTGCTGGAAAGTTTATGGATATTGCTTCATTGTCAATTCCACAATTTAATAATGAAAAAAAAAATTAAAAATGTAATTAACAATCAAAATGCAAAGTGAGCAAAGTTATGACAATAATTCAATTGCCAATCGCACAATTTATCAACCACAAAATATGTACATAGTTTAATAGTTTTCTCAATCAACCAAAAGGTATTAATACAAGTTGTATCACTCGTGAAAATATTGAAAGTTGTAATATTCAGAAGGAAATATATTCAAGAGTGAAATTAACATTTGGTTGATATTAAAATGGAAATTACAAGAAAGTTCAAAGAGCGGGTCTCATATTATAATTTGTAAATCATCGTCTGCATCTAATTGTTTTTCAAAAGAAATACTTTTAAAAGTACCAAAAATATTATTAAAAAAATATACTTATGAAAAAAAAAAAATTGTAAATTTAAACAAGAAATGTAAAAGACAAAAAATTATTAAGTTGCACCAAGTTGCACAAGTCGACCATTCTTTAAAAGTAATTTATTTTTATGTAAATTCTATTTATTTTTATATGCAATGAAGCCCAATAGAAAGAGTATTTATTTTGTTAAACTCACAATTCTGTATTTCTGTATTTTCCAAACAGCTATTTAACATTAATAAAAAGAAACTGTCTCAATTTATGACTTTTAAGCTTTCATTAAAATGAAAGTAAAAGTTTCAATATAAGTTACGTAAAGTATAAAATGTTCTCAAAATTCATTTCTCAAAAGAATTCGATTTCGAATCAATCTAGCTATTTTATAAAAATACACACATAACCATTTTGTTTTAATGTCAATAAAGTACAAAACTCAACTAAAAATCAATAATCATCAGCAAAAAGCAATAACAGATAATTTATTATCCTTCAACCTTTTTCTTATTAACTTGTAAATTTCGTTAAGTAATGTTAGAATTTAGTAGATGAATAACTAATTGAATATATCTTAATCAATTAACTTATATAAAAAAATTGTAAATAGTAGTTAAAGTTAACAATCGTTCTATACAGTCTATTTTCATTAATTTTAGATGATTCTGTACATTTTGAATTTTTTTGATAAAAAGTGAATAAAAAGATTAATTATAAAATATTTTATATTTTATTTTGTTGCTTTATTTTTCAGGATGTGCAATGCACATTGTGCATAGTTAATGTTGAAAAGAAATGAAATATATTTTTTTTATTCTAACGGTTTTATTCAAAATAATATACGAGGGGGCAATGTTAAACTATATATATATTTCATATATATGTTAATATATTGTTGTTAATATAAAATATAGAGTATCCGATATTTCAAAATGAAAAACGATATTCAATATCGATTATCGGAAATGAAAACATCGATGTTTATCAAAATCGACTTCAAAAACATCGATATTTTTAAACATCGATGTATCGATGTTAACGACTTTTTTTCAAAATTTCTAAAATATTTGGTTGAATTTTTAAATTTTATGAATATACAGAATTTGCATCGTTAAATAAGTATTTTTTGATACAGTTTCGGGACTAGTTCAATAGAGAGAAGAAAATAAGAGAAAAAATATTTTTCTTAAAATGAATTTTTGCTTTTGACACAAAATATTCAATATACTTCGATGTTGCCAGAAAAACATCGATGTTTCGATATATCGAAAAATTAAAACATCGATATAATATCGATGTTTTTCGATTCGATTAATCGTTTTTTTCGAACATCGATAAAACATCGGACACTCTAATAAAATATATTCTAACATATGTATATTGTTTACGTTCCATAATTTTCGGGTTTTTTATTGTTTTAACTAAATTAAGTGGATTAAAAGTTTAAAAACTATCTGAAAATGTCTTTGGAAGAAAGAGTGATCAAAAGGCTCAACCTAGAGATTGGGTCAGACATCGAAAACCTCCACAAAAGCAAAGATCTAGTCGAAAAATTTAACATCGATTTGGATAATATTGAGAAAAAGGTATATTAATGACACAACAATATTATTCTTGAATTTCAACTTCATATGGATTTCAGCTAACAGTAAAACATCCAGAAGGATCAATTATACTTAAAAAAGCTTTGGAGACGACCAAAGAATCGGTCAAGAAGTTAAATATTACATTGAAATCAACAGAAAAGTACCAAAAAACAATTCAAGAGAAGATTAACGTGAGTGACACTATCACCGAGAATCTTAGGGATCATCTATATAAGATAAAAGAATTAGAGCATTACTTGGAATATTTTCGAGTCGTGCAAGATATTCAGGATATAAGGTGCACAGAACAAATTAATAAGCAACATATGATTTACAACATTTTTTCAATTTCAGCTCTGATCTTACCTCAAGTATTCACAGCAGAGATGAACTAAAAATAGTAAACCAATATTTGGCACTTTGTGGTGATCCTAATTCTTTAACAAGTGTTCTGGGAAGATTACAGGATGTAAATGCTCCCAATTTGAAGCTATACGCTCGACAAATTGCTCTTTACTGGCACGAGATCATTAAAGATAAACTTTCTAAGTAGGTTTTAGCAGTGATTTTATGCAATTTCTTATACTTAATACTTTTTGATTTTTCAGGGAATTCGAGATAGTCCTGAAGAACATCAAGTGGCCAAACTTAGGTCTAGTGCAAGAAGTATTTCAGCCATCTAAAGATTCCTTAAACAAACTAACATCTCTGGCAGAATATATGTTTTTGGTACAACTTCCTGGCTACGACAGATTTATGTACGTTAAGATAACACCTTCAATAATTTGTCCACCAATTAGTACTCCTATCGAACTTTTGGTGAAACCTTTCAAGCAAAGATTTGATTATCACTTCATGGGAGTCAGACAGACAAACAGAATAGATAAGCCAGAATGGTATTTTACTCAGATTTTAAACTGGGCTAAGGAAAATCATGTTTTTGTTGGAGAAATATTCCAATCTGCTGCTAATCGAGCTTGCATCACCGATAATACAAGAGTAATAATTTTTATGATTGATATCAAGGATGATCGTATTAATTGTAATTTAATTTAAGTTGGAATTTGTACGAGGATTAGTACAGCTCACCATTGAGAAGCTAGTATTGGACATAGAGGAAATTTGCATGAACGATCAACTTTTTGGACATTTGATAGATGAAATTCTATCTTTTGAGCAGGACCTAAAAACCATGCTCAGTTATCCAAACACTCTTCCTAGTGCTGTTTGTGTCCTCACTCAACCATTTTATTTCACCAGATGGTTATTGATCGAAGAGAAATGTATATATATGATTGATTTTTAATAACCCATGTCGCTTTAACCTTTTTTATATATTTTATATCAGTCATCACTGACAAAATGGATCAAATCTTGTGCGTTGAGAATGATCCTTGGGAATTGTTGGATCCATTAGGTTTTAATTGCGTAACAACTTCCAATTCAACTATGGCCATCGATAATAATCTTGAAATGGAAGAACTTAAGATACCCAAGTGTGCTGACCAGTTTATTCGGCTCTTGGATGCCATAAAGGAGAGATATTGCTGCTTACCTCAGCCAACACACCAGTAAGTATATTTTACACAATCTTGTACACGAATATTGTACAAGAAAAGTTATGGAAACAATTTTATTTTAGATTACGATTTTTGGATCTCCAGTTGAAACTAATTGAAGATTTTCGTTACCGCCTTGTTCAACTCCACAATTCCTCTGTAACTGCCGTTAACACTACAAAAATATTAAACGCAATTTTCTACATCACTTCAGTTCTTCGAGAATGGGGTGAAAACGTTCACTACTTGCATCTTCATGCTGCCTTGTTAGGTCCAAATGCCGAAGAAATAACGTCAGTCTTCGACAAATCTGTTGTGGAAATGGAGCACTGGCAAAATCGTTTAGTAAAATTGTTGGCAGCGAAAGTTGTAAACGAAATAAAAGCAAAATCAATGAATTATCGGCACGATAATTGGGTCACAATGTTAGAGCAGAACAGTAGAGAACCGTTCATACTCTCTTACTCGGCTGGTGAAATGTTCCAACTTTTGGTCACAAACTTGCATGAATTGGAAAGTGAACTTTCCACCAAACTTTTTAATTCTGCTTTGAGATATATCGCAAATTCCTTGGATGACTTTTTCATCGACAGCATGATTATGAATATTAAGTTCTCTGCTGGTGGCGCTTCGCAGTTAAAGTTTGATATGATAAGGAACTTGGTGCCGCTCTTTGGGCAGTACAGTAGGAGACCCGGGCATCTATTTAAGAAGTGTGTATTTTATTCTTGTCGAATTTCATCAACAGAAATTTAAAAAATATTTTTTTAGCATATCTGACGCCTGCATTCTTCTAACCTTACCATTTGGAACCGCCTTGTTGCTTCAACAAACGCTTAAACCAAGTTCAAGGTCAACCGAAATCGAGGTGCATAAAAAACTTAAAGATGCTTTAAAAGAAGTAGGAGTAACATCGTTACCAATCAACATGGCTTTGGATATATTGCAACGGAGGACTGATATTCCCTTACAATAATTATTGATACTTTTTTTATGGTTTATTCGTTGTGTTAAAGTTTAACAATATAAATTGAAGTTTTTATCAAAAATATATTTAATTGTTCTGAAATTTTCTTATGTGCGTTTGGTGAGATGCAAAAAGATTCCATTCTCTGGGGCCAAAACAAAGGATCCTTTAGCAACCTTAATGGGTTGTTCAGTTCTTGGTGATGGCGTGACGTTGTACTCTGATAAAATTTTTGCAATTCCAGCCTTAGTTTGAGCTAAGGCAAATTTCATTCCCATGCAAATTCGAGGACCTGAAATTGAGAGCATAATTGAATTTAATAAATACTTTAAAGTTTAAAGAATGTGTAGTTACCTTCTCCAAAAGACAAAAAGGAATACTTATGGCGGCTTTCAATTTTTTCTTTGGTGAAATTATCAGGATTAAATGTGTGGGGATCGGGATAAATCTCTGGATCGCTGTAAAAAAGGGAATCCTTGAGATAATATATTTTTTAAATTTTAAGTGATCTCACTAATGAATTGCATAAACGGGAATCACACAAATAGTATCTGGCTCGATGGTTAAACTCTTTGTTGAATTTTCATATTGTGGTGGAAGCTCGATTTCAGCCAAACTGACTTTTGCCAGACCAAAAACTGCGCTGTGATGTCTGAGGCTTTCGAAAATTACTCGTTCCAAGTACTAAAATTTTAAAGAGAGTAAATTTTGATTGAAGTTTTATATTTTTTTAAAGAATACCTCCATCTTATTGATAGCTTCTTCTGTAACTTGGGCTCCATTTTTGGAAAAAATTGAATCAACTTCTGCTTGAACTTTTTTTTGAATTTCTGGGTGAAGTGCCATCTAATTTCATACATAGCAGAGTTAATTTAGAACAAGCTTTTAATTGAAGCATTTACTTACTTCGTAAAGCGCGCAAGACATTGTTGTCGAACTAGTCTCGTACCCCTCTATGGATGAATCAATTAACACTTTAATTTATAGGAAGAGGAAATAATATATTTTAAAAAAATTACCAGTTAGGAAAGTCATTGAATGGCCAACAATCGCATCATCGCTATATACTATTAGAAAATCAAGATTATTTTAAACTCATGTTCAATCTTTTATCAACATTTTACCGTCTTTGCCATGTTTTTCTCTCAACTGCAAGAGAAATGCGAGCAGATCATTTTTCTCGGATTTGTCATTCACACGCTCATCCATAATTTGGGACACGACTCCCTTTAATTCTTTATCAGCCCATTGAGATACAAATCTGATAATAAATGTTTGAAATCAATAAAAATTCTAGACTCATAATATAAAATACTGACGGGACTCTCATAACTTTGTTCAAAAATGGCATGAACAAAATGATTGTTTGCTTGATTCCTAAAAAGTTTTGTTCATTAAAGTTCATGATAAAATAATTTTAAAGAAAAGTTACCGTTCAAAAAGCTTGGTTTAAACACTTCATCTCCGATCTTTCTTAAAGATGCATTCGGATTTGTGAAAGACTCGCCATCTAGTCCAAAAGCTACTAAAGCAACAACATCAGTCGTGTATTTTGCGCAAAGCTTTAAATAAAAAACTTTGTATGAGTTATGAAAGCTTTGAGTTTAGTTGTAGGAAAATATCTTACATCTTTCATTTCAAATCCATCTTTTGAGTTTGATTCGGGACCTCCATCGATGTACTCCAAAAGTTTTTTGGTAATTTCGTTTATTGACGGATATGCATTCCTTACTCGAGCTGCTGTGAATAATGGTGCAAGAACGGCTCTTGCTGGCTTCCAAGCATCACCCGGTACCACAAAAGCATTAACTGCTAACAATTTATCCAACTTTGGATCAATAGCAAAATCATTTTTATTGAATGTCGCAAAGTTTGTGACCAGAATGTCTTTAACGAGATCTAAATCTCTGACCAAAATAGCTTTTTTAGACATTTTATAAAATCCAACATATCGGGCTTTTGGGTAGGAGCTAAAAATATTTCAATTTGTTGAATTGATTTTGATTTTCAAAAAGAATAAACTCACTCATAGATTTCATCATAAATTTCTCTTAAGTGTCGTTTTTTGAAAACAAAATCAAAAAGGCTTCCAAAAATTGGGAGGGGAGCTGTAACGAAAACAAAATTATTCTTTGAATTATCTAAGTACTTTGCTAATCTTCAAAAGTAATGACATACGTTTTATTAAGACACTCAAAAGCAATTTTTTCTCTATATTTTTATTACGTCGTTCATGAGAATTATAATTCTAAATCTGTATGTCATATTCATAATGAATAATTTCACCAAACTATGTGCCAAACATCAAAAACTGTCTCATTAATTAACAATCCTTTACCTGGTCCATCAATCTTCCTGCGTACCCAATAACTCAGCTGATATTTGAAAAACAGGCATATTAGAAGCACTATCACAGCAATACAGAACTTGATCATTTTACTGAATTATGATTGCTAAAATTAAATTGAAAAAAATGTTATCAGTTTTTCGAAAAATAAATTTGCACACTTTAAAAGTTGATTTATCTGTTGCTGGTGTCACTTAGAGGTGAATTCAATCAATTTTTAGTTGCATTTTTTTCTACAATAAAGAGTTTTAAACAGTTTGAACTGCTATCAAACTTTTTGAACTATATGATTTGCCAAAATATTTCTCATAACAATATTTTATCATTCAGAGAAATAGAATGTTTATTTAGCTTTTGACTACACATTTAATGACCCATTTCAATTTAAATATTTTTTCCCAATCTGTATCAAATTATTTTCATATTTATTCCGAATTTATTCATAAATTCACTGTAGAAATTTTAAAAATCTTAGCACGAGAAACGGGCAAAAAACATCCTATGTTAAATGAGCACGTTCTCTCTACATTTTGAAAACACTATTTTAACAAAGATTGAATCTTAAATATTGTAAACAAAGATCGTTTTTGTTTTTAATGAAACACTGACTTCAAACACATTAGGTCATACACGTGCTGCCATAAAACATTCAATGTTTCCAGATATTTATTTATCAACTTTTGAAAGTATTCTATGATATCATGCATGCATGCTAATGAAACATAAAAACCAGATATCAACGCACAAGCTTCACTGTTTTGCATGCAAAGTAAATAAATCACTTGTGAAGTAACCGCTTTAAAGTTCCAATGTTTTTTGATTTTTATTTCCGTCAAAAACTTTTGAATAAAGCAGCTACCAGGCACGGGCCGAAGCTTCAACGACAGAGTCTATCGTCGTACTGAATGTTTTTCTACAAAATATTCCAATATATGGCGAGACATACACCAACATAGACTTATAAAAAAGGAAAATTTCAATTCAAATTGAATTTTAATTCATTCCGCGCTGCTAAATTCTGGATGTTTGACTGTGCAATGTTATTTTTATGTGAATTCTTATTATAAAACTACATCAGGTAAGCGGTGTATGCGTTGTAAAGTTATCAAAATACATTAATGTATGACAATTTTATGTTTTTGGAAAAAGCTTCACTGGTTTCATTTTTTCAAGATTATTAACCATATCAGAAATAGAGACGGCAGCAGATACTGAAAATACTAAAAATAAAACGAATTCTGTTTTTCACCAAAATCGATGCAGTTTCTTCTACATAATACATAATAAGGAATTACATTTCTATCAACATAGAATATAGATGTTATTATATATTGAATGTAATAGCCATGACATGCCAAAAGTAGTTCAATTGACCTGCTTCAGACATATATACAAACATTAATAATCGATTTTTATTCTTGTTTATGAGTTTCATGAGTTTCATGAGTTTCAGAATCTGATATGGGTCGTTAAATTCTTTTGTGTGTTATATCAAACAAATTTAGTCCTTTAGAAATCAACCCAAAATAAACACTATCGACAATGTATGTAACAGTTTATGTAACAATTGATATAGTGATAAAATGAAATTGAAATTTGCATCTCAAAATGATTGAAATATACTGCCATTAAGTTTAATCAGCTGAAATGTTCAAATGTATAAATCACCTTAATAAGTGGAAGAGCTGTCTGATAAGTGATAACACATAAGAAATGAAGTACTATCAAAGAGTGTGCGATTCACGTTTTCTTATCTTATCATGAACAACTTATATACGGTATATGATTTGTGTACAATACATAGCCACTTAAGAATTTTGATTTTCAATTAAAAGTGAATTACATTCAAAACATTATTCTTGACATAAAACGTAAAAGTTTGAAAAGATTTATGTTTGATATTCAATTAAAATATTATAAATTTATTCACACTATTTACTCTCACTCTAGATCAAAAGTTGCAATTCTTTTGAAATTGATTGTAAATTTTACAAGTGGAAATTGAAAAATATTGTATATTTACAAAATCTGAATGGTTTTCACTCAGAATCTCAAGCGCTACAAATGATCAATCTACAAACTATTACAACAAAAGATTATGATGTCGCATTTTAATTAATCAATAAAAAATTTCATTTAATATAATTCATTTTCATAATGCATCTTTTCAAGTGAGAATTCTTGTTAAGCAATGCGCATCACTTTTAAAAACACATCGTTTTTGGTCTACATCAAATTGAAGAAGGTGTGGACATTGTTGTATAGATTCAACACCATTGTTGCAGAATATGAACCAATTACAATTCCTAGAATGAATATTTTAAGACATTATTAATGAACTCCTCTCATTTGGTTTAAGAACTAAGGTACAAACCATGAATGAGGAAAAATTCCATCCACTAAGCATCTTGAAGATTGTGAACCTTTTTCCACCTTTAAAATATTTATAATGACAATTTGAAACAATGCATTTAAAATAAAACACTACAATACCTGACAGTTAGCTTGTCTTGGATTTCCACAATATTCTCTTTCTTGATTCCAGTGCAAACCTGGTTTGCAAAATGCCAAAGATGGATTGCCATTAAAGCAAATGTAATATTCTTCACAACTGTCTTTGCTTGGCATAAATGATAATCCAAAAGAGCTTGGGCATTCACCAACCTCAAGTTCAATATCAATTTCTGGTGGAGGCTCAATATTACAATCAACTAAATGTGGCTCGTCACAGAACAGCTCTATAGGGTTGAATAATCTTCACGATTATAAAGAAATAACTAATAAATTTTTTAAAATTAGAAAAAAAACAGTTAACCTACAAATTTTCTGGACAAGCTCCTGCTTCCCAAACTCCTTCTATGCAATACAAAAACCACTCACACGAGGTCGGATGCGGAAAAAATTCATTTTCTCCGTGGGAACAATCCTGAGCCAAAGTGCAAACAATAAATCCAATTGTCAGGAACACCAACAAATTTTGGGCTGTGCTCCTCATTTCAGCAGAACTTGAATTAAAATTGATTGAATTTTTGCTGCTTATTTATACTCGAGCTGAGAATGCAAAAAAAAAAGGTTTGCCAAAAATTGATGAAACTGTAGAACAAAACTCCTAATTAACTCGTTTAAGTATAGTAAATTGACAACAGTTTGACACAAGTTTCGCATTAATCAAGATAAGAATTTGTTTTCATAAATTTTTACGAACTTAAGTTGATGAACTTTTGGATATTTTGGGAATGAGGACAGAATTCTGATAGAATTTATAAAAAACTACAGCATTTTGATTGTATGAATATATGTTTTTATTTGTCGTGCTAAAGATAATAATTTCACAATATTTGAGGTGATATTTTCAATATATTGGTAGAAAATATCCACAATTTAGTCCATCGAAATAAAGTTTTTAATAAAGATGCGTGATAATATAAGAATATAGATAGGATACATTTTTAATCCGTAATGCACACAGCATTTCGCATAAAAAGGCATTTTTCTTGATGAATGTCAAAGTGGAACAGATGAGGGCATGTTTGAATTGTCCTTATTCCTTGGTTATTGCATTTTACGAACCAGCTGCAATTCCTACAATAAATATTTAAGAGTTTACTAAGATTTTCTTCTAAGTATTCATCTAATTTCTGGTACAAACCATGGATGCGGCTTCACGTATGGAACCCCTCTGCGGCAGTCTGGAAGTTCTTCAGGTTGGCTATCAATCTATTAGCATAACAGAAATAATTATGCTCAATACTAACATAGCTTTTCAAGTAATTAATTACCAAACAATTAACATTCTCTGGTTGATCACAAAACCTTCTCTCTTGATTCCAATGTTGGCCTCGGGCGCAATTCATTGGGTTGGGGTGACCGTCAAAGCAAATATAATATTTTTCACAACTATCTGGACTCGGAATAAACGACATTCCATTCGTGTTAGGACATTCTCGATCATTGGGAATAATATGACAGTCTACTTGATCTGATGGCAAACAATCACTCAAATCTTGATCGAAGTACTCTCCTTCATCTAAGTGATAATGACAAATGTTTTAAAATGCTTTAAGATTAATAAAGTGATAACATATAATTTTGTTTTTGAAAGCAATTTACTTACCACATTCACCAGTTCCAATTTCACCACCTCTACACCAAACAAACCATTGGCAATTTTGATCATGCGACCAAAAGCCATCTTTCTGTTAACAATATATGAAAATGTCCTTTATATATATTTCAATTTACGACATTATAGTGAACGAGCCTATGTGTTTCAACAAAAATTTTAATACTACCTCACATTGACCCCATAGTTTATCGGCTTTTTGCAATTTTGTTGGATTTGATGCAACTATCAGGAACCACGTGGTAAACGCAACAATTTGCACTGCAGTCATTTTTGATTTTTATTCAACAATTGATAAAGTTTCTTTCCGGTTGCAAGTTTGTAGTAAAACTGAATTGATCCGAGTCCAAACACCAAGTTTTTATATTGACTAAAGTCAAAAAAGTACGTCATTGCCCTAATTAAACTTTATTCACAATCAATTAACATTTTACTAATGCAATGAACGGTCAAATAAACATAATTCATCATTGATAAAATTTTCAGCAAACTCACGAAAATTTGTAAATAATCTTTTTCGATGAACCTATTTTCTTTATCTGGTTCTATCTCTCTAGGAATTTCGTAGAATGTTTAATTTTGCGAGAATTGGCAACTTGGCTAATTGAGTGACTTTGCAGAGATAAAGCAGTTAATTGAATTAAAACGTATCAGAAGTCTCAAGGTTCAAACATCAATCATTAACCTCGTTGCCGGAATCTTAAAGCATGTTGGTGAATTTCTTTTTATAGTAATTTCTTAGCTGTAAAACTTTCTTTGAATATTTCTTTACTTGAAGGCTGGGAAATTCATTTTTCTCATTAAACCCAGAAACCCATTAAACTTTAACCAGGCCTTTCAATCAAAAATAATAGCCATTAAATCATAATAATTTAGGATTATTCCTATCGATTTATTGATGTTATTATTCGAAGAATATTTAAAGTTCACATAATAAAATTAAATATCAATCAAGGATGCACTTTGCATTCCGTTTGAAGATACATCTTTGTTGTATAACATCAAAATGGTATAAGTGAGGACAAGTTTGAATAGAGCGAACTCCATTTGAGCAGTAAATGAAAAAGTTGCAATTCCTAAAAGAAATCAAATTAACAAAAAACGAATTCATAAAACATAATGGCACATACAGTGGATGAGGCTTAATAAAGGTTTCACCCAATTTACACTCTGGAAGTTCTGGATTTTTGTCTTCCTAATAAAAGGTCATGAAAAGTTTTAATTATCACTTATTATTTATAAATAGACTTCACGAAATTTGTTTTGCTAATTAATGGAATAAATTTTCATGAAAAATCATGTAAGAATGCGATTAGAATATTTGAACGATTAATCGGCAATAACGGTTACACTAAGTTTAAGTTTATCTATTTCAATGTTACATTGAAACTGCACTTATAAAATTGTAAGTTAGTACCTCTATAACACAGTCCACTTCATCTGATGGAAGACAGGATATTAAGATAGGATCGAAATACTCTCCGTCATCGCATTGCCACTCGCCCATTTGATTATCTCTACAATAGTAGAACATCTGGCAGTCTGCTGGGTGTGGCCAAAACATACCTTCCTCACAATCTTCAGCAGTAATTTCCGAAACTTTAGCACTCATTATGAACACTACCAAAAAACAAAGAACTGTAACTTTAAACATTTTATATATTAAGTTTTTATTCTATTCGTTTTGAAAACTTTTGTAAAACTAAAATAAATTAAGTAAAAACCTCCAGTTTTATATTCTTTAAAGCCACGTTCTATTCATCCAGCACCTACGTCAGTTGGATATAATTAAATTATAATTTCATAATCAATAACTATCTCACTACTGCCTTCAACTCAAAAGTAAACATAATTTATCATTGATAACATGTTTTTCAAGGAACTCTATGAAAATTATATTCCAAATTACTATTTTGTGAAACCAACATTAAATTGAGCTAATCTCTTGTTGGTATTTTTGATAGAATTTTACATTTTAATACTATTATCGAGACTCTTTCCTTAATAACACAATAACATTATCATTTCACAATAACATTATCTTGAGATAGATTTTAAGATGTTATTTGTAAATTAAATAGTTCTATGACAAGTGGCTATAAAAATTCCATTATTTTAATTAAGGATGAGTGATGAACCAGTTATTTATCTAATTTGTTATTTCATTAATCAGGTAATTATGATAACAGCGACAAACTGTTATTTGATGCTAAACTAGTTTGCAACTATATATATCGAATATGTTTAGATACGCACGCCAATTTTTTCGTTGGAAATATTCAAGTTTGGACATTGTAAACACTTTAAAAGTTCCCTAGAAGACTTTCCAATTTCCAATCAGTGATTGATTTTTCGTTCAGTTCATTTTATAGTTGTAAGTGTTTATTTACCTATTTAAAATTCCCAAATATCAATTGGCGGAAATTTGTCAAAAATATGTTTCTAGACTGATTTAGGGCTGATGAATTTCATTGCTTAAAATTTATGACAAGAAGATGTGAAAAAATGTGAAAAAATGTGGAAAAAACAGAAATACATGGCTTGACAAAAACGGTCAATGCTACGATGTTTCGACTTGAAATCAAATAAGTCTTCAAAGTCCTTAAAATTCAAAAGAATCCCTTATAAAGTTACCATAAAAAATTTTCTCTAAAAGTTCAAGAAAACATTTCTGATTTTCATCCTAGATTTTTGAAACTTTAGAAACAAAAGGATAATTATATTTATGATTTTCTTTATTTTACTGGACATTTTAAAAACATTTCATAGAATAAATTTAAGAATTTACAAGGAATCTTTTCCCTAAGATCTTCAATTAAAATACAGTGTATGCTACATTAGATTTGAACTTTTATTTTTCTGGATCATTTTTGAAAATCATTTATTTACATTTGATGTTCGTGTGAATCAATTCAAATTATATTTCTTAAGACATTGAACATTAAAAGGAAAATCGCAAGTAGATTTTTCTTGATTCCAATGTAATCCAAAGCTGCACTTCATAGGATGGTCACAGCATCCGTTGATGCAGATGAAGTACTCGTCACAGCATTCATTGTGTTCTTTAAATGTGAGGGTGGATTTGGGGCAAATTTGAGTGGGTGGTGATACTGGCTTTGATTGACAATCTACTTGATGTGCTGGTAAGCAATGAATTGTGATTGGGTCATAGTATTCACCTTCATCACAACGTCCCTCGCCCATGATACCATCACGACAAAAAATAAACCATTGGCAGCTCTTTGGGTGAGGCCAGAAAGAATTTTCCTTACAGACTTCCGCTTTCACTGACAGCGTCAAAAGCAATGTGAACATGCAAAAAATCAAAACTTTTAACATTTTCGGTTGACTTGTAAATACGTATAGTTTAGAATGTTTTATTTCAACTTTGAATACACGAATGAACTTCTAGGAGAAATTTTCCAAGGTTTTATACTTTCAAGTTTGGTATGACAAAAGATCGATCAATGATGATTATCTGATAAAGAAATGAAATTTGTTTCCGGTCTCTTTCATAAATATTTTTAAAGTTTTTGCATGAATTTTATCAAGAATCTTTCAGTCTTATCAGAATTACAAAGCTTAACGTGCCTTTTTATAAACTTTTAATAGGACTGGCATTTCAAATTGCGATTCTGTAACGCAGATTGGTAATTTTTGTTTATAAATCAGAACTTAAAATCCATGATACTTTCATGTGGACAACTTAATCAAATTAATTCAAAAATTTATCTGGGAGTGTCGATTAAATATAAAATTTTCAAGTTTCCTATCCCGCTGATCCACAAAGTACCAAGGGTCCACAAAAACAGGGGATTTTGACAATTTTACACTTTGCTTTAAAATATCTCGAGAACCCTAATACTTTTATGTGTCAAACTTTGCTTGAAAAAGTTTGGGTTTCGCGGGTCGAATTTTTGGTTTTTGGGTGCCAACATTCAGAAATAAAATTTTCGAAGTATTGCTATTCATGAACCTAGGTTCATGGATAATATTATTTTTTGAACTTTCGTTTTTTGACCAAAAATTCTCAAAAAACTAGGTTTCGTGGGGCGCATTTTTGGTTTTTGGGTAGAAATAAAATTTTCGAAGTATTGCTTTTCATAGGTTCATGGATAATATTATATTTTGAACTTTCAGAAACTACTAATAAATCAAATCCACTAATAAATTTGCTCCTGGATTATAACAGGACGCTTGCACTAGTTTATAAGTTTTCGATTTTTTAATCGTGTTTTATGTATATTTGATTACTCAAGTAATGACAGCACCGGACTGGACTCCAAAATTTAAAATGTATTTGAAAACTTCGTTTAAAATTTTAAGTTTTTGATCTTTCTTTTAATTGCTGAAAATAAATTATTTAAATCAAATTTCAGAAAAATAAAGAAATAAAATATTTTGAAGAATTTTTTATTCATTCCAAATGTTTCCCTCACAATCCTATCGTACAATTACACAATAAACTATTATATATGCAATAAAATAATTTATTTGATATGGAATGGTGGCTGTAACAGAGATTTATGTAGAATCAAAACGCTCGAATCTTCAGCAAACGATCGAGATTCAGAGCCTAAAAATAGAAGCCAAGAAAAGTCAATCGTTTGTGGAGACTTATTCTGCACGCCTAAAGTTTCCATTCGAAATTTTCTCCAAAAGTCTCTAAAAGATGTATTTATCGCTCTGTCCTAGATTTTTGAGTGAAGTGAATAGTATAATATGTGTTGGTGCCATTCCATTACATTTATTACAATTAGTGAACTTTTTTCTTTTATTTTTTTGTTCTTATAATAAATAGTGATAAGTGGTTCTCAAAAAATCCTTGAATAGACTATTGATCGAATCTAAAACTAAAAGATTGATTGAAAACCACATTTTACGGATACTTAAATAACATTGAACCTTCGAGGCTTAAAAACTATTTATCAATTCAGATTATTGGGCAATTGCAGAACGCCTTTCCAACATATTAACCCAGTCAATCAAAGCCTCTAATTGAAAAATAGTTTTTCTAGATCAAATTTCTTTAATTTTATTTATTTCACTATCCATTCAACAAAGAAAATGATGCTTGAATATTCAATGTTTTTATTCTTTATGTTTCCTCATTTTTCCTGGATTCTATTTATTATAATTTTCAGCGTTTGCGACCTAATAAAGTCACTAAACATTTAATATGCAATATTAATATTATCAACTGTAGAACAATTAAAAAGCATATAATAATTTTTTTATTTAATTAGCGAGGTTGATAGTTTTCTTTCGATAGGACATATTTTATTTAAACAATAATTATTTTAGCAGATTTTTGAACAAACTGACTTTTAGTTAGGTTCGTTAAATTTTTGAAATAGAAACATTTAATTTTGGCTATTCTTCATTTTGATTTTATAACAAACGGAAATTCAAAATTTAATTCTCCTATAGTTTGCTTTAAAAAAACTACCAACGTCGCAATTTTACATTTTTACCAATTTTAATAATTAATACAAACACACAATCATTAAATTTTCACGACAGAAAAAAAAGAGATATTCAAATTCTTACCAAGTAGCAATAATAATTGCTAGAAAAGTCTAAATATAGCAGGTGACAATGACATTATTACCAATTTATTGTAGATTTATGAAATAATTGGTGTAAGAGTTGGTCATCATCTACTATTAAACACTTTAATTTTCTAGTACTGCCGATTTTCGCAAAGTACTACCAGGAGTCGCGAGTCTTAGAGCAAAAGCAACAGAAATCTTAAACTTAATTTTAAATTATTAAAACAAAAGCAAAATCAAAAATAAATAAGACCAAAAAAATCAAATATCTCCTTGATTTCTTTTTGAATAATATTTTTTTGTTCACGTCGAGTCGGTATCTTGCCCGATTTATTATCTATTACAAAACAATGACTTATGAAAATATTTTCAATTTTTAAGTTTTCCCGGAAATACGGCTCAAAAATAATTTCGGATAAGTCAAGTGTACTCAATGATTTTCAATTTATTCAATTATTATATGAGAAAAATTATTAACTTTTTTTCATTTTCAAACTATTTTTTGTTCTTCAACTTTTTCAACAAATTTTACTAATCAACCAAAATAATGAAATAACGTAACGTGTCCGCCTGGATCCATGCAATGTGATTGTGGAGGCTGAACGAAGTGTATAATTAACTAACACAACAAAAATTCAAATAAATAAATTGGGGTCTATAAGAAACCGCGAAAATGAAGTCAGGGCTCGGTTTACTTAAATATTAAACATTTTTATGTGTACTTTTTGAATTCAAACATATTTTTATACAATTCAGAATTTACATCAATATTTCTGTTTGTAATTGAAAATAAATAATTTTTATGAATTTTATCCAAAATGTACCATTTAAAAACATTTGAAGCCCTGCGAAAGATTGAACTCCCAGAAATTTCAACAGTTTAACTTTTCTCATAATAACTATCTTTTCATCTCCTCGACAACTCTTAATAAATCAGAAAATTGAAAGAAAATTATTTAAAAAAGGCATTTGCACATGAATTTGAATTGAATCTGCACGAAGTTACTGTTTAGTGGTTTTGGCGTCTGCACTATCATCTATTGGCATTGGCGAAACATTCGATATCTTTTTGGGTTTAATGTTATCCAAACCGACGTCGCTGATGATATTAAGAGCTTTCAAAGCGGCCTGATCGCGGGATTCTTCTGAATTGCTTCCGGCACCATGTGACATAAGTGGTGGATCGGTGGTTAGTGTTACTAAAGTCAAAAATTCTCCGTGGTTACCTTTTGGGAAGTCGCTGTAGCTTACCTGCAAAAAGATAGTTAACATTTAAGTTTAAATTCAAATAAAGATAATCCAATTAAGAATACTCACTAGGAAGCCAATAAGCTGAGCCAAATAGTTAAGCTGATCCCTAGGACTGACACCTCCATCGCCTATCCCACTGTCGTTGTTGCTCGTAACTGAATTACTTGGACTGGCCGTTACTTTCTCAGAAACTGCTGGTTCATTGACTGGTGCGCTTACACTAATTTCTGGAGGTGTTAAAGTATCATTAACTGTTGTCGCTGTAGATTTTTTTGGAGTTACATAAGCTGTCAGATTTATAAGTTTGAATAATTTGAAAAGGATATAAATAAATAAAAATCTTACCATCTGCCATTAAAAGCAAGCCAGGAACAATTTGCCTGCCACTTGAACCACCAGCTGTATTATTAGGACCTGGATTCACTACCTTTTTGACCACTTCTTTAGGCTCAAGGAACGATACCTTCTTAATTTTTTCAGTTTCCGACGATGGAGCTCTTCCAAGTCTTGAACTACTTGACGTCTCCTTAACCGGTGATGAGCCTGTAGTTGCTTTCAGAACACCCATAACTTGCAACATCTTCTCAGCGGCAATTTTCTTGGCTACTTTCTTATTGGAACCAGTTCCTTTGGCGGAAAGTCCGTTGCCCGCCGTCACCTCGATGGTAAATTCACGACGCCGAGCAGTTCCACGTTCATCCAAAACTGTGTATACCGGCTCTTTTTCTTTGCGAGCTTGTTGAATCTGAATCAACTGTGAAATTGCGTTAATTTCATCTGAACTGCTGCCCTCAGTCTGCTCCTTGATCAAATTTCTTGTCTTTTTTTTAGGAACCTAAAAATAATGGCGTAAAATTTATCTTATAAATTAAATCAAAAAAATTTTAGCTCTTACAACTGGAGGTTTACGCAATTTCTTCAATTGAATTCTCAAATCAGGTTCTTCATCGATAGTAAGTGGCGGCAGTTTTTTCAACTCTTCCATCATTTTCTCGGCCGCTTTCTTCTTGGACAGCTTTTTTCCATTGCCTTCTCCTTCAGTCTGTAAACATTTTAAAGAATATTAGAACATATATTCATGAACTTTGTTGGTAAAAAAACTTAAATAATTCACAACAAACCTCTAATAGTCCAACTCGACAAATGGTATGATAAGTCTTCATATGAGGTGGCCCTCGTTCACTTTCGACTTCAAAAATCACTGCCAACTTCCTTTTGAGTGCCAACTCGTGAACAACTGATATTGGTGATTTAAGTTCTGAATGTGCACCATCCTCACTATCAGCATCAGAATGTTGACTGGAAGTTGAGCTAGTAGATTTGTTGTGAGCTGATCCTGGACCACCAGTTGTGCTTTCGTTGGCCAAAGGTTTTAATACTTCAAGAGCTCTTGCGGCAGCGTCATGACGAGCTAATTGCTGCGTACCGCCCATTCCGGTGAAACTTCTTGTGCCCACTTGTAGAGTAACTCTGTATGTTTCACCACCTATAAATATTTAAGGATAAATACCAGATCTGATTGTTGAATAAAATATGAAACTAACCATAAAGTTTCATTCCATGGTTGCCATGAAATCTTCCATTCATTGGTCCTGGTGGTCTAAAAGTCCCAGGTTTTGGTGTTGGAAACGCGTTGTGTCGATTATTATAGTAATTGTACTGTGGCCGCTGGTTGAATTGCGGTGATTGATTATAATGATTTGTTGGTGGAGGATGACCGCTTGGAATAAATGGTGGAGGAGTATTGAGATTATTGAAAATTGGTGGCTCCACAGAATATACTGTTGGCTCGCCTCGTTTCATCGCAAGAGCATTTAGTTCTACTGTTGGTGTGATGTTGCCTAGAATAATATTTTGAGGTTGTCAATAGCTTCAGGAACTATCAAAAAACACTTACTAGAACTACTTTTGGTCAAAAATCTGCCAGTTTGTCTATTAGTCTTCAATGGCGGATGATTGTAAACCGTTTTGCTGACCGCAAGCGTTGCGGCTGCATGTTGCGCCTTTTTAATACTCAATCCTTCAGCGGTGTATTCTTCATCGCCCATCTTCAATGTAACAGTGAATCGCTTTTTGTGAGCTGGCCCAATTTCTCCAGTCAATCGATATTGATGCTGGATCTTATTAAACCGCGCTAGCTCATTCACTAAACACATTGGTGTCTTCTCTTTAGTGTTTGCCAAAGCATCGTGTCCATCAGAGCCATCGCCATCAGCGTCGTTGCTTAGCAAAATTCCATCGCTGTTGTTTGCGACATTCTCTTTTTGGTGAAAATTATTATTGACCTCCATGCCACTGCTAATCGTGTCTTTTGTGAGCAGACTAACAGTGGGAGTGATAAGTGGAGGCGGTTGAGATGTCACGATCATTGTAGCTGGAACTGCCGTTGCAGACGGTTCACGCTTTATGATGACGATTGGAGGCTCTGGAAAGTTTTAGAAAATTTGTTGTTAATATATTATATATTTTTTTATAATTATTTATAATGAATTTTTTTTAAAAGAACTCACTCTCCTGCATCAGTCGCTGCGAGTTTGGAGGAGGAAACTGCTGCAAACTCGCCGACTGAGTGCTATAATGCGGCTTCTGATTCAATGTGGCAATATTCTGGTGCAATCTAGGTTTCTGCAGAATTTGCGAGGGTGGCTGCAAAATATGAGTGAGTGGTGACTGCTTCAGATGCGGTGGATGGTTCATCATCATACCGTGTCCAATTTGTGGTTGATGCTGTCCAAAGTTGCCACTACCATGCATATTAGAGCGATTGGGCGCCAAAGCCTGAGGATTCAGCTGCTGGTGGCTAGTGCGCTGGTGGTGGTGATGATTCATCCTGAAATACAACATGTTGTTAGCTGATTAGCTTAAAGTTTCGTCAATTAGCGCGCGCATTCAATTATTGGACACTTTTTCAGTTCGAACGGAGAAAAAATAAAAATGACGACCAAAAACACTTCTTGCCACATCGGGTGACCGTGTTATACTGACTGCTAAGAGTTCTCTGGCCAGATACATGAAAGATGTTTGGACGTGTTTGTTCGAGTTAAAATATATCAAATGGTTTAAATGGCCTAGCGAGAATTTCTTGACCGCAAAATTATCGCAGTAGCTCGCTCGCAAAGAGATATTCATCAGCGAATAGACCCTTTACTAGTTTGTTTTAATGTCTTTTGTGGAGGGTTATTAATGAGCGGCAATTTATATCGGTCTTGAATGAGAATTTAGTAAGACACCCGGTGATGTAATTCTATTGAAACAAAGTTTAAACTTAAGAAACCTACAATTTATTCTATTCTAGATAAAAATAATAACAATCCCAACTGCCAAAAACTTTCCACCCATAAACCATCCATTCTATTTAATGTATTAAATGGTAAAAAACCTTTCAACATATTCATGATGGTTTTTGTGCATGTAATTTGAGCACAAACCACTACTAGTTCACATTCATTTGAATGCTATGGTCATATCCAGAAATATCAAGCAATTTCCAACAATTACAAGCGATATCAAGCATAAGGAGATAGTTTTCAAACAATGGGAAGGCCTTTTTTATGGAAGATTCTTTTTAACATCTTCAGTGACCAAATGACAAATACTTTGACCAAACAGCAACAGCTCTAGGAAATTATCATAACTAGGTGAGGAGTAACGGTCTCATGAATGAGTTTTAGAAGAATGAGATATTTAAATATGAATACATGAAATTTATTACAAAATATGATCAATAAATAATTAATTGAGCGTCATTGCAATCTTCATCAATTGTGTGCAGTTTGCTACATTTAGTCTAAAAAGCTGAATTCAATGATATAACCACATTAACCAAAAATTTCATTATTTTCACCCAATTTAACAGCAAAACTAAAGAAAACCATAGACCATTGACATCTTTCTATTACATTGTAGACAAACCTCCAGCAAATTAAACAAATGTTCCCCCAATGCTTCGTTTTTGAACTCTCAATTGTCTGGCAGAATCTTTTGCGCTCAGCACAATAAATGCACGCAAATTCAGGTTTCCCTGTCATAGACAATATATTTATTATTCGACGTTGCGCTAAACAATACTTTAGGCCGGCTACCTTATTATCATAAATAATAATTGCATTAATAAAAATATTGAAGCCAAAAATTATGAAACTTGACAAAAAGAGAGATCAAAATAAATTGTTCAATGGAAGTAAGATTTTCAGTTAGATGTTTTGGTGTTAAATGGAAAGCTAGAATTTTTTAATTTATCAGTTTCTAGTTACATAAAAAAAATTATCTCTTCTTTATTTTCTAGTTTTTAGCCTCAACCCAATTTTGAAAGAAAACAAATATAAAGGATAATGATCCTTAGCCTTAATCAAACAATCAGCTCTTTGAAGAATTAGTCAAATTGAGTCGTTAAGTCACATCATTAATCACCTTCAAAATCCTGAATCCTCAAATCTCGAAAATCTCCAGAAAATTGTCAAAAAATTATAAAAAGCATAATTCCCTTTTTTATATCAAAACAATCAAAAAATCTTCAAAATATTCAAAAATTCATAAAAAAACTGAAAAGCGTTTAACTCTTAATTTCACGAATTGCGGCACAAACACTGGAAAAATTACGGCAAAAATTATAAGAGTACCAAAAATTGTCAAAATTGCGCTGACTTGAATATTTCTACACAATTCCATCAAACAAAAAATTCAAATTCCTGAATTGAATCAGCGAATAATATAATAAAAATCTTTATTTACTTGTCATTCGCTAATAATAATGATAAATAAAAATTATGAAAAAACAGATTCACCCTTCTAGCATCTTCACAAATTTTATCAATTCCTTCAATGCTTCAGGTTTCTCTGTTATGGCTCGCAGAAAGCAGAAGACAGTCTTTAAATGTAATCTTCCCGAAATAAAATATTCAAAATATGCAAATTCTTTTCGGTGTAACAAAGGGTCGCCTAACCAGCAATACGAGTTTGTCTCGGGAGCTATTCTATTTAGACCGTGCAAATGCAACAAATGCAGCAAATAGAGCACCAAAATACGAGAAAATACTACAAATACAGCTAAAATACTTGATTTACACTCAACTGGATGCAACTTTGAAGAAATGTGAATGAATAGACAGGAGATGCATTTTGTGGCTCTCATAAAGAAACATGTATGGGAAAGATAGGATGGAGACGGTTTTTTTAATGGTAATTGGTGAGTTTTATGCAATTTGAGTGGGTCAGGGATGAAATCAGGGAGTTCAATGTTTGAATAGCAAATTTATTGCAATTTATTTGACATAATTAAATTCCACTAGGTATTTGATTAAAAGACTAGAAATAATCTTTATATTTAAAACGCAAAAAGATTTAATTGAAATGTTTCCCTTCGAACAGCTCTGCTTATATTTTAATCCTTTTATTTATAATATTAAACAGTTCAATGGTCTGTAACAGACGTCAAGAGGATAAATTGCAAGCGATTGCAATTTTTTGTCATTCTTGTAAAAAAGTGAAATGATACTAATTCTAAAAAGAACGAGCAATAATGCAAAGCAATGCAAAATACCCAAAATAAATAAAATCAACAGGTATCTCATGTGCAAGCAGACATTGAACTATTCTAGTCTTGCGCATTGAGGTTGGAGCTAATTTACTACCTACAATCTATAGGATGCGCTGATGTACGTGGGAATTTTCCAAATATTCTTGCAATTTTGAGAATGATGAATATTTACCTTCCCATGTCCCTAGGATGCTGTGAAATGCTAGAATGCGTTGGTTGATTCTGGTTCAGTGGATTTTGCTGCTGGCTCGAGAGATGTTGTTGTGGATAGTTTATTTGCTGCTGCGATGGATGTCCCTGATGGTGCATACTGTGATGGAGATGCATCATTTCTGGGTACTTGATGCAATTACACCAAATACGTAACACCAGATAGCCCAGAAAGAAACACTGCTAGCACTTTGCTGAAGAATTGATTAATGAGATTAATGGAGGAATGAGTTAATGCAGAATATTTTTAGATATTTGAGAAAGTAAACAAAACAATGAATTGTCCAAATTAAGTGTTTTAAAATTCCATGAAGTAAATGAAGCCACTTAATGTAGTCCTTAATGCAAGAGCTACGCAGAATGAAGCGGCTTTTGTAAGCCAATTAAGCAAATTAGTGATTTATTTCATGGAAAGCTGCTACCTTAGTACGAACCAAAAACCCTCTAGCTACACATTAAACCAACTAAATACCCTCAAACTTGGAACTCTAATTAATAAATTAGCCAAGTATTTCTTAATTAGGCAGCAATACTTACTCTAATTATAAAGAGAAAAAATAGCACCAAAAATTAAACCAAACTCACCTTAAGCTCGGTAGCTCTCAAAACCCAGTGAAACTGCGATAACAACTAAATAAGTTGTTAATTGGTTGGCAAACACTTAAGAAAATAAGCACTAAAAGTTAATTAATTAGGAAAAGTAAGAAAAATACTGTAATAATGTTTTGTCCTCTATTTATTTAAATTATTTAGCTGTGTGAATTTAGTCAGAGATTTTTTCGCCCAGGATTTTTCTGAATTTTTTGTAAATTTTGATTTGCATGGGTTGTTTACAAGAATAAAGAGATTTTTCCGGCTTAAGTTATCACAAATAATAGAAATTATTCCTCTAAAAGCATCGACGTTGCTATTTTACTCATAAAAACCATCAATACATATTTGTGGCTAGAAAAACTCTGGCTCACCTAACAGGACAAAATTATTTTGCTGAAAGTGACAAGCTGCTTGTATAATGTCAGCGCCAATTATTGAAGGCTTAATTTTTATATGGTTTTTAAAGATTTATTAATGAATCCTTTATTAGAATTTAAAAGTATAAATAATGATATAATTATTGAGAAATTCCTTTTTTAATAAAAATTTTTAACGATACCTAATAAAATAATATTTTTATTGTTGACGGTTATTTACAATTAAGCCACTATAATTTCAAACAAAAAAAATCGTGATCATCAGCAAATTTTCGTGCCTGAAAATTTATTAAAATTGTGTGCTATCCGAGCTTATCAGTTCTTTTTCGTTATCCAGTCACTAATTAATGAAAATACTGAAGTTTTTCTGCCAATCGATAAAACTCATTCAGCCTCGAATAATAAGTCAGTGTAGTCAAAGGGCCAATTTTTGCAAAATCATGGAAAATAAACCAAAAGTTGTGTTTGTTCTGGGTGCTCCAGGAGCCGGCAAAGGCACTCAATGTGAGAAAATAGTAGCAGAATATGGTTTCACTCATTTGTCAGCTGGAGATCTTTTACGAGAGGAGAGAAACCGTGCAGGATCTGAATTTGGAACTCTAATTGAAGAGTACATAACCAATGGAAAAATTGTGCCGGTAGAAATCACTTGTTCTTTGCTAGAAAATGCCATGACTAAGACCAATAAGGTGAGCATAGAGACACGTCACCTAGTTTAAAAAACAAGTGGTTTGTTTAAGCTGGATTGTGTTTTTGTTATTGTTGTGAAATTATTGAGTAATTTTTGATTTACCTAGGAAACCGGAAACTACAAGTTCTTGATCGACGGATGTAAGTTCTTAACTTTGAATTGTTGATCAGTCTGATAGAGCTTTAAAATTTGATCATTTATCTCTAGTCCCGCGAAATGAAGACAATCAACAAGGATGGCAGAAGCAAATGGGTGAAAAAGTGGACTTTTTATTCGTCCTTTTTTTCGATTGCTCTGAAAATCTGTGTGTGGAACGTTGCTTAAAGAGAGGTCAGGCTGGAAGTGGTCGAACTGATGATAACATGGAAAGCTTGAAGAAACGCTTCAACACCTACATTAACGATTCCATGCCCATCATTAACCACTACAAGACGTTGGGAAAAGTACGACAAATTAATGCTGATACAGAACCAGCTGAAGTCTTTGATTTGGTCAAGGTGGCTTTCGGAGAAGCGAAAGAAAATGGATTGTTCTAAAGTTACCAACATCCCAAGGCAGTATTTAATCACTTCTTGAATAAGCTGCTTATCTATAATTAACATAATTACCTTAAATAACCAAATTAAATGTCCTGTACCATTCACCTCTCCGCTTTCTGCTTTTAGCGCGGATGCCTCGTTTAAAAATGTTTGAAATTCTATACGTCTAAAAGTTTGATGATTTAGTTTGATAATATTCAACACAATTTTCAAAAGTTAACAATGGTTAAATCATTTATAAACGAAAGATACTAAATGTTCTATAAAGTAAAGGCATACAAAGATAAATTTTTCGAGGCATCTCCTATAAGAATAAGCAAAATTAAGTCAAAACACGTAACTAAATTGTTGTTAAAGTTTAGGAATGGTTTAGAAACAGTTAATTTATTGCTTAATATCAATAAACATTAGTATTATCGTCGATGGAATTACAGTTAGCATCGGGTTAATCCTAAGTACAATTTACATTATTATTGCAACTGGGATTTTTCTTTATTTCACTTAGATAGTTTGTTTAATTTCTTAAATGGTCGGTATAAAGTTTTTTTGTAATTTTATGGTTTTGTGCTTAAAGTTTCTTTAATAAATCTCGATTCAGGATATTTTTCAGTTACTTCAGGTTTAAGAGTGGTTTACTTGGTCAATTGATTATTATCGTTGTGCTTGCGAAATAAGAGATTGTTTTATTTTGATCAAACTTTGGCTCTTTCACAAATGCAAATTTGACAAAATTTTAATGATGTTCATAAATACTCATAATATATTTTTTTCTGGATGTAATTAATTACGATAAAAATTTTATAAATACAATTTTATTTACTTCATCAATTGACCATGTGAACCATACTCATTATTCTCCCACAGTTCTATTTTAAATATGACTATAAATCCCATCTATACATTATACAAAATTGCACCAATCTCTACATATCTGATCATATCAATCAATGGTGAACCGATTGGTGTAAATTTAATCTTTTGTTGGTTTATACGTTGATTTCTACATTATTGTAATACTTTTCACTGGAAAGGCACTTCTTGAAATGATTTATGTTAGAAATAGTTGATAAATGTTAAAAAGTTTTACGACACGTAATAGAAAATTAAAACATAGTTAATTAGAAATCAACTGTTGAACTGATGAGTAAAAGCAAATAAGTTAATAAAAATTAAATAAAAATATGAAACAAGAGTTATTTTCTCTTTTTTAATTGGATAGTAAGTTTCGTGGCTTGAATTTTTATCTTCCAGAATATTTAAGGAGTCAAGTAGCTGCTAAAACTATTAATGTAATTCATTATTAAGGAATCTTGAGCAAAACTGTTCTTTTTTTCAGCAAATACAAGCTGTAAAGGTGGATTTTACCATTTCTCAAAACATTTCTACGTATTAATTTCAATTTCAACATATTATCTTAAATGTCTGCTTAAAGCAAAAGATGATATCGCCTTCACATTCCTTTAAACTTTCTACAGAATCATTAATAATCTGCCAAGGTTTCTTAATCAGGTTTTTAAATTGTTTAGTCTTTGAAATCCGCCTTTAAGCTTTATCAGTAATAGCTGCCATCCAATACAAAAATAGGTAAACATTTTGATTCACTATTACACTCGATTTACACAATAAATTATTATAAATGCTGTTGTTGACAGGATTATGTTAATAAACTTATAAATCTAATTAGTGTTTTATTTGCCAGAAAGCTTTGCAGTTATATCAAAATATTTCAAACTATATTAAATTATCGTGTACGAATTGTGAAATAGAGCAACAAAACCTTCTGACAATTAACAAAACTGCCTTTTAAAAATCAAAATGGAACTTTTGAGGCTTCATTTTGACCAGTTGGTCAACAAATGCCTATTAAAAATAAATCAATCACGATTTTGATATTTGTTGATAACTTTTGTGCAAATTAAATTAAATTTACTTAGATATCTTGCACGTAAGTTTGTCCTATTGAAGCTTGATGAAATCTCCTCCTAGATGCAAAGTCTTCATTTTCTTCATTGAGCTGTGATGAGGAAAAGTTGACATTTAAATGCGGACTTATGACGACTTGCTCATACTCGTGTGTTTTTTTCCTACAAAGAATTAGAAATTATTAATTATTTTTCAGCTTCTAGAACAACTAAACTCACCCGAAACACCGGAAGACTAAATTTTTGAGCCAAACGAAAAATCTAAACTCATCTGCAATCCCAGGTTTAACTGCTGGATTAGCAGTTCCAACATAAAACCACACAACAAATACGACGGACATGCAAATTATTGCTATAACCCAGTTTACCAGCACCATTACAAATATTTTGATGCCAGCCTGAAATAATCAAATTGAAATGATTAACATCAAAAAATTAAAGAAAATCAAGAAAATACTTACACCCATCAACGAAGCCCACCGATTACAGTACCCCGAGTACCAATTCTTTGTTTTAGAATGAATATTAGGTCTAATCTGTGCCAAAGGAGCTTCATCATCTTGTTCGATTCCATCTAAATTACTGGTAACACTATCACTTTGTTGCACAGAGTTTGTTCCGTTAGTACTGCTGGGATCTCTAAACATCACATCAGGTTGTGGAGGTACTACTTGTTGCTGTACAGTTTGTTGATGGTAAGGAGTATTTGGTGGGCTAGATAAATTCTTGTGCCTTGTCCTTTCAGGAAAAAGGTGATCTAAATCATTGAAATCGTCTTGATCTCCATTTGTTGATCCATAATTCCTGGTTTCATATAAGGGTGATTGTGCTTGAATTCTATACCTTTCATCTCGTTTTGTTTGAATGTCGAATGTTTGAGCTAACGCAAAGTAGGCGTAATCTATGCAAGCATATGTTAGAAGGAAAGGCATTGTCACTATTGGAGCTAAGCTGTTAATATCTCCAAATATAATAAATATAATTGTAACACAAGCTACAATTCCCATAGCATTAAGTGGAACTTTATTTGGGCCTTTTCCTTTTCCTAAACTACCAATGCCTGGAATAACGGACTCATTGGCAATAGATTGAAGAACTCTTGGTGTCCCGTACATAGCACCTAAGCAACTTGACATACTTGATACGTAGATACCGGCCAAAAGAAGAAACTGAACAGCAGCCACTCGGACAGTTATCATAAAATCCTGTTGATAAAGCAGACTTAATGAAATTGCCATTTTTAAATAAGATTTTAAAGCATTACCGTTAAAAGCGTCGCTCTCTGACAAGTAGCACCTAAATAATTGAATTTTTAGTTATTTCAGAACAGTTGTTTAAACATGCATAATTACCAAGAAAGACGATGAAGATGAGGTACAAGAATGTTGAAGTTGAAAAGGCAGCCAACGTACCATTAGGAATATCAGTAGTTGGAGCTCTTAAATCGCCACTCATATTAATTCCAGAGAGTATACCGGTTATAGTAGGGAAAAATACTCCAAAAACTGTAAACCAGGTAATCCCTGAAGTATAATTTGGCCAAAGATTAAGGTCAAAATTCCCGGTTAGCCAGCCGTCGAAGCCATTATCTGGCTCGCTAATAAAAGATCCCACCATAAAATCAAGAGCTGACAGGAGAAGAATGATACTAAGCACAAATTGAAGCTTCACGACCCATTTTACGCCAGCTACGTTTATCATTCCTAGAAGGAGCACAGCACCAGCTGCAAATCCTCTTATTGCCCATTTGTTGTTTTCCAGACCAAATAATCCAGCCATTGATTCTCCAAATCCTTCAATGCAAATACATTACAAACATGATTCCTTATATTATTTTTAGAACTCACCTAAAACATTCAGAGCACATCCTACAGCTTGACCAAAACAATAAAGTAGCCCTAATGAGCCTCCAAATCTTGAGCCTAAAGTATGTGCAATCAAAAAATACACTCCTCCACTCTCAATACGGCATCTTTCGCATATTCCAATAGCAGAGAGAACACTAATTAAAGCGATTGAAACTGAACATATCACCAACATAACGGCGTTCAAAATTCCAGTTTGAGCAACTATCCATCCACTTCTAAGAAATACTATAACACCAAAAATATTAATGAGGCAGCTTGTATAAACTCCATCCCTAGAAAAAATACAATTAAAATCTGACGAATTAAATTTTTATCTTTTGGTTTACCAAGTGCCGAACAAAGTAGGCTGAGAGATGAGGAAATTGGTTCTCCACCATGGTCTATCTCCTTGTGAATCTGCAAAAATCTCTCCTTGCCCACTTGGTTGATGTCCACCAGCTCCATAATACTCATCACCTAGATCGACGAAGCCGCCATGAACATTTTGATTTCTAGCCGTTCTTGAGTGAAGTCTTGGTATATCGTCCTGATCTAGCCCATATCGATTCCAATCTACATTTCTACGTCCTTCATCCATCCTATTTTACTTTAATTATTCACCTTTAAACTATTTATCTTATCAAAATATTGGCTATTAATCCATTTTTGCTTGAATTAATGAGTCACTTTTTGTTGTTCAAGTGCACTTATCTACTTATGAACAGTATCGATTTGTTTTAACCGATTGGAATCAATTTTCTGGATGAACTTGAAGAGTAAACTTGAAAAATAAGCCCGAATCTCCAATTTTTGAAGGTGACGAATGTAAAAATGGTTGCATCCAAAAACTTATTCCATTTGACATAAGTTAGTTCACATAACTTTTTTGTATGTGGGATTTAACAAACTTCTGCCAAATGGAATGTGTCTAAAAAATCCAAAACATATTATAACAAGAGCTGTTGATTTGCAAATGTTATTTAAGTTATATTTTAAAATCAATTCGTTGTCCATAATGTTTTGTTTATTTTCAGCATAAACTTTGCAAAAAAAAATTGGACAGTCAGACAAAAGAACCACCAATTTATTTTTCGAAACCTATGAATTATTTTCATTTTATGAATGAAAGACTTTCTATGTATTTCTATTTATTTATGCTCTAATGCTATTTTAGGCAATTCTTATGTATTGATTCAAATAAAACACAACATTGAGAATGAATAAATGCTTTAAGAGCTAATCAGAAGAAATTTATTATTAAATTTTTAATAAGAAAATTGGATAAAATTACATGATAAAACGATTTACAGATTTAAGTTCCTTTCTTGTACTTCTCTGTGTTCCTATGATATTCAGTCATGCCTTTACCAGAAACTCCACAAGTTCCCACACCAACCTTACCAGCTACTGTTTCAGGAGAAGCGAAAATTGACTGAGCTTTAAATTGATTTTTCTTGCTAGTTTTGGTTGTGAATGAAAGCCACTTGTTTTTCTCAACTTCACGTTCATCTTCCAAATCTTTGAAACGTTGAATCTTCTTTTGCTTTTTCTTCTTGAGGTATTCCTTTTGATTTGGACGAGCGCGCCTGAAATAGGGAGAGTGGTTAAATAATGTCATGATGATAGACTCCTCCAAAAGAACTTACTTATTACTGTTAGCAGGGAAAACTTCAATTCTGACTTTACATTCTTTCAATTCTTTAATGGTAGTGGAGCTTCGATTTTGATATAAATCAAAGCAAACAGATACTTCTCCAAAATCTGTAATAGCCTCAATAGTGGCTTCATAAAACTGTCCATCTTCAGTCCACTTTGCCATACACTTGTCAGTTACTTTCCAGATCTTAGTAGGAGCTGTAGCATTCTTCTTTTCCTTGTAGTAGCCAGCAGTTTTTTCGTCACCTCCTAAAGTCTCAACATAGGACTTTTTCTGCTCGTCGATTTGGTTCTTGATAAGATCCTTTGTTAATTCGATCACTTCTTCGAGATCTGTCTTGAGTTTGAGCAGCTCTGTATTGTTTTCTTCGCTGAGTAGAGCTACTTCCACCTTGAAAATATTTGAAATTAGAGAAAATGAATTTAAGAATTTTTAGACGGAAACTTACTTGTTGGAGCTGGAGCTTATAGTTTGATAAATCGTCAGCCATAGTTCTGGATCTGATCAGTACAAGTAGAAACTATCTTGCAATTAATTAAGTTTTATGCGAGGATAATAATAAAAAATTATACAGTTAAACCCCTGTAGTTCGACGTGCTTTGACAGATGCTTTGTTTTTCTCTATATACATAATTTATATGCGTCAAAAACAGCGTCCGCTAGATGACTCTCGTTCTACCGGCTTAAAAACGTAAACAAAATATTTAGTAGAATTCGTTGAGTGCTTGATTGTCTACCTTAAAACAAGATCAAACTATTGATTAAAACTTCCACAATGGATATAGCTAAAGAAAATAGATTGAAAAAGGAACTAGGTATTTATTTGATTCATTAATTTTAGTGCAAATTTATAACTTTAATAACGCATTCTAGCTCAACTTTACGCGCTTAGTATGCTTTACGGGAATAATGAGAAAAGTCCAGAACAGGTAAACATTTTCATCTTCTGTATTAAATTAAAACTAATTTAAAATTTTTTTTCAAGATGAAAGCAAAGTTGAAGACATTATTGCAAAGAAAAGGCTTGTTTGATATTCTAAGCTATGTTTATGAGTGTGACAAGATGCTCAAAGATATGAAACGTGAATTAGATGATATGAAAGCTGCTAATGAATTGTCTTCCAAACGAAAATCTCCAAAAATTTCAGAACCACCTGTTGAGAAAGTTCGAAAGTCAAAAGTAGAAGATGATGAGATTCCACTGTCACCAAATAAAGTGTTCGAGCTTCTTCAACATATTTATCCGTCACCAATAATCACTATTACTCTTAACGCCATCAGTTCCGGAAAAATTACAAACACTCAATCCATTCGCAATGAATTTTTCCACATCATCGAATCATCCCAACTTCATCTCATGCCAAATATTCAAGGAGAGTTGCAAGCTTTTGAAAATGTACCACATGTTGGTAGTTTAGTTGTTTTGGATACTCCTGAAGGTCGATTTAGAGCGATGCGAGTTCCGCTTTTAAATGATGAAATTGAATATGAAGACGAGTTGAAGATTTACCTGCTAGACACTGGCGAGTTGATTCATATTCCTAGAAGCTATGCATTTTTTGAGATGCCTGAAGAATATAAGCTGATTCCTTCTTTGGCTTTGCTCTGCAGATTAAGTGAGGTAGGTTTTAAAATAAGCTTACTGCTATTTTTGAAGAAACATTATTTTTAAATTTTAGCCAACCCCCTCTACTATGGATTTTATTGAAAACAGTTTGTTGGAAGATATTGAATTTCAAGTAGTAAAGCTGGAAAAGTGAGTAATTGATAGTTTTAAAAATGCTGTTAATAAAAAATTTAAATTTTAGATCTCCCGAATCACTTTTCATCACTTTGCATGTAAAACTTGTACCGAAATCATTTTCAACCGTTCAAGTACACTCTTTCAGCTCCACCAATCCATTCCTTCCAGAAATCAATGCAATTCTAGAAAATCAAAGAAAATTTGGCTTAAACAAGGACACTTTAACTCAAGAGCAACTTGATATTTTAGCATTGGAGCCGCTTTCTACTGAAAATCCTCAATTGGCAGTTTTAGGCTACGATCCAAAAGATGACGGAAAATATTGTAGATTCACGGATGCTAGTGGAGTTTGCTTTAAAGGAGCTCGCTGTAGATTCAGACATTTACCGGCAATTGGTGAAGGGTGGACTCGGGATCAAGTTAAAGTTGTTATTGATATTCCTCTGAAATTGGAGGTGCCAGAAGTTGACAGCGCCATTTGGCTTGAACCTATTGTTGTTTTGAGCGTTAATAAGTTTTATGCTTACCAGAGATCTGGAAAATTGACGGCAAAAGAAGTACAACATGCTAACACGGCTTTGAATCAGTTGGTGCAGTTTATGAACGAACCACAGGAAGTTGAACACTTAAAAGTGTATAAATTTATGCCGCATATTGATGAGTTGGTGGTTTGTCTGTTCGAAGGAGTTTTTTACCGTGCAAAGATTTTCGCTGTTGACGAGGGAGATTGTGTGGTAAGATCTTATATTTTATTCGAGTTGTTTTCCTTAATCTCTGATTTTCCAGGTTCACCTAGTGGATTACGGCAATCGCTGCAAGATTCCTTTTAAAGACTTGCGTCAATGGTCTAATCTCTACTCATATTTGCCGTTCCAAGCCATTGAAATCACCATTGAAAATTTGAGAGCTGATCCACAAGTAAATCAAAAAGATGCTACCGCTGTTCTTGCCGAAAGAATTTTAAATAAGCAAATGCAAGCTCTTGTTGTCCAAAATATAGGAGATATAACTGTTCGATTGTATGACGATTTTGGCGAGGATGTTGGAGAGAATATGGTTGAACTTGGGTTGGCCAAAAGTAGAAGCTTAGAAATTGTTCTAAGTTCTCGCAATAATGTATTCCCACAATAAGATAAAACTTTTTTTTGAGAATTTTAAGATACGAATTTATTGAATTAAGGTGTCATCTCATTTAAATTGCCTTAATTTTTTATTACATAAAATGTGAATTTTTACCACTAATATTACTAATGAATTTATCAAAGAGACTGTATTTTTACTACTAACTAAATACAAAGAAATGGTACCAAATATAATTTCCCTTCTTGAAAAAAACTGTCTTTTTATGATAAAATTTTTTTTGGAAAACTTATTATGTCCTTATTATATTTTCAATGAAAATTTAGGTTTTTACAATTTATGTTGTGAATTAATTTAAAAATAATTGATTTGGTTGATAAACATAGCACTAACTAATTTGTATCTCTGCTTCACCCATATCTGTAGTTTCTTGTTCTTTATCAACCATTTTCATTTTTTGGCATAAAAATCCTTTCCTTTCCCTGTATCCTGCACAATCAACTACAATGTAACCAATTCTTTCGTCGAAACGATTTATAGCCAAACAATCCTTATGTAAAGAATTATTGTAAGGCTCTCCGGGATACCAATTCATGGGGTAATTAATATCTTGGATTGTTCCTAACCAATAAAACTTTCCATGTGAAGCTCCCAATTTCGTTCCATCCACAAACACATAATCGAAGAAACTTGGAATTTGCTCATATCTCATCTTATCGTGATGTTTGTTGCCGCAACTCCTTTTTGGACGGAAATCTTTATTTCTTTGCATCTCCAGTAGAGATTTTTCTTTAAAAACATTTTTTCTGAACATGTCAATCAGAAAAAACAAATAAACTTCCTCTGGTTTTGACTCAACCCTCACTAAATCCATATCAAAACTTTTGCAAAAGCTGAAGGAATCAAGCCAATTTAGATGCAGGTTGTGAACCATGTAGTATTCCTTGTAAAGCTTTCCGGATTCATCTGTTGGCATTTCTGAGAAGTAATTGAAATTGGAGCATTTGGAACAGTTTAATTAAAAGTTTTAAGCTCACCAACTTCACCAATTTTTTGGAACATTGGCGGCAGTTTCATGGCAGCATCTGTTCCGAAATTCAAAAAAACCACAAAAACGAACAAGTTTGCAAGTATTTTCTTCATATTTATTTCCTTCAAAGACTATAGGTGATGTTTGGCAATGAACTTGATCTTGAAGAATGATCCAATTCGAATGAAACTGAAATCGCAACTGCACATTTTATATGGACTTTTGTCATAATTTAATTAAGCTTAATCAAAATAAATTGATCAAAGGAAAAAACATGTTTTTGTGATAGCAGATAGAGTTTATAGTGTGCTGGAATAGATTAGTGTTTACAATTTCTTTTCAAGGCAAGTTATGGTTGTGGAAAAATGTGAGTTATGACGTGATTTATGGAATGTTTTATGCAATTACATTAAAACATATTAATATTTGGCCACATCATGTACAGGACATGGTAAAATCCATTTTAATATCGTGCAAAATTACAAAATTTACATATGAACACATGAATCAACTTATGGAAATAACCAACAAATATAATAAACAGTCCTTGATATTAATTGATCCCAAAGATATTTTGATATTAAATTATGCGTCATCATGTTCTCTTGAATTACTGTAAATGATTGTTAAATTCATATTTTAAATATTTTCAAATATTACGCAAGTGTTCTTAAATAAAGTTTCAAAATTATTGAATTCTAAAATTTGGAAAAATATCCAATCTGTCAAAATTTTTTAAAAGCTCAATAGATAGATCAACCTTAAAGGGTGGAATCTTATTTTGAATCTTATTTTGAAGTACGTTTCGCCTCGCGCTGAAACATAACGAATGTATTTCTTCTTTAAATGGATTTATCATAGATATCATATGTGATAAGTTAAGTATGGACAATTCTAGTTGCTTTTTGAATGTTAAACAAACAGTAAATTTGATCTCTATAAACTTCATTGTATTCACACAACCTACATCATCCAAAAAATAATCTTAAATGTGACTTCAAGCTATATATGAAATCAAACTGCATTGCAAATGATACCATAAAAGCTTCATAACATACATACATACAATTTGAAAAATATTCAGCACTTGAGTAAGTTAAATTGTTTACATAGTAGTTTATTAATGCACTCGTGTAGAGAAATCAAATATGGAATTGTGAGATAACAATATATGAATCAGTTTGATGCATCTTTTATGTGCAACGTAAATAACGATGCAAACTTCAGTAAACTTCGATACAAACTCTATGGAACGACTAACAATATTTCAAACAATTATATCAGTAAGAGCAACTTCTAATTAGAAATACCAAGCAGAAGTTAAATTTCCTATACTGACGTTTTCAATTATTTTATTGCACGAACTTTTCCTGAGATCTTTGAGGTTGTGCTTTTTTATCGCTGCAATCTATAGAATTCACAAAGTTTATTGGATCAATGGTAATTGCGGTAGAGCAACGTGCCATTAGTTTATGATAAAGCATTTAAACGCAACCCCTTTTACTTTATGGAAGAATGTTATTAAATTAATAATTCCAGCAGGCAAGTTTCACTGAAGTTTTCAATTAGATTCCAAATCTAATCGCATCAATAATAAGTAATAACAAAAATGAGATATTGCCGTAAGCGAAGTTCCGAAACTTATTATCTTATGGTAAATTAATTGATTGATCTTGTTTTGCTACATATATCTAATAAGCCAAATTATTTTAATTAATTTTAAGACATAATCAATATTTGGGATTACAAAGGCAGATACCAAAATAACTATAAGAATAAAATATTCTCTTCCAATTCGCTTTTTACCATTATATTATTCAAGAATAATAGATACTTTCTGTAAGGGATCAAAAATAAGTCAAAGCTTCGCACAGGTGACATACAAAAGTTCTATTTTAGAAAACGTGACATTTAATATGATGGTATTACATTAAAAGCACATAATACATTATATATATGTTTAGTACGGTGTATTTACAAACATAAAAATAATTAGAGATAAATGAAAATTTTAAAAAGATTTAGACAAATAAACACCATAAATCTTAAAATGAAAAATAAATCTTTATGAAAAGTTTGCTATTTCTGTACTTTTGGTATTAACATAGATATAAAGTTACCGCGGTGTCTAAAAAAATTAAATATCAATATCAAAATTAACAGCTGATCTTTTAATTTGACCTATAAGAGGATTCAAATATCATTCTTAAAATTTCATTCAATCATCAAGATTAAAAACGTTATGCTTCAATGCATTTCCTCTCGATTCAGAGAACTTGAATGGATATTTTCTCAATTTTCACTCGCAAGCCTCGCTCAAAACGCAATGTTATTGTAAGCAAAACGTGGTTTTGTGTTTTTAAAAGCTCTAAAAGCTCTCAATGAATTTTCTTATGCATTTTTTGAAGCAAAGCAACGCTTTGAGAGAATGTTTATGATTAAATATGTTAGCATGAGTTAAAGAAACCCATTTAGTCTGCCTATAAAGATCAAGCGTGCAAGTAGTGCACTGTGTAGAATTTTTAACATTAAATTACTGGGAAATAGAAAATAATACAGTTGTACTTCGAAGTCGTGGAATTCGTGAATTAATGAATTGGAAGTTGATATTTCTGAATAAGAAATTGAAAATTGTGATAAATCATTTTTTATGAGATAAATGAAAAAATCCCAAAATAAAAATATAATCATTTTCCGGTGATTTATTTTGGGAAAACTGATTTGTTTACATTTGCGCGCAAATATTTACGTGATCTATGAAAAAATCGGAAAATTCACTTTTAATTGCTAGTGAATATCGATTACTGTTTTGTGTGATATTCTAGAAAATATAGGAAAATTACGATATCTAAGATACTATTGGATTAAAATCAACATAAATATATGAGACAGAAGGATTATTTAAATGATCTAGGTAAGTTTTAGTTTTGAGCATTATATTTTTTTTGTTGAAAAATAAAATTTTAAATTATTTAAAACCCAATACACTGAAAGAACTTTGCTGTAAATTAAAATGCGTAAAGGTTTTCATGAAATATTTAGTTCTCTGGTTTGGAATAATGATTACATACATTAGTTTATTTTCTATAGTATAGTAATGATAGTAATGACAAGTTGTAAGTGATCGATAAGTTTAAACCAAAACTAAGCTTTTCTAGGAATCTAGGGAAAAGTTAACAATATTGTATTTCTAACAACATTATATTCCAAAACTATATGAAACATGGTCAAATTCACAACTTCATAATATTTTTTTAAGGTACCTCAAAAGCATCACCTTATGTATTGCTTTAAAGCTCTTGAAAAATCCAATGAAAAACATGTGTTATATTTAGAAGGTAGAAAACGTGATTCAAGGATTTTGATAAAAAGACCGACAAATATGTTTTCAAAAGGATCCACAAAAAAACGAAAGGCAAAGTAAATATGTTGAGGAAGCAATTTTGATTCCATATATTTCCAAGAACTACTCCAGATTATTTGATCAAAACAAGAATCCACATGAATGTGTATTTAATTAAATTTTATGCCACATAATTCAATGTAGAAAACATATTTAATAAAGTAAACAAACTGTAAAGTATATTGAAATATTTTAATACCGTAGTTCTCTAACTTTCACAAATAAATCAATAAAATTAATTAATGCAGCATTGTAATAAGTAGCTTGATTAATTTTAGGAATATATAATCGATCGCACTGATGTAAATAAAAATATAATATTTTGTTCTACAAAAAGTTTTTAAAAATCACCTCAGTTTTCAGTCATGAAGTTTAATTTATTTTTGTGTTGTACAAAATTAATCATTTGGTGATTCAATTCACATAGGATTTGTAACTAAAGTTTACACCATAAAGTTTACACACGCTATCTGTTAATATCAACGCTCTCCCTGTTAGATGCAAAAAAAAATGCAAGTTGTCGCCAAATAAAAGTAAAAACAACATTTTATCGATCGACCTAAACTTTTTGAACAGTGTGTAGTACTTTCAATAAAATTACAATTTTAAATCAGCAATTAAAATTTTGAGCATAATTCGAGCATAATTTAAATTCAAGTTTAAGTCACATTTTAAATATAAAAACAAGTGACAATTATTTAGTTTTTCCATTTGCTACATTTTGTGAAACAAAGCACATCTAGTAAATTTGATTGTGAAATCAAACTTTGATAAAAATGAACGATAGTGGAGAAAAAAACGTACTGACCGGCACTGAAATTATCAAAAAAGGCCAGGTGACCGTACTATTTGATAACTTGGGCAATGAGTCCACCAGCGATCAAACTATTCTTAAACTGAATGATCACAAAAATCAGAAGAACAAATCTTGTGCATTAATAATTCCAGGAATTGAGGGGATGGCAGGAAATAATATTTTTAATTTGGCGAAAAATTTGTGCATGGAGGCATTTGCATTGCAATTAAATTTAACAAGTAAACAACCAAATATAAAAGCACTCGCTGATGAAGCTTTTGAGGTAAAAGAAGAATATTCTATTGAGTTTTTATCCAAATTTGTTTTTTAGAGTGTTGTTCTTCTCTACAAATCATATAATACATTCTTCCTGGTTGGATATTCGTTTGGTGGACTTGTGGCTATAGAACTAGCGAAAAGATTTGAGCGTATGCAAATAGAAGGACACGTTGTGCTGTTGGATAGCTCTCCATTGTTCTGTCAGCGGTCAGTAGAGGAGCAGTTAGGGCTTATTGATCCAATTTATGCAAATATTTTGGAAAATAAACTCCAGATGCTTGTGATTACTTCAATCATGCAAATGATTTCTCCATTGGAAAGTTCAAAGCTTCAAAATTCGATTTTGGAGTGCAGTTCGTGGGAAGAGTGCATTGAAACACTTGTTGAATTTTCGGATAATAAATTAGCTTATTCAAACTTTTATTTGAAAAACATTATGAACGCTCTAGTTAGTCGACTCACAATGTTGCAGAATCTTGATCTAGACTCAGTCGATCCTTTGAAAAGAACACCAATTACTTTGATTCGACCAAAACTTTCTTTGGCAAACATCGACGAAAACTACGGGCTCTTGGATTACACGAAAAAGAAGCTCACGGTAACTTACGTTGCTGCAGATCATGTATCGATGCTCAAAAATAGTGAATTGCATGTCATCCTCAAAAAGCTTTACATTGCGGCACAGGATGACAAAACATTTTATTGAAATATTTACATATATTGAGAACATTTGAAAATATAAAATTTTTGGGATTGAGTAGTAACTAGCTACAAAAAGTTTTGCAATGAGTTTCAGTTGCTTATTATATATGAATAATCCTTAAGATACTTGATTATGAAGAAGGTTTACAACAACAGGTTTTTTAAACTAAATAACAAAACACTTCATTTGGACAGAAACAAATTGTGTTTTGCTTTTAAATTAAAAATACTGGAGTAACTACTTATAATCTGGTATTATTTACTTAATATTACATTGTTTCACATTAACAGAGTGCTTTGCACAAATTTGTAATTCAAACATACTTTTGGGAAATAAAATTATCGCAATTGGTTCAGGAAACGTCACGTTATTTATGTTCTGTTTTTTATTTCATTTTTAACAAATTTCAATAGTTTTGGAACTAAATATTTCAAATTTTGTCTGAAGTTTTTGATTTTTATAAAGTGAATATATGTTACAAATACATTTTAAATATTTATATTACTTACAAGGATTGAAGATGATAATAGCTATTTAATTGAAGGTGACACATTTCAAATTATTGACGTCTTTTAACGTCTGCTCTGGTCTGTCTCGTGTGGAAATATTTACATCTTCAATGGATTTACATCGTCACATCACAAAATTACTTTTAATCATAACATACAGCACAAAATAATTCTCTCAAAACTATTAAATAGATATTAAAAAAAAATTTATTAAAAGCTTCAATGATTTAAAACTCTCCGCAAAATTATAACACCGTACTCAAACTAAAATATAAGCGTAGTTTTGTCTAAGAAGCCAGCACCTCTCCAAATTTTCAATAAGCTTAACATTTTGTGACCCCGGCCGTAACATTAAAATCAAACTATTTTATCAATTCATGAATTAGGCAAAAAATAAATAAAAACGTACAATTAATTTGCAATTTAATGAATTCTAAAAAATTAACTATGACATAGTTTCGATGGTGAAGCATATACTATTGAAAAAAGTTTATTGATTGGCCAGACTTTGTGATACGTTTTTATAGACAAGAAGCATAAAAAAGAGGATGAGTACAATTTAAACCCATGAACACAATTAATTTAATGTATTTAATATGTAAAGGTGGTTATCATACCTCCTTATCAATTTTACTCATTGGTTTACCTGATATAATGGTATAATTCTAAGGTTAACTAGAGTTCTATTAAATTATAACAAATTAATCAAACGGTAGTTTTGCTGAAAATTATTTTCAAACTCGGTCCTATAAAAGGAAGGTTGAATTTCATAGCAGTTTAATTCGCTTCAATAAGTTGAGCTAAGTGTGAGGAATTGATTTAGACAAGTTTGCAGTTAACAATGAAAAATTTAAGTGAAAATAATGTGGTTATTTCTGGAATATCCGGAAGATTTCCAAACGCAAGAAATATGAATGAGTTTGCTCATAAGCTCTACAATAAGGTATGCTCTCGATCCCAATCGAGATTTATGTGCTCATTTGTTCTGCCGTTTTAAATTCAAGTGATTTAAAAAAAATACAAGTGTAATAAAAGCTTCATAAAAAAGTGAAAATTTGAAAAAAAATGAAAAAAATATTAAAAGAAATTTTAAAGGTAGACCAATTGAGCACAGAAAAGATAAAATACGTGTAAAAAGTGAAATAAACCACATTCAACAATATTTTAAAGATTGACATGATTGATGAAGACGACAGAAGGTGGCAACATACTAATCCAGAAGTTCCCAGGCGCATGGGAAAAGTATCTGGTGTAGAGAAACTTGATGCTTCTTTCTTTGGTGTTCACCATAAGCAAGCTAACGCTATGGATCCTCAATGTCGTATGTTGATCGAGCACGCTTATGAGGCTATTCTAGATGCAGGTGTTAATCCAAAATCTTTGCGGGGAAGCTACACTGGGGTCTTTACTGGTGCTGCATTGAATGATGCAGAATATTCAATTCTTTATGAAAAACATTTTAAGGAGGGACATGGCTTAACAGGATCTAGTAATACTTGATAATTTAAAATCCGAAACTTGAACTGTATTATCTTTCTTTTAGGTCATGCTATGTTGGCAAACAGGTTATCTTACACTCTGGGTTTAACAGGACCATCTTTTATTTGTGATTCAGCATGCAGCAGCTCACTGACTGCTCTTGATTGTGCCTATAGGGCCATGCGTAATGGCGAATGTGAATCCGCTTTGGTTGGTGGATGCAGCTTGTTGTTGCATCCCAACGTTGCACTACAATTTGCTAGGCTGGGTGTTTTATCAAAAACTGGTCAATGCTGTCCGTTTGATGTAGACGCTGCTGGATATGTTAGAAGTGACAGTGTCTGTGTTTTGTTCCTTCAAAGGCCAAAAGATGCGAAACGAGTGTATGCAAATCTAGTACACTCGAAGATCAACTGTGATGGCTTTAAAGAAGAAGGAATCACTTATCCTTCAGGCAAGATGCAGATGAAGCTGTTGACCGAGTTTTACGAAGAAATTGGAGTGGACCCAAGTACATTGGCATATATGGAAGCTCATGGAACTGGTACAATTGTTGGTGATCCAGAGGAATGCATGGCATTGGACAAGGTTTTTTGTACCAACCGAAAGATTCCATTACCAATTGGATCCGTTAAATCGAATATTGGGCATTCTGAAGCAGCTTCTGGTGTCAGTTCTGTTGCCAAAGTATTAATTGCATTTGAAAACGCAATGATCCCACCAAACTTCAAGTTTACAAAGGCTAGGGAAGATATTGACGCTTTACAAAAAGGTAGACTGCAAGTTGTTGCTACTCCTCAACCTCTTGCTGGCAATCTTATAGCTATCAACTCTTTTGGATTTGGCGGAGCCAATGCTCATACTTTGCTTGGAAGCAACCAGAAAGTGAAAATCAATAAAGGTATTCCATTGGATGGTTTGCCTCGTTTAGTTGTTTGGGCTGGTAGAACAGAAGCTGCCATAAATGCAGTCTTAGATGATGTTATTAAGCGACCTCTAGATGCTGAGTTCGTAGGACTTTTACACAACTCTCAGACAGAATCTGTCCCAGCGAATGTCTTTAGAGGCTTTGGAGTATTCAAGCATGTCAATGATAGTAATGCAGAGTGCATTACAAAGGAAGTTCAACATTATTCTGGCTACAAACGGCCAATGGTTTGGGTGTTCAGTGGAATGGGTTCACAATGGACGCAGATGGGTGCATCACTTCTAAATATACCAATTTTCAGAAATTCTATTCAGAAGTGCCATGACATTCTGTCACTCAAAGGATTGGACTTGATTAACATCATTACATCACCAGATACAAAAACGTTCGATAACATTCTCCATTCTTTCGTTGGTATTGCTGCTATTCAAATCGCTCTTGTGGATGTTCTGAAGGCTCTTGGCTTGAAACCAGATTTAATTATTGGGCATTCGGTTGGTGAGCTTGGTTGTGCTTATGCTGATGAATGCTTCACAGCTGAAGAAATGATTCTGTCGGCATACTCCAGAGGTATGGCCAGTATTGAAACTAAAGTCATTCGAGGCTCGATGGCTGCAATTGGTTTAGGCTATCAAACTATTAAGACAATGATTCTTCCTGGAATTGAAATAGCTTGCCACAACGGACCTGATTCAACAACTATTTCTGGTCCTTGTGACAAAATTGCTGAGTTTGTGAAACATCTAAAATCTGAAGGCGTGTTTGCTAGAGAAGTTCCATGCTCTAATATTCCATACCACAGCAGTTACATCGCTGAAATGGGTCCCCGTTTGCTTGCAAGATTGAATGATGTCATTAAGACACCGAAACAGAGATCTGCAAAGTGGCTTAGCTCTAGCATTCCCAAGACTCATTGGGACAAACCGGAGAGCAGCTACTCGAGTGCTCAATATCATACAAATAATTTGTTAAGCCCCGTCTTATTCGAGGAAACATCAGCTTTGCTACCTGCGGATGCGTTAACAATTGAAATTGCTCCTCATGGTCTGTTGCAGGCAATTTTAAAAGGTTCATTGCCTGAAGCCATTAACATTGGATTAACGCAGAGGGGTAATAAGAACAATGATGAATTCTTTTTTGGTGCTTTGGGAAAGTATGTCGTGTTTATTTAATTATAATTTTATTATTAAACATATGAATATTACTTTATCTAGAATATTTACGCAAGGAGTCGATATGTTAATATCAAATCTATATCCTGCTGTTGAGTTCCCTGTTTCAAGAGGCACTCCAATGATTTCACCATTGATCCAATGGGACCACAGTATCAACTGGTTTATTCCCAAGTTTTCTTTGGATAATAAGAAAGAATGTGCCGAACGCAAAGTAACTGTTAATCCAAATGATCCCAAGTTGGAGTATATTTTTGGACACGCTATTGATGGTTATTACTGATTTAAAATGTTTTATGACCGTTGTTCATTTTATCTTATAATTTGTAGGAAGAGTAATTTTCCCTGCCACAGGCTACTTATTCTTGGTTTGGGAAACTTTTTCAATGACGAAAGGTCTCATTTACTCAAAAACCGATGTCGAGTTTACGGATGTAAAATTCTTGAGAGTAACTCCTGTCAACAAAGACGCAGATATTGACTTCACGATCGTTATTCAGCCTGGTTCAGGCTGTTTTGAGATTACCGAAGGAGGTGCACCTGTTTGCTCTGGATCAATCAAGCAAGTTGAAAGTGATCTCTTGACGATGCCTCAATTAAAATCAACGTCTGATTTCCCACTATTAAACGGCAAAGATTTTTATAAAGAACTGCGTTTGCGTGGTTACCACTACAATGGAGGATTTAAGCCGATTATTGAAGCAGCCAGTGATGGATCAGGTGGAAAAATTAAATGGAGCTCTAATTGGGTCACTTTCATTGATGGACTCCTCCAAATTCAATTAATGTGCAAAGATACAAGATCACTTATTATTCCATCTGGAGTTCAAAAGCTCTCCATCTATACTGGCCATCACGCAAAATATATTGAACAAATGCCTGATCGTGAAAATCAAATATTCGACGTGAAAATCGCCAAAGACTTGAAGACACTGCAATGTGGTGGTATTGAAATTGTAAACTTGGAAACTAGTGCTATTGGCCGGCGCAGATCACCAAGAGTTCCTGTTTTAGAGACCTACCAGTTTGTACCCCATATTCCAACTCCTAAGCTTTCAACTGCTGATGGAGTGCGGGTTTGTGTTCAACTTATTCTGGAAAATGTTCCATCTCAAATAGTTAGGGGTGTTGAAGTGGACACTGAAAGTAAGGAATGTATTTTGCCTTTCTTTAAAGATGCTTTGGCTGATCTTCCGTTAGTGAAACCTAATTTTTCATACCTTACACCAAAACTAGTGGAACTTGACAACATTCTCGTCGAAAATGTTCAGTTGTCAACTCAAACAGACTGTCTATTTGTGATTGGCTCAGGGTCTATTACAGATCATGAATACTTAAACAGTGCTTCTACAAGCTTATCTGAAAACGGATTCTTTATATCAAGAGAGTTTGCTGGATTTACACAAGCTGATGTAAAATTGCCAGTCGGATTCAATTTGGTTGCTTTGGTAAATGTGGAAGACGAAGTTTTAGTACTTTTGCAGCATTGCCAACAAAATAACTCAGAAAACGTGAAGATCATCAAGTTTTCCGTTAAAGACGATACATTTAAATGGCTTGATGAAATAAAATTGTCGATGGAAAAAGAAAAAATAATTTTGGTGGCTCAAAATGAGAAAACAAATGGTCTCATTGGATTGGTGAATTGTATTCGAAAAGAGCCAAATGGAACTAATGTAAGATGCATATTTATAGACGACTGTGAGGCTCCTGAATTCGATCAGAATATTCCATTTTACAAGTCTCATATAAAACTTGGATTGGCCATGAACGTCTACAAAAATGGAATGTGGGGAAGCTTCATGCATTTACAGTTGAAGCAAAAGTTTGAGACCAAACCAGTGAAAGAACATTGTTACGCAAATGCTTTAACTAAAGGTGATTTGACTTCAATGACTTGGTTAAGAGGACCTTTCAACGATGCAAAGCCCAGCGGTGAGATGGTAATGGTCAAGTATGCATCATTGAACTTCAGAGATGTTATGTTAGCCACTGGAAAATTAAATATTGAGAACTTCGGAACTGGCCGATTAGACCAAGATTGTGTTTTAGGATTTGAATATTCTGGCATCACTGCAAGTGGGCGTAGAGTCATGGGAATGGTGAGATCAGCGGCAATGTCTAATTTTATTGAAAAGGACGAAATGTTCACATGGGACTGCCCCAAAGAGTGGTCTCTAGAAGAAGCTGCCTCTATTCCTGTTGTTTATGGTACAGTCTACAGTGCGTTCTTTGTTTCTGCAAGAATTGCAAAAGGAAATACTATATTAATTCATGCTGGTAGTGGTGGAGTTGGTTTAGCTGCCATTCGAGTTGCATTAGCGTACGGTTTGGAGGTCTTCACAACTGTAAGTACTGTTGAAAAAAAGAAGTTCCTGCTGAGAACGTTCCCTAAATTGAAAGAATGCAACATTGGAAACTCGAGAGATACAACTTTTGAACAAATGGTGCATTATCAGACAAATGGCAAAGGTGTCAATTATGTTCTTAATTCTTTGGCTGGAGAAAAACTGCAGGCGTCGATCAGATGTCTTGGCTCTGGAGGTGTATTTTTGGAGATTGGCAAATTTGATTTAACCATGGACACAAAAATTGGACTGAGGAATTTTTTGAAAGAATTATCATTCCACGTGGTTCTTATCGATAATTTGTTCTTTGCGGGTACTGTTGAAAAAGAGGTTAGTCATACACAAGATAGGAAATGCGTTCAAATGCTTATAATTATATTTCAAACATGATAGGTACTGAAAAGCATGGTCAGCAATGACATCAATTCTGGAATTATTAAACCGTTGCCAACAACAATCTTTGAGGCAAATCAAATCGAGCAAGCCTTCCGGTATTTGGCTAGCGGAAAACATGTCGGAAAAGTACTTTTACAAATCAGAAAAAATGAGACAGATGCTGCAACACTTCCGATCTCTGTTGTTTCGAAAGCTTATTGTAATCCTAACTATTCTTACATTGTACCTGGTGGGCTTGGAGGATTTGGTCTAGAACTGGTTGATTGGTTGATTTTAAGGGGATGTCGCAAAGTGGTGCTTAGCTCAACCAGAGGAATCTCAAATAACTATCAGGATTATCGTATCAAGTATGTAAATTATCACTCAGCTCCTGCCAAAAATTAATGTCATCATTTTTCAGGGTTTGGGCGACTTATGGCGTTAAAACTTTAATCAACACTTCAAACATCGCAACATACAAGGGCTGTGAACAATTGATTCGTGCTGCAATGGAGCTTGGCCCAGTCGGAGGAGTGTTCAATCTTGCTGTTGCTCTGAGGGATGGAATACTGGAAAATTTAGATGTTACCAAATTCAATGAAAGTTTGGGTCCAAAAGCATTTGCTACCAAATACCTTGATGAAATTTCTCGCAAACTGTGTCCAAATCTTCACTACTTCGTGGTCTTCTCCAGTGTTTCTTGTGGAAGGGGAAATGCTGGTCAAACAAATTATGGAATGGCCAACTCTGTAATGGAAAGAATTGTAGAGCAAAGGCATGAAGATGGTTTGCCTGGAAAAGCGATTCAGTGGGGAGCAGTTGGTGAAGTTGGATTACTGGCCGAACTACAGGGCGACAAAATGGAGTTAGAAATAAGTGGCACTCTGCAGCAAAGGATCTCATCTTGCTTAGAAGAACTTGATACTCTACTGACAGTTCCTGCTCCAGTTGTTGCAAGTATGGTTGTAGCGGAGAAGAAAGCTAGCGCTGGTGGTACCGCCAATATTGTGGAAGCAATCATGAACATTATGGGAATTCGAGATATTAAATCAATTTCAATGGACACATCATTATCATTGTTGGGTTTGGACTCACTTATGGGGGTCGAAATCAAGCAAACTTTAGAAAGGGATTTTGAAATATTCTTATCACCAAAAGAAATGAGAGCACTAACATTTTTGAAGTTAAAAGAATTATCAAGTGCAAAGGATTCAAAAAATCAAACAGCGAAGGAATCCGACACTGTCCCAACTGGCCAGGTGACCATTCTCCTGAATAACTTGGGCAACGAATCAACCAGTAACCAGACTATTCTGAAACTAAATGATTATATCGGCCAGAAAAATAATCGATCTTGTGCATTGATTATTCCTGGCATTGAAGGTATGGCTGGAAATAATCTTTTCAATTTAGCATCAAAGTTAGATATGCCAGCATTTGCTCTACAATTAAACGTGACGGGTACACAACCAGATATGAAAACACTTGCCAATGAAGTCTTCGAGGTAATATTTATTCTTATTTTAACTTGAATGATATTTATAATTTAATGCTTTCGTTTAGAACGTGTGTCAACTATATAAAGCTTATTATTCATTCTTCTTGGTTGGATATTCTTTTGGTGGAGTTTTAGCTATAGAGCTAGCTGGCAAGCTGGAGAAAATTGGCCTAAAGGGGCATCTTGTTTTGTTAGATAGTTCACCAGGGTTCTGCCAGAAATTAATCGATGAACAGCTCAGAACTCTTGAGCTGAATTTTGCCAGAGAACATGTCATTAATAAACTACAGATGCTTGTGATTGCCTCAGTAACTCCAATCATTTCACCAAACGAGAGTTCAAAACTTCAGAAGGCTGTTCTGGAAAGCAGTTCTTGGATGCAGTGCATTGATAAGCTTGTCGACTTCCCAGAAGATCATACAGAGTATTCCATATTTTATTTGAAGAATATGATAAACGCACTTTACGTGAGGCTGTCTATGGTTACAAATTTGAACCTAAAAGATGTATCTTCTTTGAATTCTCCAATAACTTTGATTCGCCCAAAGGAAATTACTTTGGCAAATACTGAGGAAGACTACGGACTCAGCAAACATGCGAAAGGAAAATTGGCGGTGAAGTTTGTTGAGGGAAATCACGTATCTATGCTAAACAATATTAATTTGCCCGACATTCTGAAGAGTATTTTTATTACTCTGCAGAATGACAAAGAACTTTAAAAAACATTTTTTCTAAACTTTTTCATAATGCTTATTTTAAAAGTTTGGATATAGGTAGCAAATGGAAATTTTTTATCTCTTTAACGGGTGTCAATATCATGTACTATTATAGGTATATAGGTTTATTTTAAAATAAATTATATTAATACTAAGTTGTCGTTTTATTCATTTGTCCTCAACTGTCTCTTGCAGTAATTCTGTATCATCAAAATTTATAAGAATTATTATTCATTTTAATAGTTGCTGTAGATTGGTTTTGGCAGGGAAAATTCTTCTGACATGATAAATACTTTTCATTTTGAATGTCAAGAAGACATTCTATGTACCTATACTTATATTATTCTTGCTACAATGGTTAGTTATGTAAAATAATATTATTCAAAAATATATTTACTAAAATATAAACACAACAAAATTTCTGAAATATTGTTAACTTTGCAATTAGGTATCTACAATAGTTTCATTACTGAACGAATCATACAAAACCTTTCAAAATCATGTTGAGACTTTATTCCATTATTTAAATAGTAATTTACGAGCTTTAAAAGCTCTTGTATGATGTAGTGCGGAATCTATCTCTATCAAATTTTACTTTATCTGTTGTTAGCTTTGTTGCATGAATTGAGATTGAAAACAAAATTAGTTTTCAAACATGAACTGAAATTTTCTGATAACATCAAGATTTTCATTAAAAAACAATATAGTTAAATGCAACCTAACAACCTTCGAACGCAAGAAGTTTAAATTTTCAGAGTGTTTTGAATTCTTCTTTGTATAACACAACTAGAAATTTTCATCAAAATATGTAAATTAAACAACTAGCAAAATGAAGATTGCAATTTTGTTATTTTTACTATTTAGCAATTCAGATTAGTATCTTTAAGAGTTTATCGTTTTTATCAAGGTTGGGATTATTATTTTTGCTGCACTTTCTTCAAATTAAATGAAGATTCGTACCATCATATTTAAAAAAATTAAGCTATAGAACGAGCTTACAGATCATTTTAGATAATATTTGCAAACTGGAAATTAAGCTGTATTTGATGATAAATTAGGATCAAAATAAAATTGAAATTTGTCTTCAAATTTATTTTTCCTTCAAATGAATATTATAATCTCTTCTCTCAGGGATCAACAAACTATCCAAAATTTAATGTTTCAGTAAAAATATGTTATTTGTTTTTTCTTTAAAAAAAAGAGTATCTGAACAAATCAGTATCGGTCCTGGGGGCTCTAAAATCAACAATGCCATAAATCACTTTTCTAAAAACAATAACATACAGACATGTCTCTTCCAACAATATTATAATGAACACAATTTTAATGTTGTTCCAATTACTTACAAGGTTCCATTGTAAAATCAATATTTCTGCAAGTCTGCTAATTTATAGAACTTCTGAATGAAATAAATGTAAAAAACAACAATCCATAACTTTTACTCATGATATATTCGTCATGATGTATTTCCGTTTTCGTTGGGAAAACTTATTGTGATATAAAAAAAAATCTAGAAAAATAAAAATTCACAGTTCAACCACAAAAAAATTTTATGAAACGAGCAAAATATATAATGATACTTCCATAGAACAGATGATTTCAGAAATTTCTTTTGTGAATTATAAATTGTCGATTTGCATTTTTTATAACATAATGCCCAAAATGGTATCACGACTCTATAAATTGAAAACATAATTTTCTTAAGTATTCAGTGCACAGAGACACAAACCATCCAAAACTCATTACATTAGACACAAAACACAAACCACAATCCCTCAAGAACCACTTCCGATGAAAGTTAATTAAAGAGAACATTTTATACGAAGCTATTTTAAGAACAGTCGTACGAATTGCCGAAATCATTCAAATTAATTTGAAATTGAAAATGCCACAAACCTCGCTCAAACCAAAAGAATCGCACAATAAAATCCATTTGAAATATTAATTAAAGTAATCCAATTAGCGTATTTTTATTAAATATTCAAAAATTTTGTTTTGAATATTCTAGGAATATTCCAACATTTTTGTTGTTGATATTTTGCGCTTTAATGCGGTATTTTAATTATTTAATTCAATTCACACGCATTTATTAACATTTTCCATTAAATACATTAGTGTTTTTACATTTTATAGAAGACTGTTATCATTCATAAAGAAAAATTGTAAAATGTAGCAAACATGGAACCATAAAAACGATGTCGTGTTCAATTTGTAAAACACACAACAGAACGAAAACAGAATGCTCATATAATATGCAAGCTGGAATTAAAAATGAAATTAAAGCGCAGATAAAATGGATTAAAACTGTTTACACACACACAAAATGGTCTGCTGCTTTCAACATGTATATGAGCTTAATCCCACTGTGATTACTAAATGCACTGTAATTTTAATTCAAATTATTTTTTCGATCATAACATTTTAATTCGATGTTGCATGAAGTAACAGAGATCTAGGACACTACATAGTATGTGTAAAGACATGTGATTTAGTTACAATCGGATTTTCTTCAAGTTTTTCCTAGGATATCGACTTTAAGTCAACTCACAAAAATAAAAGTTTTTCCTATTTCAAACAAAAAATAAATTGCAGCATGATTTATTTTGGTTGAATCTAGACAAAACTCAAGTGGTGTCTTCCCAGAATTGTTGCTTTCTTTGGGAGTTACCAGAGAATTTTTCAAGAAATTGAAGAGCTACAATTGAAAGATAGAAAATTTACGGATTTGAAACTCAGGTATTTATTGGAAAGTTTAATATGTACAGAGCAATTTGACAATGTCTCTACTGCAATTCGAATGGAAAAATTGAAATCTTTTTGAAGAACAAGATGCTCTTATCGTTTGCCAAAATTTCGTTTTCCATGTATTCAATTTGTTTGCCGAAGGTTTGTTCAAGATTCCTTAAGTACGTTCGTTTGGGAATTCTTTTGGAACTTTGAAAAGTTTTGAATTCTTTTCTCGAATAATCTCACTTTCTTATAAATGAAAAGTTGGACAGTAAATATTGATATATAATGAAATCTTTTTGTTTAAAATGTTAAAATTTCGGAGAAAATTACGATATTAAATACTTTGTATCTATTCAGATTTCCAAGAGATTTTGTAAGATTTATAACGGTTTAATGGATTTGGAGAAATCTTGTTTGATTTAGATGCTTGACAGCATCATGGTAGGAAGAATATTGAAATTTTAAATAATTTATTTAGATCCTTGATTTAACGATAGCGAGTTTGAATTCAATGAGTTATTTATTAATGCAAAGAGAATGCACTAATTTGAAGTTTGAGAGACATTATGTTAATTTGATGTTACATAGGCCAAAATTCATTGAATATTTTTTTTGTCAAATTATTCATAATTGAATGTTCAAATTTCGGGCCTATAATAACTACGCGACGAATTTGATCGAAACATTGAAAAGCTCTTAAAGCGTTGTACACACTATGAAAGTGATTTTTCAAAAAATCAAAGTGTTCCGTGAAAGTTTTTTTGACGTTTCAAAATTTATTTTTTTATTTTTCGAATTTTATCCCATTTATTGTCTAATGAATGGGTTTTAAACCATTTTCTACGAGTTCTGAACGTTGAAAGATCATATTGGGAATGAATTGGCATCAAAAAGTGGGAATGTGTCAAAATAAAATTTTCGGACTTCAACAATCGGAGTAAAATAATCAAACTTGCAGCGCAAAAATAGGAAATTTTCTATTCTTCGTGAAAGTTCATCCTCGCAGTTTTTATTGTGGTTTATGATTTTGATCAGATTATTTGATCACTGCAATTGCACAAATCTGATGCATATTTATGGCAAGAATGATGTGGAAAAAAAAAATTCCAAAATTTATCATTTTTGAAGCAACTTTCATGGGCAAAACCAGTAAAATGACCAAAATTGACTGAAAGTTGTCTGAAAGTAGAGTTTTTTCTAAAGTTTTTCCAAATTTTCTTCACACATTAAATCCGTCTTTTTAATACGCAAATTTTGATTATTTTTTGAATAAAATCCTTCAACAGGAAAATGTCAAGAAGTTGAAAAAATCGGAAAAAAGAAGAAACTTTCAGTGATTTACTTTCATAGTGGGTGGACCGCTTAAGGGAATAATTTAATGCAAATTCTGGAAAATATTGACATTGACGATGAACCTTTATATGCAAATTAAAATAAATACAATGAATCAAAAAAAAAAGTTTGTGCAGCGTATTTTTTCGAAAAAATTACACGTGTCGTACAAACAATAAAAATAATAATAATAATCCATAAAAAAAGTTGTTAGTTCTCATTTCATTTAACAATTAATCAATCTTGACAAAATAACAATATCTTTTAATCTTGTGGGAGCTTTTGTTTGTTGAACCTGACACTGACGTCACTACTCGAACCGTTATCTGTATTATCACCGCAACCTCAATCGATGTTTTTTTTCTGTACGACATAATCTGATCATAAAAAATTTGTATAACAATCAACTTATATGCATTACATTCACAAAATTTTGTTTATTATAATTTTCTATTATACGAAAAAAATGACAAGTCACTTAATAAATTTGATAAATCGTCTTTTAACCTCATTTGTGCTTAAGATCCCGATGACTATGACTCTAGAGGATAGTATTTAAAAATGGAAACCTCCTCACAATTTTTGCTATCTATAGAAAATGTATGATTTATTCAAAGCTTTTTATAACAATGTTTTTTACTTCGGCAACAAAAAGTTGTGAAGTCTTGGTTTCATCCAAACTTTTTTTTTTTTTTTTTTTCTTATTTTTGCCTAAAACAAAAAAATTTTTGGTCTAGAACCCGAAATTTTGGGTCCTTGCGAAATGTCAGTCCGTGGTTTTGACTTCTAAACTTCTGTATTCGTAATCTCAGAACCCATCCGACCGATTTATCTCAAATTTTCAGAATAAGCTTTTTTCAACCATAAGCAGCGACGTCACGTTAGTTTTTGAAAATCCGACAGCGCCATCTAGTACCTGTAGTGCAAACTATCATTTTCCCATACAAATTTTTTTTTTTCCTAAAAATTTTTAAAAACATCTGAATATGCAAAAACATTGTATTTGTCCCAAAACGATCAATTCCAGAAGATTTTATGGAAATATTGTACCATGACCAAGTTGTCATGCTTACAAAAATTTTTGGAAAAAAACTTCTGTATTCGTAATCTTTGAACCCATCCGACCGATTGGTCTCAAAATTTCAGAATAAGCTTTTTTTAACCATAAGACGGTCGCGTTTGCTAATTCAAGAAAATCCTACAGCGCCATCTAGTACCTGTAGTGCAAAATACCATTTTACCATACAAAATTTTTTTTTTCCTGAGATTATATTGAAACATCCGAATATGCAAAAACCTTGTATTTGGCCCAAAATGATCGATTCCAGAAGATTTTATGGAAATATTGTACCATGACCAAGTTGTCATGCTTACAAAAATTTTGGAAAAAAAACTTCTGTTTTCGTAATCTCAGAACCCATCCGACCGATTGATCTAAAATTTTCAAAATAAGCTTTTTTTAACCATAAGCAGCGACGTCACGTCAGTTTTTGATAATAATACAGCGCCATCTAGTACCTGTAGTGCAAACTACCATTTTGCCATACAAAATTTTTTTTTTCCTGAGAATATTTTAAAACATCTGAATATGCAAAAACGTTGTATTTGCCTCAAAATGATCAATTCCAGAAGATTTTATGGAAATATTGTACCATGACCAAGTTGTCATGCTTACAAAAGTTTTGGAAAAAAAACTTCTGTATTCGTAATCTTTGAACCCATCCGACCGATTGATCTCAAAATTTCAGAATAAGCTTTTTTTAACCATAAGACGGTCGCGTTTGCTAATTCAAGAAAATCCTACAGCGCCATCTAGTACCTGTAGTGCAAAATACCATTTTACCATACAAATTTTTTTTTTTCCTGAGATTATATTGAAACATCCGAATATGCAAAAACCTTGTATTTGGCCCAAAATGATCGATTCCAGAAGATTTTATGGAAATATTGTACCATGACCAAGTTGTCATGCTTACATAATTTTTGGAAAAAAAAAAAATTTCTGTTTTCGTAATCTCAGAACCCATCCGACCGATTGATCTAAAATTTTCAAAATAAGCTTTTTCAACCATAAGCAGCGACGTACGAAGAGTTTTTGATAATAATACAGCGCCATCTAGTACCTGTAGTGCAAACTACCATTTTGCCATACAAAATTTTTTTTTTCCTGAGAATATTTTAAAACATCTGAATATGCAAAAACGTTGTATTTGCCTCAAAATGATCAATTCCAGAAGATTTTATGGAAATATTGTACCATGACCAAGTTGTCATGCTTACAAAAATTTTGGAAAAAAAACTTCTGTATTCGTAATCTTTGAACCCATCCGACCGATTAGTCTCAAAATTTCAGAATAAGCTTTTTTTAACCATAAGACGGTCGCGTTTGCTAATTCAAGAAAATCCTACAGCGCCATCTAGTACCTGTAGTGCAAAAAACCATTTTACCATACAAATTTTTTTTTTTCCTGAGATTATATTGAAACATCCGAATATGCAAAAACCTTGTATTTGGCCCAAAATGATCGATTCCAGAAGATTTTATGGAAATATTGTACCATGACCAAGTTGTCATGCTTACAAAAATTTTTGAAAAAAAAACTTCTGTTTTCGTAATCTCAGAACCCATCCAACCGATTGATCTAAAATTTTCAAAATAAGCTTTTTTTAACCATAAGCAGCGACGTACGAAGAGTTTTTGATAATAATACAGCGCCATCTAGTACCTGTAGTGTAAACTACCATTTTGCCATACAAAATTTTTTTTTTCCTGAGAATATTTAAAAACTTCTGAATATGCAAAAACGTTGTATTTGCCTCAAAATGATCAATTCCAGAAGATTTTATAGAAATATTGTACCATGACCAAGTTGTCATGCTTACAAAAATTTTGAAAAAAAAACTTATGTTTTCGTAATCTCAGAACCCATCTGACCGATTGATCTAAAATTTTCAAAATAAGCTTTTTTTAACCATAAGCAGCGACGTACGAAGAGTTTTTGAAAATAATACAGCGCCATCTAGTACCTGTAGTGCAAAAATTTATATTTTATATATCTTGTGTTTTTTCAAAGAATCTAAAAAACTTGAGGAAAAAATATATTTTTTTTTTTTGAATTTTATATGAAAACAAGTTTTACGTGTTTTTCGTTAAGAAACTACCAACTCATGTCGATCAGAAAGTGGTAAAATTTGATTCAACAGAATTATCAGCAATAATACACAATATTCCCGCTCGGCGCTCTAATCGAATATTTATGTGTTCGTTACATATTTTTGAATTTCCTAGAATTTTATTGCTTCATTCAAATGAATTATTCTAATGAAGCATAGGTATTATGTTGCCGAAGTGCCTGCTAAAGCTTCAGCTTTTCCGATTTTTTTATTTCGTTCCAGATGACAGTGAACAAAAGCAGCAACCACTAACAGAAAAGAATGTTGGAAAATATTTGGGGTAATTGATACAATTGTGCTATTGTGCGAGCTGTTGGATATCGCCTGGGAAAATGATGTTTTACAAAGTTCAATGGATGAATATTGCATGAATATTGTATAGTCGCCACAAGTGAACATTTGGCTAAAGTTTGGTCAGACACTGTGAATTATTGACGAACACATACTGGTCGAGCCCTGAATTATTCAACGAAATTGTTTAATGTCAATTAATTAGAAGGAATGTTTTTTATACAAGTAAAAAGTGATGCGAAGTATTACGGATTATTGAATTAAATTGAGGTGGTGCTGATTAATTGTAGTATTGATCGAATAATCCAATTCAACAATTTTACGTCGATATGAAAAACATTTGATTGAACACAATTTTGAATTAAACGATTCAGTTTTACAAGCAATTATAAAGCTACTTACAAGTTAATTGATTCTCAGAGTAAACAGTTTAAAAGTAAAAAACGTAGTCTGATTAATGTTGCGATGTTGAAGCCGCTCAAATAAATGAATAATTAATCAACAAGTGAAAAAGAAGTCCAAAGAGTTCCGATACTTCTATAAAGTTGGAGCAACTAATTTGTATACAAGGATATTTTTGATTATATATGTAAAATAGTATATATTTAAAAAGTATTCTTGAAAATCCCTGAACATTGTAAAAGTTGCGAAGTAGGGAAGGAACAAGGAAAACTATAAAAAACTAATTTATTTTTAAAATTAAAGTTTTTCTCGTTTCATCATCATTCCCAACTTATACAGTATAATATAAATAAATATATAATATGAAACAGTTTAATGAAGTTATTTGCAGAAACGAGCCATGCAGTGATTGTGATTATCTTAAATTTTCTTAATATCCTGAAAAGTTTTAATAGAAAGCCAAATAATTAAAAAAGTGTTCATTTTACAGTGTGTGGAGAACAACAGGACGTATTGCAAGTGATGAACGTTAAATTAAACAGAATTTACTCGAAAGTGTTTGAACTGAGACAAACTACAAACTGTGTGCGCTAGATTGGTAAAATTGGCTGTTTAGAAATTTGCAAGTTTAATGAAAATATTTGGAAAGCTCAGATTGTTTGGTGAAACAAATGTGAGAGATTGGATTTTATTGAGGCATCGGCGTTTAAGATGCTATGTGTTTTTGCAGCGTTGTTCACTACCATTCACGTAGGACTTGCGGGTGAGTGAATTTTTCAATTAAGAAGTTTGTTGTTAAAGAATATTGTAATTCTCATGTTACTTCTATATTGAAAATGAAGGAATGATTGAGAAACACGATAATAAGAAAATGTATATTTAATTCAAGGAAGATATTTTTGCCGCTATATATTATTTGTGTGAAATAAGATATCGCGGCTGTCGTGCTTCATTACGCTAACTCGAAAAAACGAATTTTTTTAACTCAATTTCTGAAAATAAAATGAGGTCTTTTAAAAGGACTTATCTAAGATTTTTTCGTCACAAATTGTTCTTTGTATGTTAATAATCATAAAATATCAAGGAAAAATTAGATTGATGGGGCTCCAAAACATTTTAAATCTATTCTTGTTTTCATCCCAAAATATTTTGAAAAACAGTTAGCGTAATGTAGCACGACAGCCGCGATATATAGATATATACAAATTCAAACAATTGACAAAATACCCACAAAAGGAAGAGAAAGATAAATTAATTGGGTCAAAAAGGGGATTTGTCATAATAGCGTGTTGAAATATTTCGTTTACTGTGTTTGCCTGTTGAAGAGTCTCTTTGCTTCGAGCTATCCATTAATATCTCATAAAAAATTGAATATAAAATTATATGTCATTGATCTACAGTTTCAAATAAAAAGAAAAACCTCCAAAAGCATTCAGTATTTTTGTAAAAATACAAATAGCCTGCAACCGTAAAGACTTTATCTACCAAAATATTACCTTAAGCGCTGTACACACTATGAAAGTTAAAACCGTGAAAGTTTTACTTCTTACCATTTTCCCGTTGAAGGATTTTTTTCAAAAAATAGTCAAAATGTGCGTATTGAAAAGACAAATTTTATGTGTGAAGAAAATTTGGAAAAACTTTAGGAAAATCTCTACTTTCACTCAACTTTCAGTCAATTTCAGAAATTTACTGAAAGTTGAGTGAAAGTAGAGTTGGTAAGAAATTGGTAAGAAGTTGAAAGAAGTAAAAACTTTCGGTGATTTTCTTTCATAGTGTGTGGACCGCTTTAAATTCATTGAAATCGTCCTTTAAATGCTCGCCAAATAAATTTTTGATCAAAATTGATTTTTTTTTTTGCCTATTGTTATGGCCACTTGTTTATCGGTGTTTTTCTGTCAAATCAAACAGGTTCACAATGATGAACGTATAAAAATACAAAAGGCCGACAAATTACTTTTATTTGTGTTTTTCTGTTCACAAGCTGAACATTGGGCATTTTGAAAATATTGATGTATGAAATATGAATATATTATAATCGAAGCTTTTGTTGGCTGCTAAAGCTTTTTTATCGCATAAATTGTATTTATGTAAGCTAAATTCTTTAACCTTATATTGTTTAAAAAAATGTCATTAAGATACCATTAAATTTTAAAGAGCTTTTTCAAAATATCAAATCGTTTAGGACATTTCTGAACTATTTACAGTCCCAACAGAAGTCTTTGAGATAAATTTCTAATCACCAAATGAATAATTCGTTCTAGGATCTTTCTTCCCAACTGCTCCTGAAAACATCACTGTTACATTCATCAACCCCTCTTCAGTTCGGGTGTCTTGGCACACAACTATGGACATACAATCAAGTCCTGCTGATAAATACGATGTCACCTATAAACCAACCGATGCCAGGTAATTTATATGATTCTGACAAGTTATTGGAGTGCATGTGTTAGGCATGAAGATGTTTTATCATGTTGTATCACTTAAGGTAGAGATTGATGGCGAATGTTTAATATTTATTGTGTTAAAGTTGTATACCAACAAAGCTGTGATGGAACTTTATATAGGTGGGCAAGGGATATTCAAATTTATTATTTAGGAAACTGTTTTTGAAACTTTTATGTAAGGTTCGACTATGTGCCATAGTTTATGTTGTGAAGAACATCAAAGTGAAACATTTTATATTTGTCTATGTTTCTAGTTTTATTTTTAAATCTCCTTGCATATTTCATTAAAGCCCCACAAAAACAGTATCTACAAATGTTTTTGATAGTAGTCATCATCATTATTTTTAAGCATTGCAACTTTAATCAGATGTAACTCTTGTCAAAGACATTAATTGTCATTTCTACCTCCCATTTGCGATAATATTCTCGAGTTGTTTGGTCATAAAACATTCGGGTACAAGTCAAAAGACTATAGTTGACAACTTACAAGCTCCAAAGACAACATTTTCATATTGCAGCTTTTCTAGAAATGTTTGTATGATATTTTGTGGTTTCTTTGGTATGAGGTTATAAGCTCATGATTCAATTCTCTGGATACGGTATTATATGCTTGGAAATCAATTATTTAGAAATTAAATAGGAAGATTTGAAAGGAAGACTAAGTTTTGAAGTTTTCAATGGAGTAATCTCAACTTTAAGATTATACACAATTGAGCGTTCAATTTTATGGGTTTGGGTAACCGAATTATTGTTTTCGTTGATTTAGGGCAGGGTTTAAAATAATAAGCTGTAGACATATTTGAAACTACACTAGCTTTCCTCTGGGTATTTATGATAAATTGGTTATCGAGAGAGTTGTAAATTCAATCATACAGCAATAAGATACAAGCAAGAACTTTTAATTCAAATTATATGGATTATTTTTCTAATTAAAATTGCTTTTTTCTTTCCTTCTATTATAAATAGCTAGCTTTTTTCTATAAAATTTTATGAAATGCGATTTATATCACCATTGTGCCATTTTACCATTTTCATGAGCAAAAAGTTAACCATAAAATTTACTGGTTGCTGCAACAAAAAATGCACCATAAAACTGTAATTTAATTGAAATAGAAATTCTAAGAGAAGTCTCAGAAAAATCAATACTATTTTAATTAAATAGGGATATGAAATTGAATGGGTACTTTTAATGAAAAATAAACCCGATTTTAATTCTCATTAATATGAATGCTCGATGAATGCGGTGTTAGATTTGTTTATAAGCACGCCTACTGACGCCTACCGTATTATTGTGTACTTGAAACACAATTTCAATAAAATTTTCATTTGTTTTATTTACTTGACCGTACTCCAATTTCAACTCGTTATCAAACCAGACCTCAGTAATTAAGCATTCAAAAACTAAAATTCATCATTTTTACTATGTAAAAATTTCACATCCCAGATTTAATACATAAACTGGAAATGTTGAAAAATTACACAACAGACATGGAAAACGAATTTTTCAAATGATTCGTTTCAGTTTTCATAATATATATAACATACATATAATATATAATGTAACAATATGTTTTGTTTGATCTCAGACTTTCCGCAGCCTCGAGATAATTTTGGAAGAGCTGAAAACACGCTTTGAAAGTTGACTTCCGAACAAGCTTTCAGTGGTTGTTTACTCACCAATTTTCAGTGAATTTGTTGTGCAAAATTTTTCAAACAAAAAATGTGTAAAAACCTTAAAGTGAAATCAGAGCTCGAGTCATTTAAAGTGTTTTTTTTTTCATTTCATGCGCTCTTCGTGAAAGTATCTCCACTTTGAACGTAAATTTTTTTACGGAAGTGAATTTCAGTTGTGGGTAATGGACAGGTTCAGTTTTGGTTCAGTTCAGGAAATGTGATTTTTAATTGAAATATTTGAGAACCGTAATTGCTTAGAAAGTGTGTTTTAAAGGCAACATTTATTTCAAACACTATTTAATTGTATTTAAAGGTATGTTTACTTTTATTTGAAGTGTAACTGGTGGAAATAATTCCCTTTGACCTTCAAAAAGAGCTTAACGGAAAAATGACAAAAATAATATTTTTGATTGTTATGTAAATTTCTAAGGGACACTTTTATTGTTATGCATGAATCATGTGTCAACAAGATTCGTCCTCAATAAATTAAGTTCACACCCCATCTAATATTTCTTGTCCACCACTAAGATATATCGTTTGTACGATACAATTTCGTATCCAGCTATTCGAGAACATAAACACAACAATCTTCCAACTGATCAATAAAAGCTTTCAACAGTTTAAGCAAAGCTCTCGTGTAATCCAGACCGTTGCGTGCGTTATACAGGTATTTCTTGCATGAAGTACATGTAGTATTTGCTTTAAGTGAAATTTTTGGAGTTTTTGGATTATTTGGAAATATCTTGAAAATCTAAAAGGGATTGTGAGTTTGAAAATGTGATAATTTTGAGCTTTCTTCGTATTCCTTAAGCTTCAACAAGCTTCAAAAAAGTAATTTTCGTGGATAAATGTGTAATTATTATTTTAATCCGAGTTTTTTTTTTTTTTTTAAATTTTAGCTAAAAAAATTGTAAAATCACGAGATGAAAGCATGTAATATTAATATTGGTGAAAAACTCTGCTTGTCGTGAAAAGTGGTCAAAATTTAATTTTGGTGGCGAAATATATATTTTAAACTCGAAAGCGGATGAATGCCAGAATTATAATTGGAAACCTTTCAAAATTAAGGACAATCAAAAGCTCATTAAAGTTGCATACTTTGCTTGAAACATGAAATGAGTGCTTTGCTCTGTGCAGGTCCCATTTAATAAATTTGAAAAATGCTTTACAAATTTGCAATTAGCTAATAAATGGTTAGACTAATTGATGCATTTATTAAAAAATAATATTTTCTGTTTGATTGAAACCTAAATATAGTACACAATTTTGAGTTAAATTCATTCAAAACGGAAACTGTGCAGCAATCATTTTTTTCTATCTAAAAGTTTACCGAATCATTCACGAAGTTAATTTGCATGCACCACATGGTCCTGCAATTTGATGAGAATATCCTTACTCACTCTCGCAGTCATTTAGCTTCATTTGCAAAACAGTGGCCACCACATATGAAATCTATTTTGTTTCAAAAGTAATCATTTAGTACAGAAAACCTCACGTGCAATTTTATCCGCAATTGTAATCTATTTGTAATTAAAAATCCATTGCAATTAGAAAATATGCAAAATGATAGAAACGTTTGATATTCATATTCATGCAAAATGTCAGTGAATGGTAGTATTTATATTATCATAGAATAATATTTTATGATAAACTATGGAGAATAGAGTAATGATTAATACTTTATTTAGAAATTGAAGTTCCTATACTGCTCTATTTATTAGCACCAATATATTATTCTAAAAATAATCATATATATATAATTTTTTAATTCAGTGTAAATACTTACAAACAATACATTCATAAAAGCATAAAAGTATGATCCTCATTCCGTGTTCAAATACTTTCCAATTCCTCACTTTGCATAAATAATACAAAACATCATGTTTCATGCTAAAAGATAACTTTTATATTACAATATTACAAAATATACCGTGCAAACTACATAAAATAAACATGAAGAACATACAAAATTAAGAACGACATCAATTTTTCCTGCTTGTACGAAAGAATTATTGCTCGTTTGTTCTTTATAGTTTTGTTTAATATTTGTTGTTGGTTCTTGCTGGATTGGAAAACATGACATGGCTATCGATCTGAGGATTTAAAAAACGTTTTTATTTACTTACATTTATACATGAAAAAGTTCAACTAGTTGTAAATTGAATGACATCAAATATTGGTTTGGTATTTTTAGAATTGTTAACGAAACTTTTATTATAATTCAGTCTGTATGTTTGTTTTATAAGAGCTGAAAATGTTGAAAAACGATTTCACAAGGGAAACTTTTAACGAAATGCTGGTTTAAACTGAAAAACTTTTCAAAAAGTTTCTATGATGTGTTTGTGAATGCATCAAACATTTTTATGACATTTCAATGTAAAAATTGTTTAAAAGTATTAAGTCAACAAGTTTCCTACAATTCAGGAGTGTAAACATTTCTGAAATATTCTTTGTAACATGAAGAGGAAGAAATGCCAAATATTTAAATATATCTTGTATCATAACCTACAAAATGTGTTATTTTCAACAAACAACACTAAGAAACCACAAAGTTCAAATTTTTCTTTAATTCTACAGCAGCATTCTTTTATAAAAAGGGCAATTATGCTGACATTTATAACGTAATAATTCATTTGGTTGAACAGTGTGAAGCAGTTCTTCAACTTTATGTAATGAAAAAAGATGTCACCACGGCATATTCTTCTTTTTTCGCAATCCATGCTATCAACAGGCCAAATCTGCAAAAACTCGGTAAACTTGGCAAAATGACACAAAAACGAATTTCTTCTGTGATTTATGTGTAGTCGAGAGCTTTAATGAAGTTCTTGGAAAAGTCTTGAAAATTGTCTTCACGCTTCCGTTGCTCCGAGAGTTGCTTATATTCTATTATTTTTTACTTCCTTCATTCTTAACTCTTGGATACCTGAGTTAAAATAAATACAAATAGGGTGGTTTTGTTAAAATGAAACTAGAGATGTATGCTATTTGTAAGGAACGAGATTTATTGCATGATTGTAGAGTATGAACTAAAGTTTCATGTATTCATGTAAGTAGTGTAGAGCATAGGATGGTAATTGAATGAATTTAAGTTACAGGATCGTTGCTGTGATTGCAGGCAACAGTGAGGCAGTGATTCTGCATAATTTGACCCCAGATACTCAATATCAGGTGACTGTGACAGCGAATTGGGGAGGCAAGAAGTTTAAGAGTCGACCAATAGTTTTTAGGACATTAGGTGAGATTAAGTTTTTTGTAGATTATACTAATTATGAATTTGTATTAATGCTAACTTATAGAACCACCTCGATCATCACCTCATCACGATCACATAATGTCTGGTGGTGGAACAGAAGTAACTGCAAGTCCACCGTTCAAAGCCTTTGGAGTTTACACAACGGACGAAAATGGTAACATATCTTTCAATGCCACATCACGAGAACTTCCAACCGTAAGTTTTTCATTATTTTTGAAGCTTTTTTATCATTCTGTTGATAAATGAAATTCTAGATTCGTGGAGTAGAAGTCACCATCGTAGTTATAGTTCTTTTAGTTTGGGCTGCCGCCATAGCGTTATTTTTTAACCGATGGGGTAAGATCCGAATGCTTCTTCCATATCAACCTGACTACAAACATGATCAGTTAAAAGTGCCAGGAGTCCCTTGTCCACCAGGTGCTTGTACAGTACAGCATTCGCATCAGGTAACAGATTGTCAGTCGATAGAGTTGTGTGTGAGTTTTGTCTTTTCTACAAATTTATTTTATTGTTTCCCGATGAGAATCGCCTTATTGGTATTGTCTCTGATCCTGGTAGCGTAATTGGATAATAAATGGAAAAATTTGAAGAATCACTTCTCGAATCAGAAGCACTACTAATTGCACTTTCATGCAAAACTAGAATTGAAAACAGTGCAAGGACGATAAATTTTCTCTCCACTATTTTATTTCCTTCCAACTTAATTAAGAATAAATTTTGAGTTGCTCCAGTTAAAAACAAGACAATCCATAAATCTTCTCTATTTCTTTGACATGTTTTTTTAATATCCGAGATCTAAAAATGACTGAATGTTTTATTTGTCTCCAAAGAACTTCAGAATCTCGTTCGTTTGCTTTAAAATCCCATTTCTATTTATTCAATTATTCATGCAGTTTCTGGATTTCTTTTTTGATTTTTAAATTTCTACACTACTTGAGTCACTCAGCTTTTGAAGATGCCGTGACTAGTATGCATTAACGACGTAGCATAAATAACTTTATAAGTAATGCAGTTTTGAACGCGATTTCCTCTCATGCTAAAGTTTATTAGCTGAATAAATTGCATTTCAGAAATCGTGAACATTTTTACCCGAAACTAGACGAAACACTTTAAATCAAGTCATATGCTATGTTTTTGAAGAAAACCCGTCTCCTGTTTGACTACCATAAAAAATTTATTTAAGTTTCACCAAAATCAGACTCATAGTTCTATTATAATCTTGCATACAACAAATTTGGGCACTTTGTACTAAATTAATTGCTCTACTTCTACTATTTAAATTTACCAACTGAGTTACAAAACAACTAACTATTAATTGCATTTAAAGCTTTAACTATGCTAACGTTATTTAATTAAAAAGGACTTAAAAGGAAATTCATTATCTCAAAATTTCCATTTTGTTCGCCTTCTACGGAAGAATAAATTGAGCTAATGCATGCAACAATTTGCACAATGAGCTCAAAAATTATTATTTAATTTATCTAAGTTCAATCTTTTGTTGGCACCATTTCAAAACATTCTTTTAGTAGTTCTTACAATAAAGAACATTTGTGAATATTTCAGAATGTTTGTTCGGGTTTATCGTCCAGCAAATGTAACATTTAATCGCATTTGCTGCATTTGAACATTAAAAATTGCTTGTTGTGTTGAACCTAATGAGATGTAAAATGGAAAAAGTTGATACGGGAGTTTTAAAATATTTAAAGAAAATTCAACAAAAAAATTTGTATGAAAACTGAGCAAACATGCTACTCATGCTCAAATATGAAATATTTATGTTTCAATGCTTTTATACTTTGAAGTATTTATGTTGTAATTTTATTTTTGTAAAACATTAAACCAAGTTTTTCAAACAAATATGAAAAATGTTTTGAAGACTTTCAGTTCAAATTAAACTTTGCATCAGCAAGGGGTTTTGAGAAATAATTTGATAGAATTTAAAGTAAATTCTGTTTAAATCATAAAATATCGGATTTTTGTTGTGTCTACCATATTGTACATGAATGTGATTCGAATTTTCGGTTGAACCACCGTGGTACCATACATTTTTATAGCAAGAAGTTTTTACGCGATTCCATTAATATTTTTTTTATGATGTGCTTTTGAATGCTCACTTATTTTATTTCTCTATATAATCTTTGTTGCATTTTTATTGTGGTTTTATTATTGTGATAACCAAATAGCCATAAAAGATTAAAAAATAATATATGTTAACATAATTATTATAAATAGTCAGTCTATCCATTAAATCCGTTCAGCTGCCAAAATAAAGTGTTAATGAAATATTTGTGGACCGTAGTCTTGACCTATGACTCAACAAACGACTGCTCGCACTCAATCTGGAAACTTACGAAATGTCCAGATAGAGAAATAGACTAATTCTAGAGATTGTTCTATAGTCATAAAAGTCAAGATATTGTTAACCATAAAACCAGATCGACTCTTGAGCCCAAGATACGTGAAATTACAGCAAAAACTATTAATATTTTTATTTTTTCAGTATAGGCCATTTACTCTGATTGTTTCTTGCTTTGACTCTCAATGTACTGCAAAAATCTATAAATCTTTGATTTTGATTTATTGTCCATTTCTTCAACTATAACCTTTTATTATTATCAGATATTATTTATATCCATGTATTGAAATAAATTCAATGTTGTGGTAAAATTTTTGATTTGAAATCGATTTCGGTTCAGTGTTTGGCGCCTTGCGAAAGTTGTGGTCTGTTAGAGCGTTGTTTTCTATGCCCGAGGCGTTCCAGGGACTCACGGGAGTGTGGATGTCAATTTGCTTTGATGCATAGTGTGGATCTGACACCTGCTCCTGGCAGCTAGCATCAGGGAAGTCTTCATTACAATCAACAACATCGTCGTGCTATGTATGCAAAAAGTCGCGCGACAGTGAGTTGATTTTATTTATAGCATATTTTTGTTATGGTTTGAAAGGTGTTTGAAACTTCAAAGTTATCGTTCTATTGGAATAAATTTTATTAAATGAATTTCCTATGAAAAACTTTCCTTCATTTTCCCTTCAATCGTTGATAATCACAATACTTATTGTTATATCGATCCTTCAAACCATAACAATTAAAAATTGCATTTAAAAATGAAAATCAATGACTCAACAATTTAATTAAATTAACAAACCAGAGTCGCGCCAACACCCACCAAAGTCGCGTTCGATATTCAAAAGATCAGCCGCGCGATGATATTGAATATTGTGTAAGTGATTTTAAATAAATTTATAGTAGATCAGCGACCAACTTTTAGTGGCGCTTTGAACTTTGTAAATATTAACATAAAGTAATCAATTAACTAACCAAAGCCACCTGAAGTCACCTGCAATTTTTTTATTGGACCACCTGATAAACCACCATCATCGAAACAGTACTTGCCTTGATGTTTTGGTTTTTAAAATTATGAATGTTGTTCTTTGTACAAGCTTTTAATGACTTTTTCCAAAGCATCCTGCAACCTTTTCATTCCTATAAAACTTTTTATATACATTTTATCCAATATTTTTTTGCTTTTTATGTCTACTTGAATGTGTATTTACTGTTAAATTTTTTTAATTTACTCCGAACTTTCTGTATAAAGAGTGTCTGTTCCTTTTCATTAAAATCTTCAATACATTTTTGCTATAGATAGCAATATTTATAATTTTTACAGAAAAGCTTTAAAAGGACTTTAAATTACATTTTGATTCATCCGAATTTTGAGGAAATAAATATTTCTTTACAATAAAGGATCAAAGAGGAACTCTCTGGAAATATAATTTAACCTGGGCTTTGGAAAATCTTTTCCGAGAATGATGAAATTGATTTATTTTCAAAAAAGACTATAATGAAAAGGTAGTCATTAGTGTGGTTCAAAGTTCTATGGAGAATCAAGAGCATGTTAGAAGTGCGCTCCCAAAGCAAAAGTTTGATTTAGATGACAAAATAAAAATTCAGTAAAATTTTCAAATTTTTTGATGCACGCTTTAGTGGTGCTCATCGAGCTTTTAGTTTTGACATTTTTACAGTTTCAAAATCATCAAATTTTTTGAGTTTCACGAAATATTTTATTGGATTTCATAAACAATTTTAATTCATCATGTTTATAAGAACTTCAAAAAAAAATTTCGCCCAAAAATATAAAGAAGCTAAAAAGTTATAGAAATAGTTTGAAAAGTCGATTTTATGCAAAAGCTGTCAGAGCCGTCAATGTAACCTCATGAGCCTCCAAATATTTTCATCTCAATTTTTTTACCTTTCGATGCAAGTTTATTTATTCCTTAACCAAATGCAAGTGGTCCTGTGACTTTTTGATGACGCAATCTGAAGTTATTGAATTTTTAGTAGACTAATGATTTTATAGGTCGCTTGTTGTTGTTGTAATCCTCAATAAATTCTTTTATTTACTCTCTCGGTGAAAAATTTCAAAATTTTTTTCAAGATTTTAATAGAAAAGTATAAAAAGAAAATTATTCCAAATTTTGGAGAATTTTCCATAAAAACTGGGCTTGTAAATATTCAGAAATGAATTTATTGAGGATTACAACAACAACAAGCGACCTATGAAATCATTAGTCTACTAAAAATTCAATAACTTCAGATTGCGTCATCAAAAAGTCACGGGACCACTTGCATTTGGTTAAGGAATAAATTAACTTGCATCTAAAGGTTAAAAAAACGAGCTGAAATTATTTGGAGGCTCATGAGGTTACATTGACGGCTCTGACAGCTTTTGCATAAAATCGACTTTTCAAACTATTTCTATAACTTTTTAGCTTCTTTATATTTTTGGCTGAAATTTTTTTTTGAAGTTCTTATAAACATGATGAATTAAAATTGTTTATGAAATCCAATAAAATATTTCGTGAAACTCAAAAAATTTGATGATTTTGAAACTGTAAAAATGTCAAAACTAAAAGCTCGATGAGCACCACTAAAGCGTGCATCAAAAAATTTGAAAATTTTACTGAATTTTTATTTTGTCATCTAAATCAAACTTTTGCTTTGGGAGCGCACTTCTAACGTGCTTTTAGTTTATGGACCACCCTAGTAGTCATGTTGCAAATTAATTTTTTTTTATGAATGTTCTCGTATGTCAGCTGTGAGATTTGTCCAATTCTATTTAAAACATTTGAATATGATTCAATCTTAAATTGAGAATCTCATTTCTTACTTTTTAAATATTCAGTCATAATTGAAGTCTTTCTACAATATAGATGCTAAACCTATCTACTTAAGTTTTATTTAGGAGCTTCTTTGAATTTCCTTCAATTTAAATGAATAGTCAAGATACCTAGATCTTGATACAATTAATATATATCAAAGCCTTAATTTTTTTACTTTAACCAATCAAATACATATTTGGAAACTCTTCATTAATTTATCAAATAACAATATTATGAATTATATTCATCATGCAATTATATGTCTGTTGAGATTCATTCAAAAACTCAAGTATCTACAAACAAAAATTATTCTTCAAGTTGGGAATTTCAAGTGTACTTAATGACTCGATCGAAGCTCATAATGTTTTTCAAATAATTGGCTGCCAAAAGTAAAAAATTTGTGGAAAAAGTAAAAAAGCTGAGGTGAAAGTATGAGAATTTTTAGAAAGCTTGGAGTGAAAAAAATGTATCAAGCGTTTTAAATTGAATGTATGACGTATGACGTCCATTTGCTAAAATAAATAATATGCTTCGTTGCTGCTGATGTATTATTTTTTATAGCTTAATTGCTGCACTGCTTTATTGTTTTACTGCTGTAAGAAATATAGTATGCTCACATGTATGTTATAATGGTCGTGAGTAATTAAAACATGTTTTTATGCTTTTTAACTGCTTCTATCTGATGAACAGTTGTGAACAATATAAATGACACATTTTGCTGACAATTTGCACTCACAACTTTTTGAACTCATATAATTTTTGCATTCTTTGCGAAAGTAAATAATGATCATAAAGTTGCAGCGAAAGCACATTAAAGTTCACTTCCATTGTTAATAAATTCCGTAAGAATGCACAATAATATTCCATTTGCTTCATATTCTATTGTCCACAGTTGTTGATAAGTAATAAAAGGTAGTTAAATATTCATAACATTGGGAAGACGCTTTTAAATGACTTTATAAGCATATCGGTCGATAGATAAAAAACAGTCGTTGATACTATATACTAGCATACTACTTTTGTTTTCACTAAAATATATCATAGTTTTAAACTCTCATAAAATCTCATTAAGCTTCATAAAGTGCCATCCATAAAATATTTTCTATACGTGTTATAAAGTAAAACTATTATGAAATGGTTTAGTATGAGGTTAAGAATTAAACTTAAAGCTGCAATATTCAGACACAATATATTTATTTTATGTGCAAATAAAATACACAACAGTTCAACTGCACTCTCTGGTCATCTAAAAAGTGAATCATAGCATTGTCAACAAAAATGTAATAGTCGTAAAAGTTGAAACATAACATAAGCTCAATCTGTCTCATCTGGTACAGTTTTAGATGCAAATTTCAATATCACAGTATTACATTTACACGTGTACAAAGTTGTGGTAGAATTTTTTTAGATTTTTAGGTTCTTTTGGGTTTTTTTTCCGCAAATTTTTTCTTAGCTTTTTTCTTCTTCAAATTTGAACAAATATTCCCTTTATTTCCTGCTTTCCACTTAATAACTTTGAAAAGTATTTCATTTTGGTTTTCCTTTTAAAAAAGTTGATAAAGTTTTTTTTAACAAGGATCCTTTTTGTTTTGTAAAAATTGTAGCATTTGCATCAAAATTGGTCGGTGGAAGAGCCGTCAGCAGTGATAGCAGAACGATGTCAGCGTGCTCGAATCAATTCAGCTATATTCGTGTCTTCAGAAGGCAAGGGATTTGATTCCATAGAGTTCATTAGGAGATATGGATCACAAAGCGTGCTTTGCCGGAAAGCTAAGAGTGCGGAGAATATCACGGTAGAGGAGCGCAATGTAAGTTCAATATTTAAAAGATTTGGTTGCATAGAGTGAATTGCAAGAGTGAATTTATCTTCTTTAAAAAATATGCATTTACATAAATTATTAAGCCAATCTCTTTAAATTCAACAGAGGCGCTTTTCTGAAAACAAAGAGTTTGAAAGTGAGGAGGCGGAAAGCTGGCCAATCCGTGAAAATATAGAGCTAGTTGAGTGCCACAATGAGCCCAACAAAACCGGCACCAAACCCAAAAAAGTGCCTAAGCTCAGCACACTCCCCACCTTATCAATTTCCGGTCCTTCTCCGCCTCACGAAGAAGAGCTCTTGTAGGATTCGCTCAATGTCGTCTTTGTAAATACTAGAAACGAACTGCTAGACGAGCTGTTGGTGTAGCATTTTTGAAAATATTATTTTATTTAATGAAAACGCGCAAATTTTATTTTTTAAAGCTAATGGACAATATCGATCAGCACTTAAATCAATTCGCGGATGCAAAAGTTCAACATCAAACCAAATCAAACTTGATCAAACATTAAACAGTGAAATTTAAATAAAAATTATCGAATCGAACGAAAAAATTGAGTAAAAAAGTGTAGAAAATTTTCAATACATTAAAGAAAAGTGTGTGAAAAACGCCAAACAGGCTAATTTAAACAAACGATTTGCGTTAAAAAGCGATTTGATTACAAATAGAAAATAAACGGGTGCGAGTTTCGTTTTAAGTAGAAAACTTTTTAATACATTTTGACTGCTTCTGATGTGTAAAACTACACAAGAATATTATTTTTAATGGCAACTATTTAAGCATTTTATGTTTGAAAATATCACGAAATACCGTACTAAAAAATGTATTTTTCAGCGCTGGTGAAATTAAGGTCCAACACTCAATAGAGGTGAACATAATTGAATTAAAATATATTTATGTCTGAGTATTCGGAAGTAGGATTGTATGAATGTTGTATTTGATATATTTGACAACCGATATGATAAAATGTTTTGGTATTGTTTTGAAATATTGTTTTTTTAATGGTTTTGTATATAAATTTAAAATCTAATTGAATATCAGATTAATTAATAGTCATTATTTTGAAATGATTTACGGGGTTATTTAATTTAATTATGGGTATTATAATTTCGTTAGTAAATGTTTTCAATTTTATGTGTGAGTTTCAATTAAGTTTGTGATATAATTTATTTAAACGTTTGTTAGTTTGAAAATATTGTGAATTAAATTCAGATTTGTATAATATTGATTGTTTTATACAAAAAGCGCACAAAATGTGTTGAAGTGCCTTATATTTAAATGAGAAGGGTTTTTATTTTTGAACTTCAATTTTATTTGTTAGGTTTGATTAGGTATCATTATTAGAGTCTCCATTGAAATCAAAACTTAAACATTTTGATGATTCAACTTTTAAGGTTATATTCACAAAAATCAACTATAATCATTTAGAAAATATCCCCGTAAACAATATTGCATTAATTTATTTAATTCTAATTTCATATCTTGTAGCAAATAAATTCATAATTTCTTAAAATATGCTAAGACAAATAAATTAAGACAAAAATTCAAAATTTTTAATATTCTTAAGATGTAAATGTAACAATTCAAATTTAAGAATCAGTGTTGAATGTGACCAATAAATTATGACGTTGTCAATTTCCTTTAAATAAGAAACATAAGTCACTTAAGAGATTTTAACCTAACATGTAGAAACCTACATCTAAACGTATCAAGCGGGACCATTCTGTGTCTTGTGGCGTATTCTTTTTGACAAAGATTCCCTCCACATTACCTAACAAAGTAACAAATGATGTAAATATCGGTAAATGAATGCTCACAAGGCGTATCAGATCATTTTCCATGGAACATTAACAACCACCAATATCTTTTGAAATTTATTAAAGTTTCAATGCCTTACCTTTTACAGTTTAAAGTTCACGAGCCCAAAATTTTATGAAAACTTTGAATATTTTTGAATTAGTTCATAATTTTAAAGCACAAAAGATAACTGATCCAAAAATCCTATGAGATTCATAACGAAAATAAAATAAAATCAATATCAAAAAATAATTTCAAGCTTTTGGGGTTTCTTAATTAAAATTTCTTGTACAATTTTTAATTAAACTGACAAGAAAATTCTCCGTAATTCTCGTAAAATTCTCTTCTTGCACTTTATACTTTTATTTTGATTATTTCCACATCGATAAGTAATACTAGATACCAATGTAATATTTTTCTTCTTCACGTACTTATAAATAAAGTTATTACAAACCGAAGAGCTTTAGAAGGAGGATTCAAACAAAGTTCTTCTTTGATAAATTCATGGGAAGTTTTCAAGTAATTAATGGTTTTTTGTTTATTCCGCTAAACGGAAATTTCATAAATATAAGAATCCACTGTAATGAGAATTTATACTCTTATAAACATTTTAGGAATAATGCCAAAGTTTTCATTTGCACTTGATAAATTTATTGAAAATCAATTTCAATGAATGATGATTGAGAAAAATGACAAACTATTACACATTTAAACAAAACATTTTAAAACACATAAAAATTTATTTATTTAACAAAAATTGAATTATTTAAGAAACCTGTTAGCTTTAATAAAAAATTTATGATATAAAACTTTATGTGTTTAATGTACCAAGCGAATAGTTAAATGACTAGATATCCTCTTATGCTAAGCATTTCGCCAATCTGATAATTTAAGATAAACTTAAACATATATTGTACTTAAGGATAAGAAAATCGTGTAAAACTTGAGTGTAATGTTTCGTACTACAAAAACTGTAAGATTCATGTAATAAAATGAAATTGAGGTAAATTATGAAATAAATCATGTTTTTTTATTGATTATAGCTCAAGACCTAAGGTAACACTAAAAATTTATATTTCTTTTTAATTTTTCAGGACACTTTTAAAGGAAAATAAAAATAAAAATTAAACTTCTGCAGTTTTATTAATTGTTCGTTGCCATTTCCAATAATATTATATATTTCAAAGCACACCCGTTCTCGTCTCTGAACATATATCACAGCAAGGGTCCACATCACGACATTAAATTTAATGGCACAATTTTATTCCAAAAAGCATTGAAGTTTACATTAAAGTTTGAAGTATAAAAACATAGAATTTTAAATTGGTTTTCCGACATTTTTTAAACAATTATTCAGTTGATATGTACTGGAAAGTGGTTGGAAAAATATTGTTGAATTATTGAAATTGTTTTATAAATTCAAAATGAATAATATATTTCTACAATGGAGGTTTTTGAAATTAAAGGATTTCAACATAAAGTCAACTAAATAATTTAGTTTATTCTGTAGAATTCAAGCATTTCAAATGTCCATACACAATTAGTTCACTAATGAAAGCTTTACGGTCATAATTTTTGAAAATACAATAAAATGTTTAAAAAATAGCTCGTTGCATTTTTCAATTTTCATCAAAACTTTTTTTTTTTCTTCGAAGCTTTTAAAGTTTCATGCATGCTTTTATTTCCATATTCGAGCTTTGATCCTTTCTGATTCTAAAACATTTTTTATTGACACAAAACGTAGAGTGTGTTTACTCTACACATGAGAAGGTTATTCAAGCATACCTACATAATTTCTATTTGCTGCTTTTTCTGCTTTACATTTTTTCGCTAAGGGGTTGTTTAAAAATGATGTCTGTTCTGTATTTTCCATGAAGTATTTTCTCAGGACTTTTTAAATTAGAAGATTTCAAGATACTTCCATACATGTTAGTCATAAAATATCAGATGTCCAGAAGCTCATCCATCGTTGCAGGACATACGAAAAAAATAACCAAGAACTGAACGTGCATATAGCATTTAAAACAAACTCAGACAATATTAATGACATACATTTCCAATTTAAAACTTCCGAAGCTCTTGTTTTACTATAAAAAGCTCAATTCAATCTGAATGCGGATAAAATCATAAATTTGAAATAAGAGTTTTATTTGAGTGAACGAATATAAGATTCTTGAAATTTTAGTTAAATTGTTCAAGTTTTGAGCTCAGTTATTTACTCCAATAAAATAATTAAAAAAAGCACAACAAAAATAATTGTTTCCATCAAATGTTTTCTTCATTTTTATAGGATTTGAAATTTTTCACTGATGATTCCCTAAAAATGTCAATGGATATTCGAAAGGTAAATAATAGATGAGTGGAAACTTAAGTCATTAAATTATGATTTATTAATTATTACAGTAATTATAAATATACATAACAGAAATACATCATATGATGTGCATGTTTTTTTTTGCCGTCATGGCAAAAATGACTGGCGGCGCTGCTTGGTAGTCTAACGTCGGCGCCGTGAGTTCTTTTCTCTGAGTCAGCAACTCCATGCTATTTTTTTCTGATTTTACTAAACAATATATAAAAAAAACTCATCATATGAATCTTGGCTAGTGGCGAGGCGAATGGTATAGAAACATGTGTGTTTGAACGGTATGGAAATTTATTGAGCTGTTGTGTATGACTTATTATGGCTCCTCGGTGATATGTCTGATGATTTGAAAATTTCACTATAGGTCACTATAGAGCTAATCGAACGATTTGTTTTGTTTTGATTCGTTCAAAGTCTAAATAGTGGAATTATTAAATAATAATATTTAAATGTAGTTTAAGCAATGAATTCCTTCATAAATCCTGCCAGTCAAGCTGAGATAGTCCGCACTACTCAGAAAGATTCACAGTTTACTGAACAAATTAACGAAAACGTAGCAGAAATTTTACAGCAGCTGAGCCACAATCGGTTTCACCTAATAAAATATAGTGATCTTTCAACAGTAATATCACAGATATTTTACCATGGATTCGCATCAATCAACCGACTACAGACTCTTGGTGAAGAATATACAGGAATCATTCAGATTCAAGGCAATTCAGTTTCTCTACCTCATAAGTTGATTCAGTTGATAGCTATAGTTTTGGAGTTTGGTGGAGAATCTATGTTACTCCATTTGCTAGCTGTTCTTTCTAGAAGGATTGAAGCGAATAATGAGCTCAAGCCTGAAGCCAAATACTTTCTATTGAAAACAGTCGATTTAGTTGTCAAGAACTTTCAATATTTACATATTATTCACAGAGCCTTTTTTTACCTTAATGCTGGCAAATACCAAATATCTAAAAGAGTGACGGGTATCAATTATGTAAGTCAGAAAGTGTCTAACATTAATTTGCTATTATTTTCGATTACTAAATAGAATTTTTATTAGATAAAATTAATAATGGTTTTTTATTATCTTCCAGGTGCTGGTCCGCTACTGGCTCCATGCAAATCATTCTGTGAAAGGATACCGAATACTTGGGTACGTTACTCTATTCAACGTGTTAGCTTCAATTGCTGTGAAACTCAGGGAAGCGGCCATTAATCCTTTACCACCAAGTCAACCGCAGAGCAACCCCGAAATATTCTCTGAAACTTCAACCCATAGAAAATGTACTCTATGCTTGGAGCTACGATCAAATGTAACAAGTACACAATGTGGACATTTGTTTTGCTGGAATTGTGTCTGCGATTGGTTGCAGTACCGACATGAGTGTCCAGTTTGTAGAGAATCGGCTAAACCTTCAACTGTGATAATGTTGAAGAATTTAAAATAGTTAAAAATACTTTTGAAATTCTTGGTGAAAGTGTTATTTTATGGTTTTTATAAATACCTATTTTATATTTTTTTATGCAAAAATAAATCATAAATTTTGTTTCACAAAATATACAAATATTTGTACTTGAGATCACTATATTGAGAGCAAAACAAATGAAACTTAAAATTTTTAACATGAGTAATCCTTTCTATGAATATTTTAAATATTTTTTTAAATTATTTAACAGCTTGTTTGAAAACAGCCTATTAGTAAAGATAATTGAAGTCGGTACAGCTCAAACGATTAAATATTCATCAAATTCAGTCGAAACCTTCGAATAATATTGTGAAGATACACGAAATAAAAAATAACAGGATATGCTTATTTCCAAAATTCCAAGTACTTCCTTGAAAATGCGTGAGTACCAGTATATTTATCAGTAACAATATATCGAATGAGATAAATGGCAGGTATAAAATCCAACAACTTTTTTTCGGAAAAAAGGATCAATTTGTATAATACGTGAAAATGGTAAGCTTCGCCTGGAGGTGTTTTGATGGAGAATTATTATTTTTGAAACCTCATGGATAGAAATATGAATGCGAAATCATGCAATATTTCAGTAGAAAATGTGATATTTTTTCATTTTTGTAATCTTCAATACGAAGGATTATGTTACGAAGGTCACTCACTTATTATTTTCTTGTCGTACATACCGTTTACAAGAGAGCTTAATTAATATTGAATAGTGTGATACTGTGATATATAATATATATAATTACTTTAATAACTCAACGAAATCACTTACAGTAGAGTAACACAGGTTAATGTATTTTATATATGGCTTTATATTTATCATGAGTTTCCCAAAGTTCAAAGTATTCTAATAGATTAAACATTTAATTGAATAATTATAACATTCTGGTGTGAGGGAATGTAAACAATACATCTAAATTAAAACTAAATTGAAGTACGGCAAATCACTAGGGGAATAAATCTATCTTTTTAGGAGACAGAAACATATGTAGTAACTAAAAAAAATAGCAAATATTAAATTAGAACATCGTAATTATATATTCAACTGCGAAAGCAAATGCCAGATGATTCATGGAAATAATTTAGCATTTTTAAATGCCAGGAAAAGTTAATTGTGCTAAAATGTTCAATTAAAGTCCACAAGTCTAGCATTTATTTCAAATACAAACATGGAAAGCCGTAAAAATTATAAAAACCCACATGCGATACTGTTAAATGAAATTAAAGAAACATGCTAATTATGATGATTAAACGCGAACCGGGAATGTTCTACAGTCAGGAAACATAAAATACAAAAACGATGAAGCCAACGGAAACTTGTAAAAAGCACAAACATTAAATTTTAATTGTGCGAAAGGAAACTCGATAAGAAGAAATAATAAGAAAGGAAACTTATGGAAATAACAAAGTGTAATTATGATTTAGTTAATTATGCTGCGTTTACGATATCACCCCTTGGCACTAGGACTTCCTACGATCAAACGTAACAAATCACCCAGAAGAAAATATCACCAAAAAAGGTTCAATCTAATTAGCAACAAAATCAACGCCTCCAAAAGCAATTAGTTTCACACTGCTTTTGGATGGCTTCTGCCCCTGGGAACTGGAATAGAAAATGACAAAGTTGCTTGGCATTTTTTTTTGGTACATACGTAAATGTGTTATTTAGACGATCACTTCTAGGTCAACAGGATTTTGCGTCAGGACATTCAAATTAATGAGATTTTGTGGAAACATCCTTCTCAGAGTGAAAACTTTTCTAGAAATATAGATTTTGGATAGGAGATTTTCGTTGATTTAGGATTTCAGATATAACTGCGGGCATTAAATGTGTTTTCACTTTATCAATTTTACTCGTTATAGAGCTTCTTCATTTTACAAATTTTAATATTTATTGATACATCAAAGTTAATTTAACAATCCAATGAACTTTAAACGAGCTTTGAAAGTTGATAGAAAGATGTACGCCCTTTTGCTATAATCTACCACCAATTAATTTAACGAGTGTGGCTTTTCAGCTTTCCTGCTTCATCAGTCAAGCAAAACAAATTGATTGATTGGATTAGTCAAAATTTGCTTGGATTGCTTTATTAAGTAAACTTTTAGGTAATTGAGTAAATAACACATTTTTTAGGGCTATGTCAGGCTAAAAGGTAGAGTTTGCAAATTACCCGGGTAGTTGATTTCCGGGTACCCGGATCCATTACCCGGACTTTTCCGGGTACCCGGGTACCCGGGTAGTGTCTATTTTGTATGAAAATATTGAAAAAATGAAAAATTTTCAATTTTAAAAGATATTAAGGCTATTTATGCTTTTCAATACGATTCCATTGTTCTTTGGATATCATCTCAACTATTTGATGATCTAAATTCTGTATTTACTAAATATATTCTACTTTATTCTCATAAACAAGCAGATATAAGTTTCAATTTAAGGTTTAACTATTGAATTTAAAGCAGGCATGACTAACGAGTTGCAGTGTCGCACTGTGGTACTTTGTGGTACTTTCCATTTCAAAGTGGGACTTTTCAAATTTTATTTTGCATCTTCGATTTTACATTTCCTATACAAAAACTTTTATTTTTGTGCCATAATACACATCTTGGAAAACACATCATTTGCTGGCACTAATTTCAAAAATATAAGTCATGTTTTTTCAACAAACTTAATCAAATAGTAGGATTAGACTCGGATTAGACAGGTTTTATACCTTTTTGCAATGAATTTTGAAAATATAGATACGTGAAATATTATTGCGACCAATTAAATTTTTACTTCGGCAACAAAAAGTTGTGAAGTCTTGGTTGCATCCAAACTTTTTTTTTTTTTTTTTCTTATTTTTGCCTAAAACAAAAAAATTTTTGGTCTAGAACCCGAATTTTTGGGTCCTTGCGAAATGTCAGTCCGTGGTTTTGACTTCTGAACTTCTGTATTCGTAATCTTAGAACCCATCCAACTGATTGATCTGTAGTACCTGTAGTGCAAACTACCATTTTCCCATACAAAATTTTTTTTTCCTGAAAATATTTTAAAACATCTGAATATGCAAAAACCTTGTATTTGTCTCAAAATGATCAATTCTTGAAGGTTTTTCGAAAATTTTGTTCCATGACCAAGTTGTCATGCTTACAAAAATTTCGGAAAAAAAAACTTCTGTATCCCAAATATCAGACTGCACCGGACCGATTTATCTCAAATTTTCAGAATAAGCTTTTTTCAACCACAAGCAGCGACGTCACGTCAGTTTTTGAAAATCCGACAGCGCCATCTAGTACCTGTAGTGCAAACTATCATTTTCCCATACAAAATTTTTTTTTTCCTGAAAATATTTTAAAACATCTGAATATGCAAAAACCTTGTATTTGTCCCAAAACGAACAATTCTTGAAGGTTTTTTCAAAATTTTGTTCCATGACCAAGTTGTCATGCTTTAAAAAAACAAATTTGTGTTTTTGCAAAAATCTAAAAAATTGTTGGAAAAAATATATACTTTTTCTTAAATTTTATATGAAATTAAGTTTTACGTGTTTTTTGTTAAAAAACTACCAACTCAAGTCGATCAGAAAATGGTAAGATTTGATTCAACAGAATTATCAGCAATAATGCACAATATTCCCGCTCGGCGCTCTGATCGGATATTAATATTTTGGTTACATATTTTTGAATTTCCTAGAATTTTATTGCTTCATTCAAATGAATCATTCTAATGAAACATAGGTATTATGCTGCCGAAGTGCCTGCTAAAGCTTCAGCTTTTCCGATTTTTTTAAACGAAGTATCGAGAGTAGCGATGTACAGAAATTGGGCTCTTTTTCACTACCCGGGTACCCGGTAAAATTTTCCGGGTACCCGGGTAGTGAAAAAGAGCCCAATTACCCGGGTACCCGGGTACCCGGTTACCCGGGTTGCAAACTCTACTAAAAGGTCAATAAATGAAATTATTTACTTAAATTATTTTCCAATAATTGTTATTTAAAAAAATACCACAATCTAAATCAAGAATGCGCAAAAATGAATTTTGTCTTCAACCGTAATTTTTAAACCACTAGAAATTGAAGTAATACTTTAATCCCCCGTATAATACAAATATAACTAAAACGTTGAATTTCAAAAGTCAATTGAATTAGTCGCACCATGAATTCTCACAAGCATACTTTTTCCTTGAATTTTCACATATCTCATATTTTTAGTTCAATTAAGTAGCTTGCGGCAGGGTTCATATAGTCTATTAAACTTGAACGTGGCATGTCCTATTGAGACAATTTCAAATATTATATATAAATGCTTATATAAATTATATAAAAATATATAAAAGCTTATATAAATGCGGTCTGAGGATTTCATAACTATTATCTTAATCCAATTAAAAATTCTATTATTGTTCGGAATTTTGTTTTTTTCATCTGCAGAATTTATTTTAATTATTATAATTATTTTTATACTGCAGAATTTTAATCAAAAAAAGTTTAAATTAAATAAAAAACTAAATACATGCATGAAACACAATGAAAACAAGCAATCTCCGTGAAAAAAACATGCGATGAATTCCAATCATATACCGCATTATTATCAATTAATTAAATTAAGGGAATTAACAAACATATATGCGAATAATTATCATGTTCATTTGTCCTCAGCCCAAAGCAAATACAGAAATTTGAATAAAATTAGGAAAGCTTAACTGATTTATGGAAACAGCAAATGTAAACAAATAAACGAAAAATTATTAATTTTAAATGTTTGACTTTATGGTTAGTAAGATTAAACAAGCATACGTTTTGTTTATTCTAACTTGTGTAATGTCATAAGATTTTGTAAGTTGATTTTTAAAAAGTAAATAGACTGTGGTGAATAATAACGTCTAGGAAGATTTTCAATTAGAATGAAATCTTAACTAAAAACTAAATTTTTATTCAAAATATTGTGCGTGAAAATCATCGGATCGGTTCAATAATATTTAGGCTTCAATACTATGAATCTATTTTATATGAAAATCTTTATTAATTCAGTTGGTTATCTGTACATAATACCGATTCGTGTAATTGTGAGTAATTGGAGCAAAAATTTAAAAAATTACCATTTCTTTTCATTAATTCATTCTTTACAACCTTATAGGCCAAAAATGAAGGCAAAAAATATTTAAATAAATCTTAAAATAGAAATGACCGAATTCAAACCCGAGAAATTAATTTAAAACATTTAATCACTACTTTAATGTCTTCAAGGATTCAGATGTAAACGAGAAAGCTGAACATCAATTTTTAAAGCAAATAATAATGTAGACTAACTGACGGCCTGAGATTATTCAAGCAATTATTCAAATACGAGCCCTCTTTTTCTAAAATTCTCAGAATATCCAGACTGTTTAATGAGTTGTATGATAGAACGTTAAAAAATGCTTTAGGTGGCCTCATTTTCAATGTTTTGGATTCAGTTTGATTCAACTATGTTTATTTAAAAATTTTCAGTTCTGCGAAAAATATGTAACAAAATATGTTTGCCTTAAAGGCTTTTGCGACATATTGAACAGCACAACAAAGTTGCTATGGTATATTGATTGCAATTGTCTGAAATTGAAAACAGATCAATTTCATGAAGTTATTTAATTTAAAAGATCCTCACACACGATGCAAATGGAGCTATATTCAAATATTCGCTATAGTAATATAAGCTAATTGGCAATTAATTGCTGTTGTAAATCGTACAAACGTCTTGCTTTGCAAAGAGAATCATGTTAAATACTTAATAAATAACAGCGTTTTATTTGCTGCTAAATGCTAATATATACACCACACGTAAGGTCGAGTCTTTCATTGCTCTAATTAAATTAATTTGTTGTTAATTGTTATCCATTAATGAGTAACCTTTAGCTAGAAAAATAAATTAAATATACTTATGAGCACGATATTATCTTTGTGAAATAAAGCAATATAAGTAAGTATACGTAAAACCACATCATTTAATTAATTTTACTTATTCACGCAATTTATGCCTAATAACATTATTTTACAAATATTTGGGAAAGGTTTGTGGCAAATAACATATATCATCAAATTTCACACAACATTGAAACCCAAAACTAATTTCCAGGTCTTTAAGTTAAAGATTTTAATTCATCATTTATTTTAGCGCATTTGTAAAAGATCACGTCAAAACGCACCTTTCCGAAAAGCCTTTTGTTTCAATTACGTATATTATCTCTATGATATTATCTTATCATCAATAATGACATATGTCTAGATGAGCTGTTGTGCGTGATAATTTTCTTCTGAAAGCTTCCACCGAAGACTATACCACTCAATTCGAGCATACCATACCCACAGATTACTTTGTCAAAACTACTTTATCTGAATAATACACGAATTCCACCCATTTCTTTCAAAAAAGGCTTCAACTGTTGCTTCGTCTTCTATACCATCCGGTAATGAAGATAGAATACATACGATCCTGTAAGTTATTACTTCGGTTCGCATTTAAGTGATAAAAATTTATGTCGTCCTATTGTCTTGAAATGTCAGTCCGACATTACAATGAACAGTTTTTTCAATTACCCACACAGGAAGTCCAAACTAATTCTCATAAACTAATTCTCATTTATCTTTAATGAGATTTCATTTGAGTTAATAAGAGATAATATCACCTAATTTGAAACCTAAACGATTTTTGGGACAGCTTTTTCATTACGCTGTAGTTTGAGGTAGGGGAATTAATTATGAAGATACCGTACTTCAAAGGTCAAATAATTTTAAAAGGTGTTTATAATGATGAATTTTATGACGTTCATTGAAAAGCTTCATATTTAAAATGTCGTTAAACCTTTGACCTGCTTTGACATCATAGATTGTTTCATTTGATGGAAATTTGTTTTGAAAGTCGTTTTTCAAGTTTATACTGATAAAGTTATCTGATAGTCCACACTGCTGATATAATTTGTCCCATTTATTCCGCACGTGCATTTTTAAAACACCATTCTAAAAACTTGAAATTTTATTCGAAGAAGGACCATATAACAGAAGTTTTTCTTGTTATTGTAATTTAAAACTTGTCAAATATTGTATTTGTTGAAAATATCATCTTTTATCGTCATATTTTAAGAAATTTCTATAAGTTGCTTGTCCCTCCATGCATAAAAAATATATTGTACTCGAGTGCATTGTCAAAATGGTTCCAAGATATAAATTTTTATGCAATACTAAAATTGAAATGTTTCCACAAATTTTATATTTCAAATAGAATATTTCAAACGTTTGAATACATATTGAAAATCATTCAATAGAAACCCATCCATGATTCAATTGAAACTATAAGTATTTGTAAAAGTTTTATACTTTTGAGAATAATGCAAATCAGCTATTATTCCGTGCCAGAGATTTTTACCATTCAAATTAGAACCATGACGCTCGATTTGCCTGTAAAAACAAATATTGAAATGATCTTGCAATTGAAATGAATGGTTAAAGTGTAAACATCGATGCATGTAAACTGTTACCATTTTAATGTTTACTAAAATAAATATTGTATTTATTTTACAATTGAGCCATTCTATCCAAATAAATAGAAAGTCGTTAAAGAAAATATTGATGCAGATGTTTTGGGGTTTGCTATTATATTAAAGTTTATTAATGATAAACTAATGTATTTTCTATATGCAGTATTTAAAGTCAGTAAATTTACAGTTCGGTGAAGGATAAATATTTGCGATAAATTAAAATGAAGCCTAGTTTCCTAGCTATAGTCGAGGCTACAGTGAATTTTGTGGCTTTGTTGTTCTGCTCACTATAGTTTACAAAATTTTACAAAACCGTGAAATACTAATTTGTTGAATATGAAGAATATTTAATTTTCGTATCCATGCAACTGATTCGTGGTTTGTAATTAACTTTAAAATTTTGATAATAACCAAACTTTTTATTAATAAATTGGCATGTTGATTCTGCGAACGAAATGAAATTGTAATTTTGTTGAGATTTTTGTAATATTTCATGTTTATTGTACGGCAAAGCTTTCAGAAAAAATTTATTCACAGAATTCAATTAAATTTGAATCTTTGTATTTAAATATTTTTCCAATATTTTTCGATGTAACGAGAAAATTTGAAATTATTCGGGAATTATTGAGGGTTTGAGCATGTATAATATTTATTAGCATACGTTTATTAAAATTGAGCCAGTCAAACGCAAAACATAACATTATTAACTAAATCATTCAAATTTTGAATTCCATCATATCTAATTGAAATTTTCAATACTCATATTTGAGGATAATTTACGAGTTGAAAAAGTTTTTTAAAAGAAGTCTATGTTTATTTCTTTATTTCTTGCAATATAATGTGACAATGAACTGAAAGCACAAAATCATGTTTAATTCACTTTTGTAAAAAAATGTAAATTCATTTAATGTCAAAATATGTATAAAGAGCTATGCAAATTGCCAAATTGTGATGAATTTATGATTTTCATGTTTTTTACGATTTTAGATTTTCGGTTGTTGCGCAATTTGGTGGAGTTTAATTTGTTTACAGAATATTTACAAGAAATTCTTGAAATTTTTCAAACTGGATGGAAAAATATTACAAAAGAAAAATAATATAATTTAAAAGATGTTGGGTATTGTTCACAATATATTGTAGAAATTTGAAGAGTTTACAAAAATCGTTAAATTCAACAGAATCGTTAAATGTTTATGATTTTCAGAATTTCCGAGAATTTTTGCAAATTAATGAGAATTTATGATTTTGAGAATCGTTTTTTGCTACACAGTTAATTCTTTGCAAATACTTTCACAATTATTATTTGAGATAAATAGAACATTTTTTTCTTACAGACAACTTTTATAAGGGATGTTTGGTTAGGATTTTTATCATGATTTTATCTTACACTTCAGTATTTTATAATCATAATTTGTTTTGGAGTTTCTTTGAAAATCTTGTTCATTGAGGTACTTCTTGAACTGAATTATAAAATATTTAAGTATTTTCGATTTTTATTTTTATCTGTTCAATAGCAAGAATAAGTTTCACAATTAAAAATAAAAGTTTCAGTAATATTTCTTTACTTTCCTTCCATTGTAGTTTCTGTAACTGAACTACGTTAGTTGCACGTGTAAAGTGTGCAAGAACAAATAAAAAATAATATATGAACAACATTTTAGCGAAAAATTCCAATCCGAAGCAATTAAACCATATTGTTATAAAAAAATTAAACTTCTCTAGTATATATTTCAAAAACAAATTTATCACATCATCTCGTAAATTTGCTCTCTTTGGATTTAAATATTTTTTCCAGATTTTTTTTTAATATTCTCAATTCTTGTATTCTTACTTATAATTTGTTTAAAAAGCTTTCAAAATAATTCTATTGAAAAGTTTTACTGAGCTGATCTCTGAAAAAAAGTTTATGAAAATCAACAATGACTGATATTACTGTAATATATATTATTGTACTGATGAAACAATTCTACTAGAACCAATTAAATACCATTATTTTACCACGTCCCTATCTATTCAATAAACGTGTAAATTACGGAAAACATGTCATCTAAATAAATTATTTTATTTAAATGGTTCAAATGTTGCCTCAAAAAACGGATAGGCATAGAAATGCAAACGAGTAGACTGACTAAGTTTCATTCTATCATCCCATCAATGTCACAGCTTAAGTTCCCATTGAGTTCTCAATTATCATCAAGTACAACAAAACAATAACCGAAGAGATCTGCAAGTTTAAATGTCTGCACTTGGCATATTCTATACTGTTCTTCAATAAAGTTTTATTCTATGAAATATAAACCGAAATACTACGAAATTTTACAATAAAGTAACATTTCATCATTTTTTGCATGCACTGAATCTTATTCAATTGAAAATATCGAAAATTATTATTCAATGGAAAAATTGATGAATTTAATGATGTTATCAATGTTTTGTTATTTTGAATTGTCACTCGCTCTAATATGAATTGCTGTTTTGAGAAGCAGAATATTTTATTTTTTTGTATGCAAAAGTTACTGCAACTTACTTTTAAATTACTTTTCTATTCAACTTTTTTCTTTAATGGAATGTTTCGTTTGAATTATAAAACTAATTTCAATTATGAATTCCTATTTTTACATATATAATCGTCTGGGGCTAATGTCCTTTAAGCATTTATAATTATAATAATGATTTACAACGTTCTGATCACTGCAACTAAACATCATCAACTTGTTCAATTATAGTTTGAAGTACAGTAACATGCAAATGAAATAGATTTGTGCTAGAAATTAGGATTGTACGTACAATTTCGAATGTCGATACATGGATTAATTCTTAATCTGGTCTTTATCACATACTTACTGATCCTATGTACAGCAATGTTATTATGGTTTCCCCCTACATATAAATAAATAATGCAAACTGAATGTTTTATTGATTATTCTCTTCAATCAAATACTCGAGTACGTTGTGTTTTGGAGTGAAGTTCTTTTCTTTCGCATCCAAATATCAAATGTAAAGATATAACAAAATAACAACCATGCATAAAACATTGACTGTCTAATACAATTTCCAACAATCGGATTAGGAAGACTCGGTCTTAAATCAGATTACAGTATAACAATAAATTCAAGGACCAGAAAACCAGGAAAATTGAAGGTAAAATTCAAATCATTCAAATCATTGAAATGAGTCAAATTGTGAATGATGTTGTATGATTTTTGCATATACCTTTTATCAACAGATTCGGAACAAAGCACAATTACAAGTAATGGTTCCTAAAGGCTCGTTTGGCCACGTTTATCGATTTAGAAAGTTTATTGAGGCATATATTGCATGATATTGTTTTATATGGGCAAATATCTCAGGAGTATGATCAGTTATTTAGGTAGTTTACAACATACAAATGCTGGAGCTGTTTTTTCTTAGGACCAAATTCAATTTTACGCTCCTTTAGTTCCACCACAACAAAAGCTCAGAAAAAGTTGTGATTGAAATATACGAAATTTTTTTTACAATGCCCCAATGTTTTACGCTTTGTAGATACTTTCAGAGCTTCGCCGTCCTTTATCACAAATGCAATTTCCGTAGAAAATATTCCCATTAAAAAAGTATCAACTTTCACGTAAAAACGATATTACTTATCGGTATGGTTCTATAGCAATACTGATGAAACACGCTAAAAGTAATAAAAGGTTGTTTTTTGTTCAAGAAGTTCAGAGTTCTAAGAATGTTTTGAGATATATATTATTGTAAGGTTAAAGCAATAAAGGCTCGCTTTACCAAAAAAGTTAAGACGTATTTAATGGAATAGCTTTAAATTCGATTTGTCGTCAAAAGTACAAGCTAGAATACAAAACATAATTGTTTTTAAATAATTTCAATTGAATTCACAATTTTTAATTTGACATTCAAAAAAAGCTGTTTAAATTGGCTCGATAGATCGAACACAAAAACAAAAATTTTAATCAAGTACGCGGTAATTCGAACTTTGTTAGAGATATTTCAAGAGTGCTTCCTCAAAAATTTGCCTGAGACATTCTTTGTGGATCCTAAAAAGTTAAACATCCCTTTTTAATATTTTCTCAATCTTGTCTCTTTTTTGATTCATTCTTGTTTTATTCTTGTTTCAATCTTTTAATCGCTAATTTACTCTCATTGACCAACCAATGTTTCAATTTTCCAAGGAAGCTTTTTTTAATTTACCCTTATCACAGTTTGATGACTTTCACTTTTTTATGCGCTGAATAATTAATTATCTTTTATCGATTTTACGGCTTTCAAGATATAAAATGAATACAATGACAGCTCCATGTGAAGAGTTTCTTCATTCATCGACGAGTGTTGACTGAAATAGAAAGCTCAATTGCTGTGATGAGAATTTCCTCATAAAATCGACGCTTCGATTTACAGAAGAAAATTGGAAATTTCAATGAGATCGAAATTGAAAAAGAGAGATGAGCTTTCCAGTAAAATCTAAAAGGCTAAAAGCTTTTTTATATCTAGAAGCTTTTTATTTTTCTGTGCGCGAGTGTGAAATGAGCGTGAAGAATGTTCAAATATGCATCACAGATATAAAAGCATAAATAAAGCTCTGTAAAAATCTTTTCAAATCGTTTCTCTCTCGTTCACGAAAATGATAAAGCTCGAAATAATTTTATTGTAGAAGTAAGTGAAAATCAAACAAGTTAGCAGATAACATTGGAGTGTTTCTGTGTTGTTAGATACAAAAATTAATCTACATGTATCTTTATTATATTATAGGTAGATACTTTAGTTGATAATTAGGTAAAAAGTTAAAATAAAAATCCAACCAACTAGTTCATTTAATATTTTAAATATTTTATTCATCAAATCACACAGAAAATAATACACAGTAATTTTTATATACAATTGAATAGCATAAAGATGTAAATGTATAATAAAAGTTTTTTAATTTAATAATTACACATTATTGAATAATAAATTAAGTGATTTAAGTTAAGCAAGTTGATGTAAAGAAGTTTAAATTGAAATCAATTCAAATGTAATGCATTAATTTAAGTATCAAAGCTTATCAGTGTTGGCTGCGTCAATATTTTCAAAAGGTTTTACAAATCGTACAAACTTTATTTTTCAGTTCACATTTTCTTAAAAATAGGCACAATTTCAGTCGTCGAATGATATTTTTAAAATAACCCTTTTTCTTTCTTTAATTTATTTTTCTTCCACAGAGGTAGTTCTGCGAATGCTTTTTTGGTCATATTAAGACACAATTCAAAGTCTGTTTCGGTCAGATAAAATTCCATTTTGAAGCGATTGATCCCCTCTAATTTACATTTTCTGTCAAGAAGCTCACTTAATGGATAAGTCTTTTGCTTGAACAAAGATAAATATTCGTTGATGGTGGTCATGGAGCTTGTAGCTTCATCGTTAAGCTCAGCAATGTCATCACGCACAATCCATTCAGGGAAAATCGAGGTAAACTCAATCGGCTCAAAGCCAGCAGATATTATGAAAGCATTCTTCTCGTATTCATTGCCTGCACACTTTCTTTTCCAATATGCACTTGCTGTTGACATTGCTTCAAATCTTTCTTGCTGCCAGCGCGATTCTCCAGCTCGATTATCAACGTTATTTAAATCATCTGAAAGAATTTCCACATCCTCTTGAGGCCAATATCCAACCCATATATAAAGAGAATATTCATTGTCCAGCATAAATAAAGCAGGTTGCCTGCAACTGTATAAATCTAAAAATACATTAATATTAGTTCGTTTTACTTTTAAAAGGCACCGTGATTTTTAAATCTAACCTTCTTGGATAAATGGAAACATTGTATGGTGCTCTGATGTCCTCATATTCGAGAAAATTTCATTGGCCTCAAAACTGCCATTTTTACTGGTAAACTCGTATAATCTTGGTGTAAACTCAAAGTTCTCCTTCAATTTCAACAGAGAGTTATAAGACGAGCGATCATTCCCACCAGTAATATCAAAAAAGGATGATGGCTCTGTTCCCTCATCATATTCTGTAAACTTTATGGCTTTATCTTTGAAAAGTTCTAGACAAGGCTCTTCAGAATTCTGGAGCTTATTGCAAACATTCATAGCAACATTTTGAGTGTTATTTGTTGACTTGCATCCTTTCCATAATCCTAGTTCTCCTTTGTTACCGTGAACTAGTAAAATACAGGCTCGAGATCTTAGTTGACGTGTACTGCATACAACTTCTTGTACAATTGTTTCATCTACATCGTTTCCTTCAAAGAAAATATTTAAAGTAAGCACAAGAAGTTTAAATAAAATATTGTGTAAATTACCAGTAATCAAATACATCCTCCAAGTTTCAAAGCGTTTTTCATCGCATCTACTTCTGTGAACATACATAATTTTGAATAATCTCACGAAACACGGTATTTCATAGCCTTGTTCTATAACCATTTGAGTTCCCTTTTCCTTATTGAGCTCTATAGATTGTAGTGCAATTGCTCCTTTTTCAGTTGCCGTAGAATTTTTCCCTTGCCAATCAAAAAAAGCACAACGATCTCTGCCAACCGTTCCTCGATCTGACACTTTTCCAGTTAATTCTCTAACTGTTATATTCATTTGGTAGATAAATTTCACCGAGTAGCATTCATTAGCATAGAAATGGGCTCGAATTTTATTTTTAATTTCATCACCACTAGTATGCCATTTATTAACAGACACCTGGATGACATCAAAATGTCTTCTTGTTTCTGGGTCATAATAGAAATTTCCTCTTCCCAAATTAGCGTTGTCTAAAACAAGATTTGGTTCCTCGTAACTCTGCTTATTGAATAAAGCTTCTCCATCAATTTTTTGAATATCAGTGCAACTGACAATTGTGTGCTTGAAGTGAATTTTGATATCAGGCCAATCCTTGAACTTTTCCCGAAACACCACCGTTTCCATGTTTTGGCTGACTTTGCCAAACAAACACCATGCCGGTCTTTTGGATCCAGATTTATGGATTTTTCCTGGATTCTTCCTATGACCTACCAACTCAGCATAGTTTATGGGGCAAAGGTCACACATTTCATAGTCGTATTTTTGAGAAAACATTTCTTCAGCCAATTGTAGAGCAATTCTTTTGGATTCTGGCATTGCATTTCTTCCGTTCCAAACGTATAGCTCTGAGCCGAAATCGAAAATAATTATCTTCTCGGAATTGAGCATAGATATCGTTGGAATTGTACCCCAATATTCTGACATTGGTACAAGACATTCATCATCCACAAGCTCATAGATTTTATTGGTTTCAAGCAGACAAGCTTCGAATAATTCATCTTCATCGTTATGACCAGAATTTGTTAACTTCTCGAGATCTTGATTTTCTGAACGTCCCAATATTTTACAGAACGCTTTTCCATTATAAGAGTCTAAATTTTTCTCATTTATCATAGTGTTGGTTGCAGCTGAACACCCCAAATCTTTGTCACGCAATATCTGTGTAATAATGTCTTTGCAATGAGCTTTTTCAATTACATTGGCTGACTTTCCAATAAAGTTGTATAGTTTTTCTTCGGCTACCAATATAAAGCAATCTCCTTGATTTAGTGATGTAAAGCAAGGTTCAACTAAACGTATTTGAACATTCCTGCGCCCTTTGATGTGAAGCAACATTATTGTCTTGTAAGGTAACCAAGAAATATGCATTGGATCTGCGCTGGACTTTAAACTTATTGCTGTGAAATCCTCTGTGCTAGCCAAACCAGCTAATGCTTCAGATGTGAATTTGCTATTTGCATTTTTGTCTCCAATACTTGGACTGTCACATTGATCTGTAATTATTTCAGTATACTCATTACAAATATCAATTCTGTTGGCCAACGTTCTGATTGGATTTGTGGCTGGTTTCCTTCTTTTTGGTCTTTGTGTGATTTTTTTGTAAGATAGTTTTGTGGTTTCAAATTTAATTTCATCGAAATCTGAAAAATCAACCATATCCACTGGAGATTCAATTACGTATTTATCCATTTTAGGGAAAAAGTTTTGAAACGTTTCCAAATCGTCATTAGTCGGCAACAAAATTTTCTCTACGTGACCCTTGGCATGACTTTCTTGAACACTGTAACTTCTGTTGAACGCCTTTTTCTTCTCGTTAATGGTTTTGTTGAAAGCTGAAGTCGTTGAAGTGCTTTTAGTGAGCTTCAATGACTGTATATTATCACTTTTGAATACAACCATTGGAGGAGACTTTTTGGTGTCGGATTTAATGAATTGAAGCTTAGGAGGATCATCTTCAGAGTAGCCGATAATCTTGAATTTAGCTGCATCAGTTGGTTCTAAAATTGAATTGGATTTAGTTTTGGTCTTTTGAATAGAGATTTTAAAATTTACCAATTCTCTTTTTCCACTTTTCAGAGTTTATTTGAATCTTTTCTAGGCGATCAGTTCTAAAAATACAAAAAAAAATTAAACTCAGTAAAATTTCAATAAGTTCAAATACTACATTTTCCCTCCATCTAGTGATTTAACTTCTCTAAGCTGCGGTTTGGTAAACTCAACCTCTGAATCTGTTTTCTCATCCTTACTAGTATCGTCGGAAAGCTCTTTTTTCACAACCCTTTTGCGCCAGTTATTCTCCCCATTTGTTTTCAAGAGTGCCAAGCGCTCAGCAATAGTTGATCCATTTTTAGCGGTTGAAGACTCTTGATCACGACCCATCTAAAAATATCGATAAGACTAATAAATGTTTCATTCTTCATAAATTAAAAAAGCAGACAAACCTCTTCGTTTTCTTCTTCACTCGATTTATGGATTGATAATGGGCTCTTTGCACTTTTCTTGAGTTCTTCTAGTTTCAGTTTTAGTGTTGTTCGCTCAGCATTTTGTGATAAGATTGAGTAGCTTTTACTTTTGGACAATAAATTTGCAGTCGACCTGAAATAATGCGAAAATATAAAATTATATTATGCGCGGAAACAAGTTTTCATTCCTTTTTAGATTTGTCACAAGTTACAATGATGAAAATTATACATGATATTCTATTCCAGTTTTGTAGTTTGTATAGCTTGTAGGTAGCCAGCCTAGCTCAGCCAACACTCTACATGAATAATTTAGTGCTCTATAGAAAAGAAATTCAAATTGAATAATTTACAACCTCCAACTTTGGATAAAACCGCCCAAACATCACTTCAATGCATATATAGTGGAAAAACTGGATTAATATTTATAAGAAATTGCGCCATAAAATGCATTTTATACAAAAATATAATACACCGTTTCCGGTGATAACTTGAAGCAAAATCACAATTAGTGTTTTTAAATTGGATTATCAGTTAGTGATTGTAATTCATTTGAGATTGCGGAAAAAAGAGATAGGAAAGGTGAATACCATGTGTGAGTTTGTGTGTAGTAATTAACAATAAAATTCAATGAATCATCATCACTGTGCGTATGAGTTAATATGAAGTATTTAGGCGCCAAACTATGCAATTTCCAACATTTCTATCAAAACATTGAAATACAAAGTTGTAAAATATTTTAATTAACTTTTTTTTCGCAATTTTATTATGTTTTGTTTAATTTTGTTTAATTTGTTGCATTGAAATAATTAACTGAATTTACAAATATTGAGTAAAGTATTCAAGTTATTTCAATATTTCATTAACAACTGCAAAAAACAGTAAAGCAACCTTATGCAACTTTATTTGATCTGAACTTAACTATGGAATTTTTTCAGCATTAAAAAAATATTTTATTCCAATCAATTAAGAGCAAAACTATTGCAAATATTAAAGTTTCGCGTTTTACTGTGAGCTTTTCGCGATTTATTCGAGTTTTTTTCTTTTTTCGCGCCAAGGTCATAATTGTTGTTTGGTGAGGCATGGACTCGATTGATGCCACCAAATTTGTCTAGTTTCAAAATTTGTGTGTCAAAATAATTTTTTCTTACAATCATTTCTTACAATCTTTTTTTTCTTACGATTGAAATATTTAAATTTGTCCTAGACTCGTTGTTTGTGAAACTTTTTATCACAATTTTATTTGCAATCGAATTATTATATCAATGCTTCGATGGTGATGTTAATGAATCATATGTTTGCATTCCCAGAAACACAAATGAAACTTCACTTCAGAGACGTTTCGTATCTCGAACCAGTCACCTTTCTAAAAAAGATTATATTATCTTTCAATAACAAAATTCTAGCTGAAAGCCATAGAAATCAAAAATTGTGGATTTCAAATCGCATTAAACAAATAAGCTTCGTTAATCGTTATCCATGATTCAGTATGTAAACACTGTGATTAGCATAATTCGCTTAATTTACCAAAAGACAATGGTTGTACCTAGACAAAATTGCTATGAGCACACGCTTTGTTGTCTAGCCCAGCTGTCTGTGTGATCTACACTAAATTTATCATTTGTTTCGTAAATTTTTTCAACCGTATCCTCGTAATAATATATGTTTCAGATATGCAATCACTGGATTTCCATTTCTAATTCACTTTCTACTCAAATGAATGAAAATGTTGCTCTTTACTTTTTCAGGTTTTTCATTGGTTTTTTGTTGGTGCTGCTTCACCATAAAGCATTTCAAAATTTCATCATTTTTTAAGTATACGAGTGTATTTCATTATTCCTTTTTGGAAAACTACCTTACCTTATTTGGATTTTGTACAATTTAAACAGTTTTTGGTGTTCACTGAACGAGACGATGCTAATTCCGTAATATCACTGTCTTTTTGGTTTATTCAGCATCCGAATCGACTTTTACTATGTATTTTAATGTTTTTCAACACAAACTTCAATCAAAGGCAATGTAGTTCAGGATAGTATTTTCCTAGTCCATTAGAAAATTGGTTTTCAACTAATAACTTGTATAAAGCACATATGTTTTAGTCAAAACTCTCAATTAGAGCTACTATTTTAGATGATTTTCAGTCTTTATCATGGCACAATTTGCATACACTAAGCAGGCGTACCATATTGCAATTATAATGTAACTAATAACTAAAAAACAGAAAAACTCTTGCACAAATCACAAAAAACACCCGATTTGTTTGACTTTTAAACACAAAATAAGAAAGAGCATACACTTATTTGTTTGTTGTGAGATTGCGAGTGTGTTGCGAGTGTATTTTCAGTAAATTATGTTTGTATGCTTTGAAACTGGAATGATGGAAAAACTGGAAATGTTGCAAACCCTCGGTAGTATATTTGAAATATTGTTCAAAAATGTATTTTTTATACCTGATGCAATCAACGGCACAAAAGAAATAGCAAAAGGTGCATCAGGTCAAATTTTTGCGTTTCCGAATCTTCCGAAAACTGTAAAATCATGTAAAAATTTACAATTTCTAGATGATTTTATACTGCAATTACAATAAAATATTGTTAAAAAATTTACAATTGTAAAAGAGATTGCATAACTTTGGTTCTTCAAACACTTCCTATCTTACTGGCCAATTTTTTTTTAAAATGATTTTGAAATAAACCTACTCTAGTAAAAAAATTTTAAGAAATTGTGTATTGCATATTTTTATCTCTATTTTGGAGCTGCTATAATTGTGCTCAATAAGTTTTCATCTATTTTTGTTCGAGTTTTATTTATTTTTACTAGCAATATATAAATTTAATTCAAAAACAGAAGTCACAAACGGATTTTACGATGTTTTGATTCAGAACAAGTGGGTGAATATTGCTAGTCGCCCTTCTTTTTTTGAACATTTTATGAGTTTTTGAAGAATATTTGTGGAATGAATTTGAATTTACTTTAATGGACAACCAGACAAATTTAAGTTTCTAATAAAAACCGGCCAAGTACTAAATTTCCTACAAAAATCTTTTACAAATTTGGAATCTCCTTGTTCGATTAAATATCATGAATTTAGATGGAATTTTAATATTTATTGTTCAATTGCCTTAAATTACTTTTTAGTTTTCTTCATTAAGTTACGCTTTTATCGATGTAATTCAATCAAATTTGACCAATGCAAAAATGAGATTTATAAAATTTAATTGTTGGAATTGATTCCATTCATAGTTTCATACTTACATGGCAGGTGGTGGTAATAGTTGACTGTTCTTCTCGATGAGCTTTAGTTTTTCCTTGAATGATAAGTTTTCTCCATCTAAACAAGGTTTTCCCTGTTTTTCACGCAAAGATTTCAATAATTCACTCGTATTTGGTTCAGCTGTTTTTTCTATTTTGTCAGTGCTCTTGCGATTATTAAAAATATCTACGTTTGTTGAAGACTTTTTCAAATTGAATCCGCCACCTTTTGTGCCTAACTTGGATTTTAGCTCATTTCGAAGATCGAAGGGCATCATTCCCGCCATTTTTCTGGGCTTTGACTCATCATCTTTGGCCATCTCTTCTGTTGGCTCTTTAGCCAATTCTGTTTTATTTGAATCATCATGGTTGTTGTTTGGATCAAGTTTTGGAGCTGTAAGTGATGCGTTTTTGAGGTCTAAAATTACAGAAACTTTATTTGGTCGCCGCTCTTTTTAGATAGCAAACTAACTAATTATTCTGTTAAACCAAACATTCACTCAATGAGAAATAGAAATTAATTAAAAGGCATGAAACAACAATGCAAAGAAAGTATAAACTATAAGGAAATGTTAATTGATTTGTCTTGAAATTATAAATAACATTATATTTTTGGATTTAATTCATGCGATCAATCAGTGTAATTCAATACCACGAATACTTGGTGTCTTTGTATCCATTTCACTGTGCTGGACGACACTGTGCTTTATTTTTTTTTTAAATCAGTATTAATTGAACAAACTATCAATAAATGCAAACTTTCAAGACGCAACTAAATCCACATCATTCAAATGGCACACAATTTCCCGACTGGCATCTGAGAGCATATTTGGCGGAAAATCGCGAAAATGTTTTGTGTAGGCACAGTGAGCAAGTGTTTGCGACCAGAATACATCCCAATTTTCGTTCTATTTGTGATGAGATGAACCTATATTCACATGATATTCAGAAATGAGATCTTGGTTCGGTAGAAAGGCAGTTTTCTTATTTACTTTACCGAAAATGTAACTACCGAACTCTGTATTCTGAAGACTTAAAATAGATCATGGCAAACGGCCAATATTCGATATGCAATTGAAGCTTTGCTTTGAAGTTTCGCCCTCTGGTGAAACTCTGTGGTACTTGAATGGCGCAACAGAATCACCCAATTTTCCTAATTAATTAGAACTTATTGAGACCTCTCATATTTCTTTCATTGAAGTATGATAGTTGTATGTTCGTTATGTTTTATCGCATTTATTTAAAAAAAAAAATGCATTCAGAACAATTATCAGCAATGTTAAATGTTTTATACATATTTTTTTATATTACTTAAAAGCCTAAAACGTCAACTAGTTCACGTTTGACTTAGAACCTAGATATCTCATCATAAATAAAAAAATAAATAAAAATTAAATTGGATAGGATCTTCGAGACCATCAAAATTTACAGATTAATTCAAATAAAATTTCATGAACTTGAAAAGAATTCGATAAACTTTTCTCATTTTGCAAACTTCTGAAGGAAGAACTTTTTCATTAAAATTAAAAGCTTTTACCCCGAGTCTTTCAATATTATACTAAATCAAGCCGGAGAAGAGGAAGTTTTAATTTCTGTGATTTTGTTTGAACAATTTAAAACACAAATTTAAGGAATAAAGTATCCTTCAACTGAATAAATATAAAAAAGCTATTAATTGCTGCCAAATATTATTATCCGTATTAAGTGAAGGATAATGGAGATTATGAAAATTCTAATTTATCAACATATTTTTTTTATTTCACTGCTTAAAAATGCGTAATTTATAATTTTTATTACAGATTTACAACTTGGTATTCTTGAAAACAATCTCTGCTGGATGTATAGCTGTCACGGGCAGCACTGGTTTCTTGGTCAAGAGTTTGTAATATGAATAAATACAAACCCAAAAATATATTTTGATGGCTATAAAAGAAGATCTGTTATCTAGATACTGTGAAAATCAAAAATTTAATTCACCTGAATAAAAGGCCAAAAACAAAAATGTGCCGACGTCAATTTCGAAATTAACAAATGTTAAAAGAAAGTTAAACACAATCTCCACAAAATCCACACAAAGAAAAGGCACCATTAACATTGCATTGTCCTGAAATATGTAACAGACTATTAAATATATCAAAAAGTATTTACGATCTTTTAAAATTTAACCCTGAAGACAGCAAAGAGCAGCAGTGGAGTGGTAATTAAGCTGACTATAAGCGCCGCAGTGTACAGCAAGGACGTGGTAATAATTGCTAAATAAAAATTTCATTCGTTACGTTTGGAATATATTTCATGAATTTACTCAGATTTACCCCATTTTTGTTCAATCATTGCTGATTTCACATGATCGTCAGATATTGAATCCATCACAATTTGATAATAATCCATTCCTGATGCAATAGCTATACCACATATTGTGACAATGAAGAATGAACCCAAGGTGTAGAAAATTCCTATAATAAAAGCTCCAGTTCTAAGCTTAAGACAACATAAGAACTTATCAACAGTCGACATGGTGTTCTCTTGTATACTTGATTGTGGAGCTTCCCCTTGTAGACTAAATTTAGCTACCGTTTTCGGTCTATGATTTAAATAGCGATAAGCTTTACGATAAGCATATAGTTGATTGAGTATTAATTTAGGTATAATTATGAGCTGATAACGCGTGGTGTTGACACAATAATTTGCATTTTATTGTATAGAATATTGTTTGATGGTAATAAATTAAGAATGGTTTAATTTTCATTGATTTTTTCTTAACAGAATATTTCAGATATAATTATATGCAAAATATTTCAATAAATAGATGTGGTAAACATAGTCATTTCTTCTTCAAATTTTCCGGAATCTTGTCTATAATTCAAGCATTTTAATTTAATTTATTTTAATTTTTTAAAGCTCATGATTTTCAAGATCTATAATTTCATTTTGGCGCCTTTTGGATGGATCTTGAAAGCGTCGCCTTCAAATTCGAACTGAGGGAAGTGAAACATCTCAATTCTCACTTATTTTGTTTACTAACATTGAATAACACTTTAATTATTTATTAATTAAATTAAAAAGTTTTAAAGCAAGTTCTTACTCAAAAACTATAAAATTACTAAGTTGAACTACCAGGCCGTCCAAATATTCTTCAAGATGAGCAAATCAACCAGATCTAAACAAATTGCTGATGTTATTGAAAAAATCCCAAAATCTAAAAAGAAAATTACAATTGCTTACGAAGATCCACCGCAAAAGAACGTGTTAGATGATGTTAAGTTGACTTCCAAGAACGTGGGTACAAAGAAGACCACCAAACGTGTTTCAGACACTAAGGAAGATCAAAAAGGTTAGTTTCTCAATTGAATATGAAAGCCGGAATTATAACCTAACTAAATTATTAGACGATGTCAAGCGATCAGCCAGCAAGCCAGCCAATTGGGAGATGCTACTTGAAAATATGCGAGTCATGAGGAAGTTGCATCCAGCTCCAGTTGATACAATGGGATGCGAAAAATGTTCTGATGAAGATGTCTCTGATGAGGTTTCTGTTCTTTAATACATTTCGATGCACCAGTAATATTAAATGTTAATTTACTTTAGCTTAAAAGATTCCACGTCTTGATCTCTCTGATGCTGTCGAGCCAAACTAAGGATGAAGTAACGTTCGCTGCATGCCAACGCTTAAAAATCTTTGGATTTACTCCGGAAAATCTCGTTAAAGCTGAACCATCAAAGTTGCAAGAGCTTTTAAAACCAGTAGGGTTTTACAATCAGAAGACCAAACATATTCAGCTTGCTTGTCGCATTTTGATCGATGAATATGGAAGCGATATACCTGACACTTTGGACGGATTGTTGAAACTTCCTGGAGTTGGTAAAAAGATGGCTCATATCTGTATGCAAGCAGCTTGGAATAAAACTACTGGTATTGGTGTTGACACTCACGTACATCGCATCTCTAATCGATTAAAGTTAGTTGCATTAATTATATTTCCCAAAACTAATTAAAACTAAAAATATTACTTGTTTGTAGATTCACTGGTGAAAATGAAACAAAGACCCCTGAAGACACAAGAGTTGCTTTAGAAAAATGGGTCCCTTTTGAACTTTGGGGAGAAATTAATTTGCTTATGGTGGGATTTGGCCAAACAATCTGTAATCCGTTGCATCCTAAGTGTAACAACTGTTTGAATAATAAGATTTGCCCAGCAGCTTTTAAACCAGCCAGTCCAAAAAAAACTAAAAAGTAATTAAAGAGGTGGTCATATGTTTTTTGAAACTTTATTATTTTTTAAACTTTAATAATATGTCAATACATTTTTGATATGTTTGTTAATCTGTAATCTGTCTCCACATACTGATTTCCGGAATCTCAGGATTAAAATTATATAAGTTGTCATTAAAAAATAATTGTCAAGGATATTGAATTTAAAAGGTTTCAAAATGCAACAAAAAATTAAAATAACTAAGTTATTCAACAAAATCATAAAAATAGTATGCTCGGTAGCATAATAATTTTCGGTGATTTCAAAAATTTCAAAATATTTTTAATTACTGCTAGTGTTTGAAAGTATCAATTGTCAAACTGATTAAATATTATTTCAATCCTTCAAATTCTAAATCCTTGAAATACCCGCAATAAAGAAATGTCTAATCATAGAGTCTAATCTACTAAAAACGTGATATTTTTCTATTTCATCCCTGCAAATATTTGATTATTTTCTACTTAGTTCTCTCATCTGCAAGAGTTGGAGCTAAAGGTTGCGTCCAAATGTAACCGGTATTGTTTATGCTACAATAAGCGTTGTAATAACGACCAGCTGATCTGCAAACAGAGAATGTTGGACACTTACAGCGAAACTGAGAATGGAATTCTTCCTTGCAAACTTCATTTGTCCAACAAATTCTCTAAAATATTTAGTTTTGTGATTTCATAATACCCAGAAATTTTATAAAATTACCTCTGTTAGATAGCCTCGAACGCTATGATCCGAAAAGCTTCGTTTGACCAATCCAGCATCCGTAGAATACAAGCAGCAAACCCCAATCAAAATAATTCCAAGCCAAATCTGAAAAATGGGCGGAAATTTTCCTTCAGTTTCACTCTTTAATAATTAATTTTCCTTTTTTCCATTTCACTTACTTTGAGACACATTTTTAGAGCTTTCGTGGAGCTTTATAAACACTTTCAAAAGTTTTTAATTCATTTTGTTGTTTCTAATGAATTTTATTACTTGTTGCAATGTATAATGATACAAATCGAAAACTGCGTGTGAAAACACCGATTTGGGAGTGTGTTTATTTTGTTTTTGTCGGAGATTTTCATTGATGACGTCACTACAGCGAGATGTCCTAGTATTATGTCAAGGTATGATTTCAATTGAATTAGTTTTGTAAGTCTATAATCTTTTATTTTGTACTCCTAATTCATATGAAATAGAATAGAAAACTTAGTGAAGAACACAGTTAAATTACATTTTATTCAAGGTTTAGGATTTTCTTTGATTTTTAAGAACAGCTCCCGATGATTTTTAGTCAGGAAATCGTAATGAAAATCTACGAAAAGTCTCGGAAAAGTCGGGAAAACTCAACGAAACTTTTGAAATCAAACTGTTGACAGGATTATACGAAAATAGGGACTATTCCTGATTTTCATGTGAGTGACAATTTGAAAAGCTCAAAATAAAAATGTATGGGAAGATTGACAGGGAAAATTTAATATTGAAATGAATGCGCGAAAGATCTTAAAGCAAAAGTATTGAAATAATTCAGAGCAATGAATTTTTTGTAAAATGTAATCAATTTTTACTCAATATCGCATCTTATGAAAAAAAAATCTTTTTTTAGATCTTTTGTTAGTGGAAATTGGCATAAATATTCAATAAATTTTAATTACGAGTGTGATCTAGTTAATTCGAAGTTTTTGAATAAGATTTTGGTTATTTACAAAACTTTTTAAAAATACTTTCAACTATTTTTAATCTATGTATTAAACCATTTAGGGCTTAGGCACTTTCTCAAAACTATTTGAAATCCTTCTACGATACTTATAAAATGAGTCAACCTGAAATTAATAATTTGCGAATTGTGTAATTTTTCAAGAAGAATATCAAAAATGCAAAATCGCGCAAATACAGATGATGCCTTTTGCAGTATACAAAAGCAGATAATTTTTGGAGAATTCACCTCAGTGAGAAGACGTTAGTTGAATCAATCACATCTATAAATTTTTCTGAAAGTCTGTGTGAATTTTTATTTGCTTAATAAAATAAAGGTGAGAGATTGTGATCAAGTGGTTTGCTTTAATAACTTCTGAAATTTGATAATTTGAAGAGAAGTCGTGTGAAATGTTGGCATCCCAACAATTGACAAATTATGTTTGATTAAACTAAAACTAATCATTCTGAGAAAAATGAAGCGATAAGTTGATTTAATAATAAACATTATGGAATTGTACAAATATTTTCCAAAACTACTTCACATTCAAAATAGAAATCAAAATGAAAACTAATCCGTTTACTCTCAAATTTAACATGTTAATGCATATACTCGTTGAAAACTAAGCAAATATACGATAAATATTCAGCTAAACTGGCAAAATCTGTCCAAATAAGTGATTTGATGACGAAGCAATGTTAGTCCGCAATCATTATTTTTAGATTTTCAGTTTATTTTGTCAATAAAAAGCTACCTCGAGTTTTGCCGGTTGGCATTTGAAACTTTTTGTGGTCTATATTTCATGAAACGAGTAATATTTAGTATTTTAATGAGATTTGATTAAAATGTATTGCGTATTTTGATTGAAATGACAATTTCATTATAAAAACTAAACTCCAACTCTTTAAAATTACTTAACCCATAATTAATAAATTAACTAAAAAACCAATAACATTTTTAGATGAGTCGCGTGCCGATGACCTTTGATGACGATTGGTGGATAGATGATTTTCAAAACTACGGAGGAAGACCTTGCAGTCGCTCTCGTTTTTCTGAACCACGCATGGGATGCTCTCGCTTGATGGAACAACATTTCCCCAGCTACAATGAAAGAAATGATAGCGCTTACTTTAGTCCCATTAAAAACATGTCAGCCAGAAACTCCAGCATAAGAAGAGAGTCTGGATTTCGCAGAGTGTCTGCTGGGAATACTTCAAGAGAGTTTGCATCTGGTTGTACCATTAAAGATGACAAAAATCAATTTGAAATTCTCTTGGATGTTCAGCAGTTTTTGCCACATGAGATTTCCGTTAAAATGGTGGATGACCACATTGTGGTGGAAGGCAAACATGAGGAAAAATTAGATGAGCATGGACTCGTGTCCAGACAGTTCAAAAGGAGGTATCCTCTCCCACACGACCATTTAGCTGATGAAGTCGAGTCTTCTTTGTCCTCTGATGGAATTTTAACCATTTTGGCGCCAAGAAAATATGTGGAGCCTGAAAAATCTGAGCGAATCGTTCGTATCACACAAGTGGGACCTTCTGGTATGGAAACAAGAAGTAAATCAGCACAAAGAGAAAGTCACCATGATGAAGTTGATTCTACTAAAGTTCATAATGTGCCAATCAATCTAAATGCTTTGTAATTATTTTTTTTCAAGATTTTAGAAATAAACTTGTTGATAGAAGAACTTATCGTTGATATAATTAGTAGAATTAAAAACACCTTCTAGCATCCCTATTGGCAATCAAAATTTTTCCTGAAATATAAATAAATGTAAGGGTACTAAAAATAAACTATATTTTCCAATTGAAATGTATGCAAACGAATTGCTTTATTAGTTAAATAAAAAAATCGAAAATTACAAAAACACATTCATGATTATTAAAACATTTAGTTGGGGTGCTCGACCTTTGGTTGAGAGGTAGAGTCCTCCATCTTTTGAGGAGTCTGAGAATCTCTTGAAGGTCCAACATGAGTAATAGGAACTGCACGCTCGGCGTTTGGTGCTGCTAAAGCTCTCTTTGGAGCCACAATTGTGAGAATTCCGTCGGAAGATAAGGTGGAGACAACATCTTCAGCCTGGTGTCCGGCTGGAAGCATATACTTTCTAGTGAAATGTCTGGAGACAAATCCATGTTCATCTTGCTTCTCTTCGTGCTTCCCTTCAACAATAATGAATTTATCGGTAGTTCTAACGGTTATTTCATTTGGAGTGAATTGCTGGATATCCAAGATGATCTGATATTTATCCTGCTCCACATTGATGGTTGATCCAGAATCTTGCTTTGCCAAATGTTGGCCCCAAGGTCTATAGTATCCAGTCCTTGGTGCTGCAGACATGTGAGTGTTGGCAAAAGAGGACAAAAGATCCTGCTTCCTCAAGCTGGTGCCAAAATGTTGATCCGACAAGCGAGATTTGAATGGTCTCGAGTCAAAATCAAAATCATCCACCCACCAATCCCTAAACATCATTGGAACATGACTCATTCTGCTGAAAATAACAAAAAGTACCGAATTAAAATGCGATGCATAAACAGTTTGGCACTAAAAGCCGATTAATGGCTTAAGAATTGTTTTTTCGTTTTTTGTTTAATTATGGAGACGCCAAGTCAAAGTTTTTGTTTATTCACTGTGAAAATAATAGCCACAAGCATTCGTTCAATATTTCTTCTCTCTGTTCAGAAACATTCGATAACTGATGCCGTTTTTTTCATTAAAATTCCTAAATAAATAAAGCTACAAAATGTTTTCTCTGTGAAAAACTTTTCTTCGGTATATTCTTGGCATTTTCAACGATGGAGCAAACAAATCATAAATTGGACACTGAGTATTGTAAAAATTGTATAAAAATTGTGTAAACTGTAAACAGTCTATACGTCTACGCTCTAAAGGCAGCTCAGCTGAATGCAGATTGTGAGCAGGCTGCTAATTATAGAAATATGGCACTGGCTCGTTGGAAAACAATGTTCACAGTTTTACAGAAAGTTTGTATTTTTTGGAAAAATTATATTTGAGGTGCTATACAATCTTGTGTAAATATTTTTCAAATTCTCAGATATTTAGATTGTTGCAAGAATTGAAGATCTTTTCTGAACTTGATAAAAACTTATAAATTTAAATATATTATAAACCTATTGAGAGATTTTTAATTAATTCAGTTAAATTTGCAGTTCGCATGAATAATTTTCAAGCAGATTAGATGAAAAATTGTGCTATTATGTATACTTTAATGCACAACTCCACTTTCTAACTGAAACTATTCGCCAAATTTAATATTAAGAGCAAGTAATCAATACATTGAAATATTGCGATAGATTTTTTTTTTGAATTAAACACACAGTTTTGTTTAGACAAAGAAAATTTGGTTACGAGCAAATTGTTCATTAACAAATAATTTAGTCATTTACCGGTAAAATGACTTTACTTGTTGATTTAAACTAAAAAATGTTCATGCCAAAAATTAAACTTAAATGTTAAAAAACCAGTAAAATTCTTATTTTTCACTTCATCTTGAAACTAAAAAAAATGATTTCAGCTAAATATTGCAAAACTGAGCATTTTTTTTGGAAGCCCGAAGAAAAAAATTTCAAAAACTGTGTAAAAATATTGATTTGCTCCAATTTCTCTTCAAATTCCTAATATTTGTTTAAATTTATTTAATATTTTTCACTGCATCTCACTGATCTCATTGATAAAAATTTTAAAAAGCTATATTTTCGAAATTCCACTTTAATTTATTCTCACCTTAATTATTTTTATTAAATTTTTCTTCAAAAATTATAAATCTCTTCAGAGATAATTTATATTGCAAACACTTGTGATCCCGTTTTCAAACTGAGGTGAAATTTTGCCTGTTTCTTACTTTTATTGCACGAAAAACGAAACATATTTTTAAAGAAAAATTTTCTCGATTTTTCCGGCGATTTCCATCTGATGATGTTTACAGAACTTTTACAGGTTTTTCGCAATTTCGTTTTTTTTTCACCACACTACTACAAAAATCTATATAAATATAATAATGACTCAAGAACTGAATAAACGAGCAATGATGACGAAAACGGAGAAGAAAATTCGTGAAGTTCTACGGAAAAATGTATTCGAAGGGATCGTTTCGCTGCATCAACAAACATAAGTTTGCGTAATAATAATTAAAATTATAATTAAACAAAAACAAGCATCAAGAGTTATTTTGGGATGAGTGGAATTTATAAATAGACGCGCGATCATGAAAAAAATATGTAAAATTTTTAATGAAAATGTTTTATGGGAGAAAATTCTGTTTTTGGCGGGTGAAATAATTTAAATGGAATGTGACGGTATAAATTATATTTTTGCAATCATATTTTGTAATGAAATGGTGCATATTTGATACAATTTGAGGAAACACCTTCGAACTACTTGAAAAACATTAAAATAATGAATAAAATAAAACTCTGGTCTTGTTAGTCCTTGCAAACAAGAATCAGCTTACTAGTAATCAATCACCTTACACTGCATCCTACAATCGATCATAAAATAAATTTAGAAAATTCTGAAAGTTTGGATGGATTCTGTAAAATTCATGAAAACCCCGACCTAAAATAAACATTATGAACCTAAAATCCCCTTCCTATTTCTCAGTACAAAAACAATCCATATTTGTCCAATAATAATTAATTAAATCCCTAAAGCAAAAAGTCTCAATAATAATTTTCATTTCATATTTTATTCATCAGTATATATTTTCATAGTGTTTTTTGTATGTATTTACATTTCTTTGCTTTCAAAACTAAAATATACAGGCAAAACTAAATAATCGAACGTCTAATTCTTTTTACAAAAAGTACATAATTATATTTACGTAAAATTGTTTATAGACAAAAACATAAAACAATGCAACAAAAATTTACAAACACAGTTTTGACAATTTGAGAAAAACACCATCATCTCAAGTCTCAAATAAAAGCGACTTGGTAATTCTTTGAAACGAAAGATAAGAAGTTATCCAAATAATTTAAATGGTTTTAATTTGTTTCATTTATCTTTTATCAAGTGGACTGGTATGAGCGACTTAGATGAGATTAGGAGATGTTTGAAGATATCTTCAAAATTTAGTTTGGAAAGCTTTTTAAAAGCTTTTTGGACTTTGATCAGCAATTTTTTATTGTTTTTGGACACTGCTCTAAATTTTGTGATAGTTTCTTATAAATCTCAAAGTTCCAAAAATATACCTAACATATATTTTTTTGTGGTTTTCATGCTCTATCAATATTTTATGATATTAACATATACTAAGCTTCTGCAATATATTTGGTCAAGCTTGGTACATTCTCAGTCGCTCACACTAAAATTAACAATTAAAAATTATTTCTCGTCAAAAATCTTTTGGCGGCAAATTTTAAAGTCAGTAAACATTTTTAATCGACCATTTGTTGGCAAAACTCTTCGGCTTTTAGAATCGCTGTGTCTCAATCTTCAAACATTCATTGCTTATTAATTTGATGTTTTGTTATTTCCTCAAACATTGTTGTGCAAACAAGAACTAATTGTAGAAACTCATAAAATCACAAAAGAGTTCTAATTTCATGAAATTCGAGGGAATTATTATTTGGTTCTGCTTTAAAACTTCTGACAAAATTTGGAAAAATTAAGAACAACAAAAATATTTCGAATGAACTGCAAAATTCGGTGAATGTTTTATAATTTATGATATCCTGTGATTTGTGTTTGCCTTCCATATGTTTCTGATTATTTGTTCGGTTTTGTTCGCTGACGAGATGGCGGCAACCATGGGGATTGTATGGATTGTTCTTCTTGGCATCAAACGATGCACTCTTAGAAACTGAATTTGAAATTAACGAAAGGTGTTAACAAAAGGTTCGAAAAATAATTCCTTTTTCAGTTCTGTTTAAATTATTACTCAGAAGAAATATAAATAATTAAGAGAGTGCAGCAAATTGAGCGAAAAACTTTAATCTTTCTGTTATAGTAGGAAGTTGAGCTATAAAAAACATTCATAATCTATATAAATATGTTTCCACACCCCTGTCTTATTTTAATTACATATTTTCTGCTGTTTGCTCATCTTGCATCTTTCAACTTCTATTACGTTGCTCGTATTTATTTTTGGATTTTATGCTGGATATCATATTCGCCACATTTTGCACAATATCGCAAGCATTTTTGAGTTTCTAAGCAAATTAAACATAGTAAAAGAGTTATTCAGATATTCTGAGTGTTGCATGAAACGAGCAATGGATGGATTATAAGGTTCTAAACATTGGTGAAATGCTTTGAACTAATATTTTCGTTCATGTTGAGGTTATAACTTTATCAAATAAATGCTTAGCGAGCCACTTTGTCGATTTTGGTGATTTTTACCAAAAATTTTAGTCCAGACTTTAAATAATCTCGGATAAAAACTTTTGTAAAGCTAGCCTTTAAAACAGTTTTACACGTTGTTATCGTAAAAAATATTTTGATATTTTTACATGGAGATTATCTAGCCTATATGTCTTATTTTCAATATTTCCAACATTGTTACTCATTTAGTCATTTTTAGACAATTGTACGAACTAGAGATTCATTAAAGATAAAAGGGGACACACTAACAATTAAAAAATTCTAAAAATTCTAAAAGGTTTTAAAATATTTTAAAATTCTATAAAAAAGTTCTAAAAAAGTTTCGATATTCTAATTTAGTTTTTTTAAAGTTTCACAAAATAGAAAAATAACAAATCAATTTTATAAATTGCTAGAATTGCTTTTAAAACATTTTATTAAACTAAAAGATTAACACGTCTAGAGGATTCAGTTCCAAGGGTCAACTAAACATTTTACTAAACATAAGGCAACAATCAAGGGTACAAAGATGCTTATAAATTTAGAGCTAACCATAAATTTATTTATCATGTAATCTTTAGTTCTTTTATATCTATAGCCAAAAAAAGACCTGCTATCGGCAAATTTAGGGCAAATCGAACTTTCTACAAATTCTGTCATATTTCATTTTTACACTTTATTTTGAAATTTATTTCTTTAAAAAAACATCACGCTTGTTTGAATCAAAAATATCAAATATTTTCTGTAATTTTTAATTTTAATTCTTATTTTGATTTCAATCGTTTTTGCATATTTAAAAAAATTCATATTATGTCAAATGTATCTAAATGTTTCTAGATTTATTTCAGGGTTAAGGAGGGAAGGGCCGCGCAATTCGCGAAGATAACACACAGACTGATTTGTGGATTCTCCCTATTTTTCATAAAAACGCCTTTAGAAAGGCGCGAGTACGTGGTTAATGGAATTTTTGCTAGAATATGATATCTAGAAAAAGGTAATCAATCAGAGTTTATTTATTGAGGTACCAATTTAAATGTGAGATAAAATCATCATAATTTATTTAAACTGAGTTGGAGACTTTGAAATTCATCAAATTAAATTGGAGACTGACAGTAGAGGCTGCACTCAGAAGCTATTGTTCATCAAGTTATTCAAGACAGTTATTCACTTCAAACTAACTTTTTTATTTAATTAAGATTTTAAAAAATCAATATCACACTCCTATTTTTAATAAAACATTTCAGCTAAAAACTCTTCAAAAACTCATAACGTCCAAAAAAGTATTTGAACGGTGTCTGTCATTAATTAACAAATAATTTCTCTCCACACTCCAAAAGTCCAAAAAAACTTCCGTTAACCACGCAATCGCCACTTAAACTCCTAAAAAATATATGTTCCATATCTACTCGCTACCGTTGTTCGATAAATAGGTGAATTTTAAAATATATTTAATTAAAACAATAAACAGAATTATCTATACATAAAATCTACGCATTGACATAAAATTGCGCAAAATTACAAGAAATAACACAAATGACTCGAAAAAAAATTGCACGTCTACAAAATGGGGAGCTTATCGCTTTTTTTTGTTCTTGTGCATTTTTCGCTTCCTGACTATCATATCGTAGAGCGCCTCTAGGCCCTCTTGTAACCCTTCGCCAGTAATGGCACACGCCGGTTGAATATGCCACAGTTTTAGAGGCGCGGGCGCTGGTTCGATGGGTTTACTACTGTGTGTACTTATACTACTGTTAGAGGACTGCGAGGGACTACTGTTGTGCGAGGGATCTTTGATACTGCTATTATTACTACTGTTACTACTGTTCGATGCTGAAGAAAGTGCTGTGGAGGACAGCGATGATGGGTAAACGGGTGAAAGCTCATAAAGGCCTAGCAGCTTCTCCAGCTCTTTAGGTTCTTTGGCCCCAGGAAGATCTTGCTTGTTCGCTAAGATTAACACAGGGGTTCCCTACAAATATGGACAAATGGAAAATTTAGCATTAGATAAATGTTTATGGAAACTTAAAGTAAGTCTAATTTTATTGAAAACGAAAATTTTGAAATTTTGAAAATTTGTGTCGATTTGGGAAATTTGAAAAGAAAAATACAAAAATCACCTGAAATGTGAGGAAACCAAATTTTTCCGCGAAATAAAAATTTCAAAGGAATACTTAAAACTGTCATTCCAAATTGAAAATACATGAAATTCTAGTCGAAGTCACAATTATTTTATCAAAAATTAAATAAATCATCAGACTTCTCTCAAAAAGCTTCCAAATTACGCAAACCTTAGACAACAGTCTATTGTTCAGCAAGTAAACTTTTTGTTGTTTGTTGATTCAGAGCAAATTGTCAGAAAGCTATCTCTGAATATTTATTTTTATTTTCTTTGAACACTTTTCAAACAAGACTCGGAATTCCCGAAAAGACTTCTTGAGATTGTGCCAAAACCAACAAAAACAACGGAAAGTAAGAAAATTAGCAAAATAAATGAAAATTTGATTAATTAGTGCGCAGAAAGCAAAAACAGTCCGATTTAATCAGTTACTCGGAATCTCTGGCATCTAGTTGCATAAGAAATTTCATTTACTTATTAGAAGGTGTTATATTTTATTGAAGGTGTCACATTGTGGAAAGCGAAATTGTTTAAATTGCCAAATTTTGAGGTTTTTTCTGAAAAATTTGTTCTTTGAAAATCATTTACAGGGACTTTACCCCCACAACAACCCATAAATTTAAATAAACCCTTTTCAAACCAACTTCTCACCTGATTATCTGGGCACTTGGCAGTTCGCATAAGCTCCATTTTTGCTTCTTCCATGCGTTCCACGTCCACCGAGTCCACCACAAAAATAATTCCGTCCGTGCATCTTGTGTAACTGCGCCAGAGCGGCCTCAATTTCTCCTGACCACCCACGTCCCACACTAAAAATGAGACACCTTTCGCACGTCCTACAGCACCTCGCACCTTTTCACAATTGAAGCCAATTGTGGGCACCGTATTCAAGTACTGATCAAACTTCATGCGGTATAGGGCGGTCGTTTTACCCGCTGAGTCCAGGCCCAGCATCACCACGTGCAGTGTGCCCTAAATAAAGAGAAAAGAAACATTTAATTAACATGCAGTCGGTGTAGCACCAATAAAGTCAACATCATTTTTCTTCCAAGAAAACTATGAAAGATTCGATTTAATTGTTTGTTTATTGCTCACAAGCGCACGCACAGATCGCGTAAATAGTGTAAATAGGCTTCAGGAGTCGTCCCTATGAAAATTCTTGTAGTTTCAATTTCTTAAGGTTTAGAGTTGCAAGCTTTATGTTTAAATCGCTCGAAAATCATCAAAATACAAAGAAAAATTCTTTATCACACAAAAATATTCGTTTGGGTTGAATTTGTAAGAATCTCAATAAATGTAAAACAAAGTCACAAAAAACTGCTGTATAAAAATTTTGATTGACCATTAACTAAATAAAGTAAACCTCAACTACTTTATAAAACAAGATCAATTCATAAACAACCCAGACGTGATTTTCCATGAGATCATAAAACCCTTTTCTTCAGTTTATTACATATTGCCTCAATTTTTCTTCATTTTCTCCTCTTTCATCTCTTTTCATGTCTTTTCATCTACATTTATGTATTTATTACATGACTTTGTTCCCAGAGTAATTTTTTCTAGGAATATTTTTGATGCTTTTTAATTAAAGAAAAGTAAATAGCAAACTAAGCAAAAGCATCAAAACATATTGCTCGCTGGAGATCATTGAAGCACAATCAAGCATCTGGATGGTATGAACTATGGAAATTCTTGTTGATTGTATCCATGACTTCAATTATATCATTAGATAATCTTTTGAATTTTTCAAATCTTTAAAGGAAGATCTTCTTTGAAACTTGAAACATGAAAGAATAATATTTTATTGAGATTACTGTGAATGTTTTCAAAGGCGGTTTTTGGTAATGAGAATAATATTTGATGGTTGTGGTGAATTTTGATTAAGAAACCATTTTAGACACCAATTACACATTTCCATAATATAAAAACAAGAGAAATTTTTTCAAAAAATAAAATCAGATTAATCGATTATTTGAATAATCAAAATATTTCCGAGACATTTTTTGATAAAGATCTTGGCATAAATCCATCAAACTAATTCAAAGCACTGTCGATCTTCAAACAAGTCGTTTTTATCTTTTGAATATACTGAATGCGATCCCAAAGAACTATTACATGCCCGTGTTTCTTTAATTCTTTAATTCACCAGCATAACTAAAATAATTCATTAAGCCAACATAAACCAAGCTTGGCTACTATATAAGTAATCCATAGCACACTGAACAACTAAACAATGAACAATTATTTTTTATGTAATTTTGTAATTTAATCTTCGGAAAATTGTTGTATAGAGATTCTCAAAGAGATGAAACGAAACTTAATACAAATTTTATGAAAAATTATAACAAATACTGAATTGTAGCAAATATGAACTGAATATTCCGAACAAAAATAAAGAAATACAGCAAACACAATGGCTGGAATGTTTTAGATAAAAAAGTGATTTTGAAATCTTCGTGGCCAATATCAAGCCATGAACCAAAATTACCCAACCAAGCGATCAATGAAAGTGCTGGAATTTATTGCTTGTAACTCAATATAAGATTGTGTTTCGTTTTTATGGTTTTTAGATTTTTACAGTTTGTGCAAGATTGTGAGTTTGAGGAGACATTTTCATAAAATTTCGAAGAAATTCAATGATTGTTATTATGGCATAGAATTATGAATTTGGAATTTTTAGCTGAAGTCGATACATTCAACAGTCCATTGAGAAATTAAACAAAAAATGCTGACGTCATGGGATACAATAGGTTTTAAGTTTTTTATTATGGATTTGCGCGGATTCTACAATTATTTGGTGACCATCAATTTTTTATTGCAGAAATATTTTCTGTTCACAGTTATTTAATTAAATGTTCTACAAAATAGTTTCATAAGTAATCAAAATACAACATATAACTTCAGCATATAAGACTTTTTTGCTAATTTTGTCTCAAAATCATAAAAGATTTAAATTGTTGCAAGAGATTAAACTCCCCTGCATCTATCAAATTCATAATATCTATGAAAATCAATAAATTGTAAAAGTTTCTCCAATTTTTATGAACGAAACTTTGAGTTGCATTCAAATCATGAATGATTTTTCTGGCCCACAAACACGTAAAACGATTAAAACCACACGTTTTTCCAATAAAGGTCCATTTTACACGACTTCACCAGAAATATGAAGACTTATTTTGAATAAATTATAATCGGTTCAACGAATCTAAAAAACATTTAAAGACTGAAACAATTTTTATTTACAAATTTTTCTTTTAAAAGACCATAACTCCAAAAACTATAAGAAAGCCACAAGAAACTCAACATGCGTGGAAAATTCAAAATTGCCGAAATATCTCGAAAATATCTATAATAGTCCATTAAGATTTCGAAATTTCTCCATAAATCTCTTAAATCGTTTAGAATGGACTTAAGTGTTTAAGATGAATTAAGTTTGTTTAAGTATTCAATTTTACAAATATTTTGGAACGATGGATTAGCTTGAGATACATATCTGAGAAGATTATGAGAACCTTTTACACCTCCGAGCGTCTGAAGCATCTTCAGCTAGTCCCACCAGTCTAATCATTTTAATCGAAGCATTTCCCATCGGCACGAAAGTTAATACCATACCAAAATACTTAATGCAAGGATTATATAATTGGAAGGAGGGATAGTGAAAGCAAATAAAAGAAATTGATCGGTTATAACACGATTCAGGTTCAATAATAAAATTAAATGTTTTTTTTTGTTTAAAAGTAGTATATTCAAACTTTTTGTCAAAAATAGTCAACTATATACATATTTTTTTTCTTTCAGCAAAAAGTATTGATAAATACTTCTTGGGCTTTACCGAATATTTAACATATACAAGGAACATTTCTGATTAAATATTAATGCATAATATAATACAAAGTCTCTCAATCACGAAAGTTCTCTCGGGATTAATTCAGTAATTCTGAGTTTTGGTATTTACAGCGATGATTAAGGTAACTATATTTAGATGGCATTGGCCCACCACCAAACACACGTTAAACCAATATCACCAGTAAAGCGTCCACAGCCGATTAATTTACGAGTAAACTTCTCTAGAATTTTTTACGACAACTCCAAGAAATTCAAAATAATTCAAAATAAGTCGAGACATGTCTCGAACGCAAAGAAATTAATGAAATGGAAGAAAAATTGAGAAATATATTAAATTTGCTTGTATTTATACGGCGAGTGGGCTTTATGTTCCGTCCAAATAATAATAATAGTGGTCACACTTAAAACGCCGAATATTCTACACTATTTCATACACAATAAATACACTAAATATCTTTAATTTAAGTAAGTCTTATTGTTGGGCATCTCAGATAAATGAAAAATGAAAAGAAAGTTTTCTTCTCCAAAGTCCGAAAAACTACAATAACAACAACAAGATACTCCAAAGTATACATTTCTTAATTTTGCTGTATTGCTTTTTTAATTTGTGCTTGTAAAAATGTGTTGCAACAACAAAACAAATGATTTTACAATCTTAATATCGCGTCTCAAATTTGTGTTAAAGAGTACAAACTACAGGCAAAATATCATAAACATACATTTATGTTGTTTAATGTTTAATTTTGTTCAACCTAAAAATTTTTTGTTTTGTACAGTTGTATGGGCAGTTGGAAGTTAGCATAGTGAAGCGGCCGAAAAGGTCGTAAAAAGATTAAGCCATGGCTCTATAGTTACATGAACAAAACAGTCAAAAGACATTCCGAAGCGGTATTGCCAAAGCCAACGATCTGGACGAGAATGCCTTTTTTGGATAAAGGCGCTGGAATGATTTTTGGTTTGAATACTTGGTTCGTTCTCGACAATTGAGTGGATTGGCACGGATTGGAAAGTTCCTGGGAATTATACAAATCCTTCACAATTTATGGATTTGTCAGGTGACAGTTTATTTTTGTGTCAAGATATTTTTATTACAAACACTTTTCAAACCCTGCCTTTGCCTGAACTAAAAGAAACTAAAAACACATATCTTGACCCCTGCCACATAAAAACCCCGCAACTTAAATCACTGGCAAGCACCAATTAAATCGAATCCATCCAATTAACCACGACAATTTCCGCTAATGTGTTCTCTATAATTTCGACTAATTACCTGTCCAGATGGCAGCGAGTCCAACAGCGTTCCATTTTTGCCCATAGTTGCACCCATGTTGCGTTTCCCCGACTCTTCTAGCCGTTCCACCAATTAAACGGTAATTAATGGCCAAATTGCACCAAATGCACTCTTCTTCGCGGCAAGTGCACCATGTTCTACTTGGCCACCGATCGATCCATTATTATTTATGTGTTTCAGTGTCCAGGTTTTTTGGCCAACAAAAACTGTTCTCGTTTTTGCGCAATTTTCTTTTTCCGCCAGAAATTTGTTGCTGTTGGGTTTTTTTTGGAAAAAGGCCACAATATTTTCCAACTTTTCACAAATGGTACCGAATTAATCCACTAAACGCTTTATTGATGATGATGTAGCATTCGGTCCAGTAATAAAGCAGCGAGAAGCAAATATCTGAAACTAGAAACAAAAGAAATGTAAGAAAATTGTAGAAACATAAAGAAAATTGGTTGAGAAGCGATAAAATTAATTATCAATTATTTCGTTCCTTTGAGTTTTTTTTTCAGTTTTTATGAGTTTTTTGTAAATTTTAATTTCGAAAAGCATTCCAAGAAAACGAACATTGAATTAACGAATTATGACTTGTGAAACAGAAAGACGAGCAAAGAGTAGTAATCAACGATTTATGTTTCGATTTGGGTGGTCCGGTGAGTCAGTGCAGTTTATGTTTATAGGTTACAACGAAGAGACCGATCTAATCGCAATTTGTATGGATGTTTTCTGGGAAAAAATGGTGCCAAGGAATTTTTAAGGGGAAGGATCAATTTGTAAGATGTTTCGTGGAGATAAGTGATCAAATGTTGCTTTTTCGATGTATTGAATAGAATTAGTCACGTGCTATGGATAAATTGTTTTTCTGTTTTTTTGGCTATAATTTAAGTCTTTTTTCGATATTTAAGCGACATTTTATTCAAATAATGCTTCTTATGGGTTTTCATTATTAATATCAATATCAACAAAGTTAACTCGGTTTTACTGCAGAACATCGCGAAATATTATCACAGAAAAATAGATTGCACTTGCCGCACATATTTAATATTTAGTGTAATACTTGAATTACATTGTCTAGACTTTGCATTACATATAATTCGAAAGAAATGATGTGCAATATCATAATTTGCAATATTTAGCGGCTTTGTTATAATTATTGTCTACACTCAATACCGGCTTAATTTTAATGCTTTTCAAGTGCAATACACTCGTTAAACATATTACAGTAAGAGCACCCCATTATGAACCATAATAATGAACTATAATCTGCAATAATGTACATTCAAGACTTCCTCAACAAACTATAAATTGGCCCAAAACCTGAAAACTAAAGTTTTTTAGTTTAAATTAAAAATCACAATATGCAGCATCACAACATCCAAAAATGCTAAGAAAGTAGCACAAACTGCAGATTTTCTGCAAAAATAAATCTTAGTAAGTGAAGAAAACTTTTCCAGACTTTCCTTCCAGTTTTCTATCTTTCCAAAAATTTCGAATTTTTCAATTATTATTTTGCCATTTTTTAGATATAGACTTTTAAAGTTGCTTGAAGGATGATTGCGCTGTTATTTGCATTTTATTTGCTATTTATGGGTATTTTGTACTTGAAAGTTGAAAATCCAGCATTGAAACATTGCAGGTTTCGCTGCAAAACTACAAATTTACAAATTTATTTACAAAGCTACTAAACTACAAAGCTACTAACATAAATCAGTAAATACATATGCTAGTTTTGTTTCAACAATTCAAGCAATTCCAGCAATTCATGTTTTCGTGTGTCCATGGGCGAAATTGGTTGAACTTGTACTTCCTTACTCCTTGACGTAGAAACCTTAATACTTTTTAAAACAACTGAACCATAATCATTGTAATAATAAAATATAAATTCGCTCGAAAGCGGCTTCGCTTAAAAATTACATAAGAGGAGTTTTTTGAGTTGATATTGGAACACAAAATTTGTAACGAACTAATAATCAACTAATAATCAACCTATAACTAAATTTGAAACTTTTACATAATTTTAAATATTTTAAAACATCTTTAAATATATTTCAAACGCCCAACATGAAGTCTTTTAGCTCAAGGGGTGAAGTAGCGACCAACAAAGCATCCCAATTCTCAAAAACAACTGAGAAACTGAGAAACATACAGAAAAACAAGCACTATAATCATTCAATTAGTTTCGCAGTCATTAATTGAACAATAAAATGAACGACAAGAATTTGTAGCGCACAAAGGAACCAAAAAAGCATATCAAACATATTTTAAAATAAACATTTCTCGTTCCTCAGAATTTTCTTGGAATGTTTCTGCGACTTTATCAATTTAAAAAATACGCAGGGCATCTCGTAATAATGTGAGCACGTGAAACTGACATCAATTCTTTTAGTTCTTTCAATTCTTTGTCCATAAAAAAGATCGCTTAATAATTGAATTTGTCCGTTAAACCTTTTTTTCTGTTCTCTGTGTATATGCCTCTGTTACCTGCTGCTCTTAAGACTATTAACTGCCATTAACACAATTCTTTACAATTTCACAGAATCTTTTGAAACAGATCAAGAAAATATCTGGAATTGATTGAAAAATATGAAATTGTTACAAATAACGTTTCGCAGAATTTCTGAAAGCTTTTAAGTGCAGGGATCTGGGTTGGATTAAGTGCCTTTTAATGCTGCGCATAAATATTACCAACTGAACTGTAGAGAAAACAGCACTTTAACAATTTATGTAAATTTAGTTGCAAGCGCATTTTCTTCCATTATATTTTTTTACTATATATGGACATATTCTTTGTAAAATCATAAATATTTTAATGAAACGACTATTAAATTGACTTTCTCGTTCAAATATGTCATTTTGTGAATAAAGAGCAATTTAAATTAAATTAAAAGAGAATAAACTTTAATACAAAAAGGGTTAAAGTTCATTTTTATTTAATCCTTATATCAGTTCGTTAAATTATGCATTAAATAAGATTGAAATCTGGATTTGTAGAGTAAGATGGTTTTCATAATTAATTTTTAAAAGTAAATTAGGTTAATTCATGAATTATGCAGAAATGACGCAAACACGTTTATTTAAATTCTGTGTGAAAATTTAAGTCTGCTGTTGCCAATGAAGTGACCAATGAGCTATTGAAAAGATTTTACCATAACACACAAAAAGCCAATATTTAGCATAAAATAAATATTCAAATCCGACTCTCTTCCCTTGCCAAATCTAAAGATAATTCCCAATAGAATAAATCCGCATCATCATAATCCTAATTAATCCAATAAATGTTAAAACAGTTCAAATCGCCGGTGTATCATAATTAGGTGACATAAATTGCTAAATCAACCGATGCCGGCACCGAAGACGACCAATTGTCTGTAATAAAAAATCACATTGCAGCAACAAATTATTCATAGACTAAAAAACTACAAAAACAGAGCAATATATCCAAAGCAAGCATTAAAAAAAGAGCGTCGCAATTAACCAGTTTGCCATAGTCGTTTGGCTTTGGTCTGGTTTGCTGGATACTTTGATATAGTTTGATGGTTGATGGTGACAGGGATCGGAAAGTTTGAATGATTGACAGGAAGTTATGTTCTTCTTTTTAAATCACTTTTAAATAGATTTTTTCGCTTTTGATCTTCTGTGATCTTTGAACTCTTGATCGAATCTATAAAGTTTCAATATTTTCGAGTTTTAAAATTATCCGAATAACTCAAAAAACTAATAAGATTCTCAAAACATAAATGGAAAATTAATGAAGATGGACTTTTTCCAACCCCTGCTGCAACTCATAATACCATAATACTCCATCTAATGTTTAATTCATCGGATTCGGACGTTACCGGAAATTACAACAACATAAAGGCATATCTCTGCTTCGGTGGCTGTTGTTGCCGCTTTACACATAATATGAAATAACACAAAAAGAGTAACAAACTTGGAACAAATAAAATAAAATAAATATAAATCCCAATTAAAAAACATTAAAAATGGTTTGTAGCCAAGAAAATTTAAAAAAAAGTATTGAATCAAACTACTTTTATAGGCTTTATCGTTTTTTTAGGTTATTATTTTAGTTTTTCAGTTTTCTGTCCGAAAGCAGCGAAACGTGATTCATTCGCACAAATATACAACTTCACAATAGTTAACACAACATTGTATGGAATTAATAAATAATATTGCATGCATTGTGAATGTGTATGATGTAGGAACATCAAACTCCATAGAGAAAACTATATTTAAGTAGTTTTAAGTTTGGAGCGCTAGCAGCTCACGAATATTATGCTGTGTGAAGATTCTTTTGATAAAAACTGAGAGAAAAAAATGTTTTCAAAATTAATATATCGAATAAACAGTTTCATGAATCGAATTACTGAATTGGGAATAACTCAGCATTCATAACATTGCTAGCTAGCAGTTTATAAAGAAGAGACTACTGAGATAAGATTGGGGTTGCACGATTTTTCAATTTTAGTCACGAATTTATTGGAAAATAAAGCAATTATATCACTGTTATTGAATGATGATTTAATAAGTTTTTATCGATACATTTGCAAGTGAATACTTTTAATTGATTTAATTTTTGCACATTGAACAATATATATAGGATGATTTATGCAAGGTGCAAATCTTGAGCTATTTTCAAAGCGATTGTTTTTTTAGTATTATAGAAAATTTTTAGCGTAGTGTCAAGTCATTGAAATTTTAAGGTAAACATCAGGAACACAAAATAATTTACATAAATTGAACGTGAGGAACTCATTTTCGAAATTAATTTTGATAAGTAACCCGTAATCAAATTAATAATATTTAAATATCATTCCTAATAATGATGATAAGCGATTGCCCTTCTGTTCAAATATCAAATATTTTTACAAATTTTCGATACAATCATTGTAATGACTTCATACTCTAAAGTTCAAACAAAAAAGAAACAAAATAATCTCGTAAAACCCGCAAAACCAGCAAATTCACAAAAATATACAAAACTCACAAAACAACTGAATATACAACAAAATACAACTGAAAAAAGCATTTAACAATATGCTTTGTGATCATTTTGTCTGATAAACCGGAATCCCCAAAATTCTGGTTTATATTAAATTCATAAATTTGCTTAATGGAATGTCGTCACCTTTTTGTTTGCAGCCTTGAAAACATAAAGCGGCTTTTAGTAATATGTTCCAGTAGAACAAGATTCTATATCTTACATAATTCCAAAAATGTGCTATAATGCCGTAATACCTATCAAAGATCAATCCGACAGCCCGCAACTTAAAAATCTGTTACAAATCAACTCTCAGCTGCATACAAAAGCTTATTGATCACCAATTAATGAAATATTTGTAATCTGCTATAGCTACAGCAAAACAGTAATGATAGTAATCCAACCAACCTGTACTGTTGGCTCTGGGAAATAGCAAAACATGTTCATGAAGAATGAAATATTTAAATTTATAATCGATTAATTGATTTTCACTATTTTTGTTAGTTTATTTAATATTTATGCGATAGAAATGAAATCTTGTCCCAATAAATTTGTGATATAATTGAGTGCGTCATAGAAAACCAAGCTCATTTGTTCAATAAGACATGGTGAGCTCTTATTTATTTTTAATGAACTATTAGAGTTAAATCAAACACCGTTTCCCAGCAATTCTCTTTGGTTCAACTATTTTACATCGAAAGATCAAATTTTGACGGGAAAATAAGTTATTGCGTTAGAATCTTACATCGTGCACTCAAATATATCATTAATTTCTTTATCTCTTCTTCCATTGCCTTGATCAATCAATCCATTCACTAACAATTTAATCACCACTTCCATTCTCTAGTAAGCAAAAATGTTAATGAAGCATCCACTCCATAACGTATGAACACGCTGAACAAGTATTAACGGGATGTGGAGCGGTGTTTTCCATAAAGCATAAAATCTCTTTCGACGATTGCACAAGTGTAGTGATCAAAATGTAATTAAGCTGCCAACCGACCAGATAAAGAGGTATGAAACTATGAAAAGTACTATAAAAGAACTCAATTGATAAAAAAAAGCAGATTTAAGAGAAAAGTCTGCAAGACAGTGGAGAAAAAAATCGATAACTATAATGCATTGATGAATGAACACCAATCAAGATTGCTGGTACAATGACACAATTCCGACCGCAAAAAAAGTAATATAAGAAATAGTTGATTCACTTTCTTTGAGAAAATAATATAATCGTTAATAACAAGTGTTTTGTCTTTGCCAGCACTTTTTCTGCTTGGTCGCCGAGCTTGCTTGCCTTCTCTTAGTGCCTGCCTATAGCACCAAAGAGCTCATGCTGAAACCGCAACTAAAAATTGGAAAAATTGTGTCATGTAAAAATTGTAAAAAAAATCTTTGCCAAAGCGATTTTGCCTTTTTGTCGTTTTTGCTCCGGCTGAAGATCATTAAAGCATTAAAACACTCGGGCCGCGTATATTGCTTTATCAGCGAAATTGCCTAGCAGTTTTAAGTTGTTTTGGACACTTGTTTTTTAATATGAGGAAACGCGACCTTTTTAAAAATATTTAGATAGAACAAATGTTTGTTGCTTCAATTTTCAATATTTATAGTAAATAAAATGATTCACTGACTCATAAATATTTTTAATTACACTTCCAATAAAAATAAAGTGTCCAAGATCCTGACAGAAAACACCATACATAACCGCAAACTGGCATCTCTAGAGAAATACTTTTATGTTCGTGCACCTCGTGCCTGCTGGTGTGTGTCTGGCTGTATGTGCATCTCATAATAATGCAATCGAATTTATGGTCGAAAATAAAAATGAACAAAAAAGCGAAAAAATAAAATCAGAATGGATTATTAGCAAGAAAATATTTGAAATTCCCAGGGATTGCAAAATGTTAAATAATAATCCGACAAATTTATATAAAGTCATTTATTCACTGTGGTGGTTCTTAAAAAAAGTAAAGGTGAATTGAAGCAAATTAAAAACTTTCCCATGCCCAATTCACTGTATCTATGTTTACTTCATATAGTCATTCTTACAGAGATCTCTCGGGTATTTTCTCAATTTTTGCAGGTATCTTAAATATTTTTGCAGGTATTTTGGCATTGAAAAGTGAAAGGAGTCGCTGGCGCGGCACAAAATCAGTCTAATCTAGAGATCCCTTCACTAATCCCTGTTTAAAAATCGCGGTATTCACGGTATTTGGCGCGCTCATTCACCAGGTTGAGATGCTTAAGGTGCTCAATAAAGCGTGCAAGAGTAAACGAAACAATTCTGCTTGTATGTAAATTATGTGCAATTAAAAAAAGAAATTCCAATAACTTTTAATAAAATGCATAAAAATGCTATATAAAATTGTTTCAGATGAACGTACATGGATTTGATGGAGTGTAATACTTAAGAAGGTTTATGCTTTTTGATATTTTTGTAGGTGCGATTATGAGGCATGTGAGCTATTTCATATCTACAATTGTATATTTTTATATAATGGGAATTTTGAGTGCGGGTTAGGGATTGCCAGGCAAGTCAAGTGATGTCACATTTTGATCAAGTGGAAGTTAATTAAAGAATTTAGGTCAAGCTTAGAAGCTAATAATTATTTTTATTGCTTATAATCTTGTGAAGAGCGCAGTTAAGCAGTTAAGTGTATTTAATTAACCTTTAACCTTATTTATTTGATGCCCTTATATTTCAATAGTTTAGTATTTCAGTTACAGATTGTATTGACATAAATCTATATTCACTCTTTTAATAAATAAGATTAGAGTTTTGATGCAAATATTATTATTCGAGGAAGATTTCTGAATTAATCTGTTATTGTATTGATTGACAAATATCAAATAAAAGATACTTTATCACAATTTAAAACAATCAGTCTGCGAAGTCGAAAATACAATCACTCAGCCGTCATCAACGCCATAACAAACCCATACATGAATAGTAAGTATCTCCCCGACCTCAAAATTAAATCACAAAATTACATATTAGTCGAGAAAACAATAACATTGTCGAAAGATAAGATAAGATAAGAAATCGACGCAGCAAAGTTTAATTGAACAAACGTCTAAAGATCGTTCCATGGACTGTTATCAGCATTGGTAGCTTTCTCAAGTGCTATTATTAATATTATAGCTATTATGTAGATAGAAATGTTTTTAGAGACTCAACTGCTCATATTTTCAACTTCTCGAGTGCTTTTTTTTTTTTTGGGAGATTTTTATTGCTGGGAATTTAGAAAGTGTTTTTTAATTTAGCTTTTTTCCAAGTTGTTTCAAGAATGTTCAAATCATTAACCACAACACTGACTTTTTACTAACATATTTTTACATAACTGAATGGTTTTTACGAGTTGCAAGATTGTTACCTTCTTATTTGCAGATTATTCCTTCAAATGCACCAACAACAAGTCCTTTCACAAATCAATATTGACTGCTTTTCAGCTGCTTAATTGATTAATGTTGCTTGAATTAATAGTTTTATAGTTGTTTGCCTGAGTGGCTTTGAAGATGAATTTTTAATTCGGTTATAATTGAAACCTCACAATATTTGTAAAGAAACTGCGAAAACCGTAATTATCTTTTAGGACGGGTTTTCTTCAATTTTACGTTTTCAGCTGCAAAAATTGAATCACTGCTTTTAATTTGATGGCTGATTGCAAAACCTCTTTAATTTTCAAACAATGACTGAATGGAGCACTTGAGTATATTTCGTGTAAACTGGTAAACACTTATTTAATTAACTTTGGCTTTTCAAATTCATAATACAAATGCAAAAATGATGAGAATTTTTAGCTTCTCCTACTGAAAAATTTCGGATCGTATTTCTTAAGACTTTGTCCGCCTGTCTACTGCACAATATTGGATTATTTGACCACTGATTAATAAAGAGATTCTTTGATGTTTCAATATCTTAAATAGATCTTGATGTATCTTTGCTTTTTTCGCGCTCCAATTAAGATTAATTTTTTTGGAATTTTTTCACTCTCGCACCAAAATAAATCAATATTCTATATTTTCTTTTTAATTCAACTGAATTATTTTAAAATTCAACTATTGCACTGATAAAAAGAATGCGGCTTCTTATGAGAACAGTTTTAAAGATAATTGCAGGAGTTATTCGATTTTAAGCTAAGATATTCTGGAGCTGCTCTTCGCTGCTTACATTTTCTCGCAAATTTGATATGAAAATAATTTCGAGTCGTTTCGTGTTGTTTGACAGTTCTTTCGTGCTGCTTGACAGAATTGTCAAAAGTTAACCCTCGGTTTAATTTCGGTTTAATCTATGAGTTAAATCAATTTAGTGAAATTAAACATTTGCAAGTATTTACAAGTATTCCAAGAAAAAATCACTATTTAACATTTTGCAATGAGTGATCCAAAGTTCGCCTACCTCCCTTACATTGTAAGCTCACTTCCAATAAGTTTATTTATTAAATGTTGTTTGATGATTCATCTCCAATATTTACTTTTCAACTATAGGCTCAAGATCAGCCCGATGTCTATGAAACTGTAGACTTTGTGGATAACAATGAAACTGAGTTTTATGAGGAAGAGACTCATAACGAATCTATTGATAAGATCAAATTAAATACTCAAGATTCGTATAAGAAGTTTAAGGGAAAATATTTGATCGGGAATGTTGACTTCTCAGATAATCTTGGAAAGAAGCGATGCATTGGATACAATGCAGTGTAAGTGACATTGTACTCTGCTCAAGATACTTTATAAACATCTCTTTTTTTTAGATCTGGTGATTGGGATATTGTAGGATTTGGAGAAAAAGAAAATCCTATTCAGAAATGTCAACGTCTTCAATGTGAGATGAGTGAGCTGATGGAGGAACTAACTTCTCTTCAAAATGATACCACTGTTTCTAAAGAAGAAAAGGAATCTTATGAAGCTGTCTCAAGTGTAGTTAATACTGCCAAAAAGGTTCTAGAAAGTCTTCGGTTAGAACAAGTTTTAGGTCAGGAAGCAGTATCTTCCTCTGACAAGCAGGTCAAGAACTTGATCGCACAAGTAGAAGAATACAAAAAATCTGGTGGAACCGGTGATATTGTGAAGGCTAAATCTCATACCGAATTGGTTTACAGTACTCGAATTGCTGAATTAGAGCATAAATTATACAAAATTGAGCAAACTGTTGGAGCCAAGCCCGATAAAGTTTCAAGGTTAAATAGCTCTTTGGGCACTAATAATTTGCTTGAAGCAGTCCACCAGCTATCTACAAGATCTGCATTATTACAACCAAATCAGTTGGATCTTATCGAGCAGAGGCTGAGTGTTTTGGCTGCAAAAATGGATACTTTTGCTGAAAAACCACCTGGAGGTGATAAGGATAGCTTGAGGGATCAAAAGGTATTTATTATTGTCTGCGAGGGTTACAGTATTCAGATTAATAACTTAAATATTCGTCTTTCAGATCGTTGAGCTGTACGATTTGGCCAAAACAACCGAGCCAATCACCAAGATACTACCTGATATGCTCGAACGGATGCAAACTTTAGAGTCCTTACATTCTTACGGTAAATCTAGATACATTTTAACAATATTCATAAACTTACAAAAATATTTTGAAATTTTAGCTGCAAACTTCAGCAAGCTTTTCGCCGAGCTCGAAGAGTCCCAAGCTACCATCACCAAAAGCATCTCCGGCAATAAAGAATTATTGCAAGGAGTTCAAAAGGCATTCGCTGATAATCATGAGAACGTCAGCCAGGAAGTGACCAAGCTAGAGCAAAGAATGAAGCAATTGATCCAAAAATAAATTTGATACTTCATTTGCGAATCACTCAAAAAAGCAACAAAATTTATTACATAAATAAAATTTTATGAATCAGCTGCATCGTGTAATTTCTTGTAATTTGGTACATTGTACTGTTTAGCTTGCAATTAATATTGTTAACAATTTATATTTATTTAAAAATTCCAGTAAATAAAACTGCGAAAGCTTCTTAAAATAATATAACTAAAAAAATAGATGATTGTGTATAACTCCTTCAGGTGGCAAAAATATTTTGCGATAACTCTCATAATTAGTTGTTGAATATTCAGCGTCATGACTATTGCTTGTTTGCAACTATGAACCTCATTAAAAAAACTTATGATGGAAGATTGAAGGATTGAAGTTGAAGTTTTTTCTTTAGAAAAGAGAAGAGTAATAAGATTTTATTGTAGAATTGAGAATTACTGTTCATTCAGCGTCTTGGTGATCTTTTTTATGTTGATTAAATCTCATTAATGCGATGTAAAATGTAAAAATATTTCAAAGGCCTACATAATTTTCTTAGAAAAATCAGTCTGCTTTTGACTTTTAAATAAATTATATATATAACCACCTCAATTTTTACTCAAGCTTTTTAGATACTTTAAAAAACTCACAATTAAGAACAAACCCATCATTAAGTCATAAACCTGTGATTATATTAAGAAATGCAAATAATAAAAACGATTCTTGACCTTTATCCGGTCTTTTTACATTACTACATTGTAGACACACGATTACCTACATTACTCACCTTTTATTGATTGTTTCATATGAATAGAATGGTTGATGTAACATATCACCTCGTATCACGTACTTAAATATTAATTTGGGGTTTGCACGTTTTGTCCATTTACTGTGTTTATGTTTTATAATGATGATAGATTAAAAATGTTGTATTAAGTGAGTTTATAGTGTACAAGGTTAAGATAATATTGTTTTTATTTTATTATTCAGCAACGACTTGCCTCAAATGAAAAAACAATTTAACATATTTCGTATTGTTTAGAGTACAAAATAAAATGCAGAAAACTGCCAATTTAATTATTTTATTATATGCATAAAAAATGCAGCAACTACAAAATTTCCAAAATCCAAAAATCAATAGTCTCCAACATTAACTAGGTTAAACAATTTGAGTTGAATCTCAAGAGGTTTAAAACATTAAAGCAAGTCTCTGATTTATGAGATTCTGAATATTCACAAATATCCGTAATAAGTTTTGTTGAGACAAACCAAAAGCAAATGTTTCCTCAGAGTATTGCCTAAGAATTCAAATTATTCTGAAAATTCTGCCAAGAGCTCGACAACATTAAATATGAATTTATTCATAAGTATCTTTTCAAGTGCTCAGACAACGATAAACCCAATAGAAATGAATGTCCAATAAAATTGACCTCGCACAACATTTTTATTATAATCACTTTATTTTTCCATTTCATTAAGTTTAACATTCAAATAAATATGCTTATACAAAGATTACATACTTCTTATTTCTTACGCATACAATTTCTAAATATATTTTTTGTTCACAATTTTTTGCCTTAATTGGTTTCCTTATCGACTTATCCTATCTGGCTATCTCTGCATCCTATCGAATCGCTTTCCGTTCTACAAAATTCAATTATACAGAAATACACTTTTCAAATGAAAATATTTGGCTGTGCGTTTTGAGATTTTACTTATCTACTTTTCTACTAGAATGCGGGAAATTAAGCGAAATCAAAAGTTTGATTGTCTATCGAATTAAAAGTGATATAAAAAAAAATTATGAGACTTATGGAAAACTACTCAAAGGATTTCTTTAAATTCAACTCATCTTGGTTACACTCTTGAAAATATTGTATTTTCACATTTCAAAAAGGAAATTCTGATTTTTCTTGACCGTTCTAGAAGGTTGGTGAGTATATATCTAATCAAAAAGCAGATGTTGTTGCAATGATTTTATTAATGTATTAAATAAAAATCAATTAAATTTATGTCGTTAATATTCAAAAAAGAATCTTTTTAAAATAAATGTGGAATCAAAGCTGAAAGAAATTTATAATTATTGCAGCAAGCTTAAAATGGTTTAAAAACGGTAGCTCTAATAAAATTATAGAAAAACATTCACGAATCAACTCCAATTACAATTACTCTTAAAGATTATGGACAATTTGCATCTTTCTAATGCTTTCAAATAATTTCATTACAAAATACTTCAATACTTCCTTCAAATATCAATGTTATCATTATACATTATACGTTAAATGCTTTTTTAATATTCATAATTTTATTGTCTACTTATACAATGATTCTAGGTTTAAAAACTTGCATATATGGATTTCTGTATCTTTTACCAATTGTTTTCTTGTTAAATTACAAAATCTACCACTTCAAAAATGCTTAATGCACGTTCATCAATTCACATTCAATATATTTTGTGTTGGGTAGTCGGCAAAGAAAGTTCTATTCAAGTACTATATGGTAGGTGAGGATTGTACACTGTGAAATGCTTAAACAAAGGAGAGAAAAGTATTGGGCATTTTAATATTTTTTGGATAAATCATAAATAAACATAAACTTTTTCAACAGTGATTTTATGGAAATTGTCCTGGCATAATAAAAATAATAATCTTAAAATAGTGTTTTTACATCGTCACCTATCACATACCACATTGATTCTACTGAAAAACACGTAATCTCCCATTAAAGTCATTAAATACAAATAAATATTTACAATTACACATTTCCCTTCGCCTTAATAGCTAGAGCTTCAGAATTTTTGGGAATTAGTTAGTTATTCTTCGAATTAATTAATGAAATTAGTACAAACACCATTCAACATAATTAAGGGGTTGTTCTTGATATACAAATTACAAATTTATCGATTTTCGTTCTGCTGCTAGCGGAAAATTCCTAATGATTTTACTTTTTAGAGTTTTCTTTGGGTTTTTCAGTGTTCTCAGCCTTTAAGCTTTTGCCAGTTGTTAACAAATTGTTTGTTTCCTTCATTCTCATCAAGGATTCTTCAGTTTTTTGCTGCTGATATTCTGATTTTTAAATTTTTTATCGTTGGACAAAATTATCCTCAAATTTTGCACAATTCTCTGGGAATTCTTTTTTAATTGAAATAATTGGAAAATATATTTACATAAAGCATTTAAGGATTAAAGGGTTTGCCAAGGGTTGTGGACATGAAAAGGAGGGAGCCATATTGCACATTGTTTAGTGTCAAAAATTAATGTTTTATGAGTTACGGTTTGGGTGTATGTTATGGAACAAAATACCATTATTCTTTTTAAAAAACTCTTCATACTCCTGTAGTATGTTAATTATTATAAAATGTTTCCACTCTTGCGTTCGTATGAAATGAAAAACAATTCAAAAGTTTAAATAATTCAAAGCTAAACTCGCTCCTCAACTTTCCAAACTTCAACACTGATATGTAAATTAAAATTAAGCCACATCCTTCTAAATTCCACCTCTTGACAAAACCGTCCTAATCCTTTTTTAATGTTTTTGTGGGACGCGAATAACATTTAATAAGTTTTTGAAACGATGCGACTTAGTCGCCCACACTCTTTAGCAAATTTACCCGAAACTGCCCTTGAAGAGCATTCTGCATAATTCACCAGAACCAGCACTTTCACACAAAAGCAATTGTCTAGAACGCTCCTCACTCTGCTTCACGTTACCTAAAATACGCCTGGTCTCCGTGTTTTCAGCGGGAAAATCATCAGCCTCCGTAGGATCTTCTTGATCCTGATTGGTTGTGTCGCTGGCACTCTCAAGTTTAACCCGAGCTGCTGTGAGAGCAGATGGGGCTGAATAGCTATTCTGCCTGTTTATCTGCTTATCGTTTATGTTGTACTTGTTCTTGAGGTTCGATACAATTTCGCTGCTCACAGAATACACATTTTCAATGTAATTTTTCGTTTTCCGGTAATCATCATTTACTTGATTTGCCTGTGCTGGCTTTTTTATTATCGATTTTATGTTAACCACCATTCCATTGCCGCTAAATTGATCCACATCCTGGTAATCATCAGTGTCATCGTAATAAAAGTCTTCATCTTCACCATAAGTTGGAGTTTTTGTGGGTGGTAAGGTGACTGGTAGCTCTCTATCTGGAATCTTAGCAGGAAGTTGTTCCAAAGTACTCTCACCTTGACTTTCGTAATTTTCCTCAAAGTAATTATCAATATAAATTGCGTCTTCGTCATCATTGGCTCCAGTTGAAACGGGATTTCTATTGACCACAACCACATTCGGTTGGCTTTTGCTCTCGTGGAAATACTTTTTGGACAAAATTTTCACAAAATTACTGTTTTTCTCTTGTTTGTCAATGGTGAAGGTGTTTATTGAGGCATCAGAATTGCTTGGTATTAAAAAGTACAAATACACTATGCAGCCGACCAGCAAAACCGAAATCAATGAATTTAAGATTAGTAGGATCACCTTCCTTTTGGACAGATTCGTTATGAGGAAAAACATTTTATCTATTCTTCTATTTTATTCGCCACCTTTTTTTCACAGAAAATTTTCCGAATGCAATTTTCTTTCAACTTTTTTTTTGTTGTAAATTTTTCACTCAACTCAAACGCCACCAATCATCGCCAATTCCTCGTCAATTATGCACAATCGACAAAGTTGGCTGCTCGTCAAGAAAAAGCCACAAAGTCCACACACTTAGGAAATGCCCAGCAGTCTGTGTTTTTCCCAATTTTCAGAATTTTCCGAAATTTAATTTGAACTGTTTTTTTTTTTGGAAAATGGCAAAATTTCCCGAACTCGAGTGTTTGGAGGAAAACAGATTATTAGATTTATCTTTTAGAATTTTCTATGTACTTTTTCCGACATGCGCACCTGGAATAAAAGGAGAAAGAAAACTGCCATTTGAAGAAATTATTGGGGTTGCCTATTGGGGGGTTTTTGAGGGATGGATATGTTGCTGACTTACTGATGATTAGAATTAAGCTTCTGTTAATGTCATAATTAAGAAGTTTTTAGGTCTTTCAAAATTTAACGTTCACTAGAAAGATTTGAATTAAATATCTTACAGTGTAAAACTATTTATTTGATACAGCATTAACTTCCACAAATAAATAATACTCAATTTAATCGAAGAATTATTCCAGAAATCGTCACCCTCCTGATCAAACATGTGTAAAATAACAAAAAATGGTAACTAAATTAGGGGAGT